>CM046885.1:7366975-7422936 GCA_025688845.1 Cucumis hystrix | reverse complement strand
ATGCTCGCCTTTAGTTCAAATTTTATTGTTGTTTATTTTTTAACAGTTTTGTTTGTTAGAACTATTAGGTATTTGTTGTTGATTCCTTATGGTTATCCTGTTGTTATGGTAGCCTCTTCTCTTTAGTGAAAACTTAGTTTTGAATTTGTTAGACAGTAGGGTGTTTGGTTAGTTTGTTCTACCTATCCTGCAGTTATTCTTTTTAGTTTGAATTTAGCTGCAGTTAAAAGATTGGGAGAATTTGACATAGCTTATTCATGATCTAATTAAGTTTAGGCTTTGATAGGAAGAATATAGGACTAATGATCAAATATATTTATGTTTTCGATCGTTAACGATGGACAAGGGTTGCATGAAAGCTAGGAGTAAGTTCTCGGTTGAGTATAGAGAGGGTGTGTCCCAATTTTTACAAACTGCCAAGTTTCACGTTGATGCTTACAGACGAATAAGGTATCTGTGTATGAGATGTATGAACTTAAATGGGGACTTATTAAAGGGTGTGGAATGATATCTATTATTAACCATCAGAATATCCTCCTCCTATACAGAATGGATGTATCATGGATAGGTAGTGAACTTCCATAGAGGTATTGAAAGATTTGATGAAGGAACTAGTAGTAACCCTTTTGATGAAGAAGATGAAATGTTTGGTATGCTTAATGATTTACAAGCTTCGATTGAACACGAACAAAAAATAGAGGAAGGTTTGCAGAATGAGATGCTCTTCAATATTGTGGTAGATATAAAAGAAGAAACAACAAACATATTTCAGGACTTATTGAATGAAGCTTGTAGTGAGCTATACCCCGGTTGTTCTGAATACTCTTCCCTGAATTTTTTGGTTAAGATGATGCATGTAAAGGATCTAAATGGTTGGAGTAACAAGTCCTTTGATATGATGTTAGACTTAATAAAACGTGTGTTTCCAATATGTGGCACCAATGTCCCTAGTTCATTCTATGAAGCCAAGCCAAAACTGTGTGACTTGGGCTTAAGCTATGAAACTATTCATGCTTGTAAGTATGACTGTGCTCTGTATTGGAATGAGTTTGAGGTTTTGCAGTTTTGTCCAACTTGTTGTGAGTCTCGGTACAAGGTTAGTCATAATAACAGAGGGAAATTTTTTTGCATAAGGTATTGCGCCACTTTCCTTTGATATCAAGATTATAACACTTATTTGTATCGCAAGAAGAATCCTCTAACATGAGATGGCACCATGACAAAAGTATTCAAACAGATAATGTGTTGAGACATCCAACTGATGCAGATGAATGAAAATATTTTGATTTTGAATTCCATGATTTAACTGCAGATGCATGAGACGTTCGTTTGGTGTTAGCTTCAGATGGTTTTAATCCGTTCAGTCATATGATTACCTTGAACAGTATGCGGCCTGTGGTGTTAATTCCTTACAATTTGCCACCCTGAAAATGCATGAAAGAGTCAACTTTTTTCATGACATTGCTCATTCCCTGTTAGAAATCTCCTGGTAGGGAAATTGATGTTTACCTTCGACCCTTGATTAAGAAACTTATAGAGTTATAGACTTTTGGGGTGCGTACTTATGATTCCCTTACCAGTAATTTCTTTCAGTTGTACACAACATTGTTGTGGACGATAAATGACTTTTCGGCTTATGGTGACTTATCGGGGTGGAGTACAAAATGGTATCAGGCATATCCCATATGCATGAGAGATAGATCGTCCTTAAAGGGAAAATATCTTTCATGGAGTACAAAAGGGTGTCATTTTTCATTATTTTATGCATTCAATTTCATGTACTCGTATTTGTTTAATTAATTTTGGGTTATATGTCTATGTCTTCATTCCTGACAACTTTCAATGACACAGATGCTCTCTTTCTTGAGTTTGGTGATGAGTTGAACAACACGAGACCGACGACGTCCTCGATGGATGACACCTCGGGTGAGTGTTAATTTGATGTTAAGTGCGAACAATTACATTTAGTCACAATTTGTTTCTAACATGACTTGATTTTTATAGCAGAAGTGTCTCAACCCACTCCGACTCCTAGGAGATGTCAACAGTCTCGAAACATGAAGTTGGAGAGGTACATTCAGAAGAATGGTAGAATTCCAATTACCATAGCACCAGAAGCGGAGAAGCCAATATCTCCACATGCTGTATGGTTCAATAACACCATTAGCGTGTGTGTGAGAAATACATTTCCAGTCCGCTACCTTATGTGGGCTAATGTTGGGAGAGAATACATTGAGTTGGTCAAGGGTGCTCTACAGGTAAAATCAGCAATGCATTAGTTTTCTTTGTTTAGACATACACATCAGTATATAAACAAAGCTAACATGTGAATTTTTTTACTTTCTAGCGCTTTCGTGCTTGATTTCAACGATCAAGCACTTATTAGATTTGTTAAGCATCAAATGCTCACATCTTTCAAGGAGTTCAGAGGTGATTGTCACATACATTTCAAAAAGTACAGTGATTCGGAACAGGCACGTGCCAACCCACCTAACATATTGGTGGGACGTATGGAAGATTTGCATTTCCTGTGCGATCAATATATAAGTCGTGCATTTTAGGTGAGATCTACATATTTCAATTGTATGTGTTATTTCATTTAATTTTCTTAATGCATATATACTTTTAACACACATATTCATGTAGGAGTAATCACAAACGAACAAGGCTGCGAGACAGAAGTAGCCCTACAATTATAGTAGCGGGTCGAAGTCGTTTCTACAACGACTACACGGTCTCTTTAAAGAACGTGGTCTGTCACGACCGACTGGAGTTATTTAGAGAAACCCACGCTTGAAGTGAACAATTCATTTCGCAAGAGACTACGAATGCGCATGTAAGGTTCAACTTGATTTTGTCTTATTTTGTACTTATACTTCTGTCTTCATAACTTAATTACATAAAATTTAATTTGTTGCAGAGTCAAATGTTGGAACTTCAATCCCAGTCTACTCCAGAGGATTCTCAGCCACTCTTTGAGGATGATATTTGCGAAATGTTTTGGGTAGACGTCCATGCTACTCAAAAGGTCTTGGTTGGGGTCCCAGACCCAAGTCTCGCAAGAGTTGTGCTAGCAGTTCTTCGACCACATGTTCGCATTCTTCCTCTCTCAAACAAGCTAATGTAGTCCTGATTGAGCAGCAAAGACAACAAAGACTCGAGCTTGAAGAAGCTAAATGCATGATTGATGAGCAAAGAAGGATGTCCGAGCTGCAGGCCAAAGAAATGGAACAAATAAAGAAGTTGCTTGAAGAAGTGAGTTGGGCACAAAGAGGACCGTGAGTGGCACAGTTGCGATACATATTTTTTAACTTTACAATTGTTTACTTTGCATTACTAGTAATATATATAATGAATTATATATATCTAAATTTCATTTTTTGTTACTGTAGGTGTGGACCTGTTGAATTATGGCGTCTGCGGTCAAATTATCTTAATTTCTTTTCCATGTAATTTTTTTAACAAATTTAAAAGTGTTAGACAATGAAATGTTTGTTTAATTATAATACAATTTTTATTTGGCATTACATATAATTATTTACTAATTTGGTTGTTCACTTAAGTTCTCGTTGAGTACAAGTTTTTCTACTGCTTGCCTAAGTGCAAGCGAAACAGTATACCTGGATGATCCAGTGCGAACACTCCGAATTGTTTATAGACATTAGTTCTAGGAATTACTCATTAGTTAGGCGATATAAGAATTAATTAACTAAAGTATAAGAGAATCAGAACCAAGATTAAAACTACTTATGTATGTCTAGAGAATCTGTAAAGGGGAATAAATGAATGCGAGATGTAATAATATGCGAACTAACTTGTATGCGAGAAAGAGTGGAGGATGGTCTACGCACCATTAGGCGATTAAGCACTACAAAAGCTTTGAAGCGACATACTTACTCAACCAGCTTATGATTAAGGCGTGCTCCTCTCAAAGTCATTAAATGCAACACATAGTCTCCCTTTCAAGATCTACATGACCAAGTCTGATTAGGCGAGATATATCTAGAAGAATTCACTTATAAAGCTTATAGAACTTAGTGATTAAGAACGCATCTCTCGCCACCTAATTTTAACACTTGTTCACCTTTCGAAACACAAATGATGGAAGTTATCTCACAAAGGTGGAGTTTGGCGCCAACTCCTCCTTGCACGCATTAGCCCCATCCTTGCTACTTGCCCTCTCAGGTAAGTGATGATTGAAGCTGGTCAATTGATGAACATAGCTCAACTAATGCGATAAGGATTATAAGCTACACTTCTTATCAAGAACTATCAAGGACTTAAACTCCTAATAACACTTTGACGAAGGAAAAGTCAAGAAAATGTGGATTGAAAAGGTATAAACATGTAATATATATATAAAGAATGTAGGCCTTAGGCCATTGTACAATGTGAAATAACATATATTACAAAGAAGTACAAAAATGGAAAGGAAGGAGAACGGAAGATATTACAAGTTAGGGGACAACATGAGTATGGATTCTTCTCTACTTAGGAGTCAAGCTCTTGCTTTTACAACTGATCGGAGAAGAAGAAGAGAATGTTTACAAAAGGTGGAAAGGCTATTCCGTTTCGCCACTCTCTAAGGTTTTTGCCTATTCAGGCACTACGCCCATTCAGGCGTCTCTTTTCTAGGTTGAAGGAGATGTCTATACATAGGCAACATTTGGGAGGGAAACTTCTATTCATCTGAAATTGTCAATGTCATCCACCAAAAAGTGTTTGTTGCACGTCACATTAGCTCTAACTCCCACTCTTTGTCTTCTAGTGACCCTTCCTCGCCTGATAACGTTGTTCCTCACCTGAAAACGTTAATCGCGAGATGAGTTCCTTATCACGTGTTTCTTGCGTGAGATATTTCCTGCGTTCACTAGTTTCTTTCTTTGTTCATTATCATGCGTTCTGACATTAAAATCACGTACAACAGGCATAATATTTATGTAAAGTATATTTTCAAATACTTATGCATTTACAACACAAGTTACGCGTTCTGATCATACTTATGTAAAGTGTATTTCCTGCCAGATATGCTGAAACTAACTATATGATTTTTTTTTTCTAAATGCTACTATAGCTCCAAATGATCATGAACCAAGTTCCTTCAAGGAAGTTGTAAATGGTAGTGATGCAAGAAAATAGGTTAAAGCTATGGATGAAGAAATAAATTCACTAAATGAGAATGATACTTGGACCCTAGCTTCTCTACCTAAAGGATGCAAACCAATAACATCTAAGTGGATTTATAAACTCAAGGAAGGAATTACAAAAGACTCACAGCCTAGGTACAAAGGCTGGTAGCAAATTAAAGGGTTTCACTTAGAGAGAAGGTATAGACTATTATGAAATTTTTTATCCTGTAGTTAAACTGACTTCTATTAGACTTCTTCTATCCTTAGTTGCCTAAAACAACCTGAAGTTGGACCAACTTCATGCAAGACAGTCTTTCTTTATGGCTATCTAGGTACAAGTTAAGGAAGATCTCTACTGCTTACTAAAGAAGTCAATCTACAGGTTGAAACAATCACCTAGGTGTTGGTATCGAAGGTTTAATGACTTTATAGCTGGTTTGGGTTTTCGAAGAAGCTCATATGATATTTTTGTCTATATAAGCTCAACAACTTATAAGGACAAGGTTTACTTGTTACTCTATGTTGATGACATGCTCCTTGCCGAAAGCTCTAAATATGACTTGTCAAAGATCTTTGGAGTAAAGAATTTGACATGAAAGACTTTGGGGCAATCAAGGAAGATCCTACGGATTGACATCATTAGAGATAGAGACCAATCTATACTAATTATTAGTCAACCAACCTATTGTGAGAAGGTAATCAAGAGATTTAACCTAACAAATGCTAGACTTGTAATAACTTTTCCTATTGCAAAACACTTTAAACTATCAACTGCAAATTCTCCTAATGATACTGACATTGAACATAAACAAAAAATGGAGAATGTGCCCTATAGCCAAGCAGTAGGAAGTCTAATTTACCTAATGATCTCTACAAGATCTAACTTATCCTATTCAGCAAGTCTAGTTAGTAGATACATGGCTAATTCCAAGAAAGAGGCATTGGGAAGCACGAAATGGATACTAAGATATCTAATCTGATCTAAGTGTGCCAAACTAATCTACCAAAAGGCCACAGAATCAGACCTATAACTAATTGGCTATGTGGATTCTGAATTTTTCGGTGACTGTGATAAAAGGATAAGCCTAACAGGATATGTCTTTTTCTCTATGGTTTTAATTTAATTAGTTGGAAAGAAACCCTACAATCTATTGTTGTTCTTTCAACCATTGAAGCAGAATACATAGCTCTATCAAAGGATGTAAAAGAAGAACGATTGTTCCTTAATAGATTGATGAAGGATTTTGGAATCAAAGAGTCAATTGTAAAAATTTACTATGACACTACAAGAAATAGGCATTTAATGTCGGGTGAAAAAAATGAAAAATTGTCTTTAATGTCGTTTTAAACTGACATTAATGATAAGGGTTTAAAGTCATTTTTAAACCGACATGAATGATCCACCCATTTTTAATTTTTTCTTTAAATTTTTGTATTTAGTAAAAACCGACATTAATGACCCTTCCCATTTTTAATTTCTTTTTAAATTTTTTTAGGTTTTAAAAACTAAAAATTTCCCTCTCTTTCTTACTTTTCTCTTTCTTACTTTACTCCTTTTTACTTTACTCTTTCTTACTTTACTCTTTCCTATCAATTTTTCTTTTCTTATCTCCAAGTTCATTTCTAATTTTCTTCTCTTCTCAATTGTCGCCACCAAGTCCTCGTGCTTCCGCCACAAGAATCCTTCATGTCCAGTCATCTTCAAATCCACCACCGTCGCCACCATCACGTGCCCAACTGACCACCACAGCGTACAAGCTTGGATTTGGTAAGTACTTTTTTTGTGTTGAAATCACTTATCTAAGCTCGAATCTAGTATATAAGGTTGGAACTGGTATACTTACCCTTGCAACTCGTGGCCAGATCTGCATTCGAAGTGCTGCCCATTGAATGCCTTGAAGGATTTCGAAGTAAAAAATGTAAGTTTCACTTGCTCTTGTTTTGTTTGGAAATTACTTATCTAAATTTACTTTGACTTTTTATTCTTTTATAGATTATTGTGATTGCATGGCTGTTGGACTTGTGATTGTGATTTTTGTAGAACTTGTGAATGTGATTGTGATTTTTGATATCATGTGAGGAAGTTACTATAAGTATAAAAAGGGAAAACTTTTCTAGAAAAGGAGGAAAGAAGATGGAGTGGTTAATAATGGAAAATAAGTAATGTTTTTGTTTCGTTATTTTGGTTAATTTTTGTTTATGTTTATGTCGATGTAGTAGTAGTTTGTGAATCCAAGGAGATACGAAAATTTGGGGAATTTGATAAAGGTTGATGGAGTAATGAAGAACAAGGGTAGTGGCTTTATATGGAGGAAGATGAAGATGGTGATGATGAACTAAGAATCTTCCATTGATGAGAGTTTCAAAAACCATTTGAAACTAAAATTTTTTAATTTGTTTCTCCTTTTCCCCTTTTAAATTAATATAAATATATACATAAATTTTGACATGAAAAAAATTAAAAAAATTGAAGCAAGAATTAAATATAGTTGAATTTGAAGTCAAAACCTTTTTATGATTGAACTATTTTTTCTTTCTCAATTTTGAAAATGTTAGAGATGTAACTTGAAATGAATTATTGAAATAGAGATGGAGAAAAAAAGGGTTTGGAATTAAATTATAAATTAAATTAAGAAATGTATATCAATTAAATTTTAAAAAATGGAGAAAAAAATGTATATCGATTAAATTACTTTAGTTTTTAATTAAGAAATGAAGTGAGATATATGTCATATTGATGGTTAAGAAGTTTGGAATTATATGTCATAAGAAATCCTTAAAGTCTTGTTTCACTTCCTTCATAATTTGGAATTATATGTTGTAATGATGGTTAGAAGTTTGTGTTTGGTGTTTGTGGATGGTTTTAATTTGATATTTGCTTGTTACTTGATTAATACAATTGCGTGTTTTGTAGTTGTTTGAGTGTACATAGAACTTTTTTATTGTTTGGGTGTATATAAAACTTGTTGGTTTTAATTTAAGATTTTAAGTATTATTGTAGATTATAGTTAAGTTTGCAATTATTTGGACTTAAGTTGTTCTATTAGAATAACATGTTGAATCATCATCAAATGTAAAGGTTTGAGTTATTGAGTAAGGTAATTTAATATTTTCATGGAAGATGCAATGGCTGTAATCCTGGCGTGCATTGATTACTCTAATTGTCAACCTATGTCACTTCATAGAGTTAGACCAAGTTTGGAATTCAATCTAAACAGATGGAAGCTCGGATGGCATAGGTTTTCCTAATGAACAATTATGAAAGCATCTCATTTGTGTTCTTTTCTAATCAGTTTGTCACCCTTGAATGCTAAGTTGCTATGAAATTTTGATATCTTTCAGATTCCATAAAATTACTTTTACGTCTCTTTCTCTATGACAGAGTGGACTGCTGGATGAAGATATTATAATGGAGATTACACGAGCAAGATGTATTTTTTGTCTTCTATTCTTTTTAAATTTTCATTTGTGTAATTTTATGGTTTAATGAAATAGGCAAAGTTTTAGTACAATAGTTAGCAGTAGCTTTTTTGCAGTTTCAAATCTCCTAAAAAGGCACAATGAATAACATAGCGTCTCTCTAGGTGAGCTATCGTTGAAGTAGTAGTTATGTTTGTCTCATCTTAATTGTGAACATGATTGAACTTTGAGGGGGTTTATTTATTTATGATAATTTACCTTTAGGGTTCTTGGTGTTTGGTTGGAAATAACATCATGACAAGAAGAGTAGATGTTGATATCTTGTTCCTTTTAATAAAGATGTAGACTTCTTTTCATATGCTATCTGTCAATGCTCATCATATATTAATTTCTAACTCGCACATCCTATTACTTGTAAATTGATGCATATGTTGCTTTTTATGCTAGGTTCAAATTTATTTTGTAGATATTTATGTTTCTTTTTTTGGTATAGCTATTTGGAGTGTTACGTGAAGCACAAAATCTTCAGAATGTGATGCGTGTTGGTTTTCGATTGAGATCAGTCTTGGTAATTAATTTTTTTCAAATCGTGTTTTATTTGACATTTTAGTTAATTTTAGTAGTAAATGTTTTTGTTTCCTTTAGTTTAGTTTGTGTATTAGTCTGTTTTGATATATTTGTAGGTTGCATCTATTTTTCCATATATTTATCTTTGATCAATACCTAGCTATAATATACACATATATATTATCTCTGTGGGGATGATAGGAAATTAATTAACTATTTTGTTGTTATGGTGGTGATGTTACTGAAATTGGAGAAAGAGGAGTGCATATCAGTGGTGGTAAAAACCAAAGAGATACTTTAATTTGATTTGAAAAAAGACACACCAGTCATATTTACAGTGGGTGATATGGTTGGGGCTATTTCCCGTGAACAGATAGCCGAATACTGTTGGATCGGTATGGCAACCCTAGAGGGGGGTGAATACAGTTTAATTAAAGTTGTTAACAAATAAAAAGTATATTCAACTAATTTGATAATATTTTTAATTAAATAAATAACTTAAAAGATATGAATGGAAGTATGCAATCAAACTCAACCAATAAGAATATGTAACTAAAATTAAATCCAAGAATAATTAGAAAAGAGTTAGAGAAGAAGACACCATAATTTTATTGTGGTTCGGTTAAACTCAACCTACCTCCACTTTCCCAAGCACCTCTTGGGATTTTGATTGAAAATCTTCTTTGGACTCTTTCCACGGATTTGAGCTGAACCGATTCTTGCTCATTTTTCGGGTTCAAGAGCAAACCCGATCCTTTCCACTGGTTAGGATCCAACCGTTACAATATGTTGAAGTTTTAAATCACACAAAAGAAAACTCTTTAAAAGAGTGAATATACAATTTGAAGCTCACAAATTTAATCCTCACAATACAATAAGAATTTTCTCAAGAATAAGATGAAAAGAATAAAAATTGGAAGCTTTAGAGAGAATAACAATGTTGGCTTTTTCACTTTTTGAGGATTGTAAAGTTTTAATAATCTTATGTTTTAAAATTTGGGAAAAGTGAAGTATTTAAAAAGAGATGAATGATAAATTCAAAATCATTTTGGGTCATTAGATGTAAGTAAAAGAAAAATGAATGGTTGAGATTTAAACTTAAATAGCCGTTAGACACACAATACAAATAATAATATAATAATGTCTTTTCAAAATACTTTGTTTAAAAACCAATAAAGCAACTTCACCATCTTTTACCGTTAGACACAAGGAAAAATAATAATATTAAAGTCATTTTATTTTTAAATTCATTTTCTTTATAAAAGCCAATAAAACATAACCAAAAGCCACATTTGTTACTCCTTCATTGCTCCAAGTGGCATTCTCTCATTGGTTCAAATTGAATGCTTGGCTGCCACGTCACCATCTCAGGTATTTTTTCGTTAAGCTTCTTTTAGCAATATTTTCTTCGTTTGAACTTCGATTTGAGTGATTCAAGAGGCGTTAGAATCATCTTTCCAAGCTATACGTTATGGACTATTCAAATCAATAAATTTGTCAATAAAAAAATCAAATTTGTTATCATCAAAAAATAAATAAATTAATTTAAGATTAAGGGCTAAAAAGCCAACAATCTCCCCCTTTTTGATGATGACAAATCATTGAAGAAAAATAACTTGAAACACACATGATCAACAAGTAATTCTATTATCAAGATGTATAACCATAAAGCTCATGTATATATTTCACCACAAAGATCATACTTGAAAACAATTGAAAAGAGAAACTTCTTCCTCCTTAATTAATTCTCCCTATAAAAATATGCATTATTTAATAGAAACAATTATGCAACAAATTCATAATAACATATTTTTCTTATACTTCTCCCCCTTTAGAATCATAAAAAACAATAACAAGGAAGTAAGCACTCCAAAAAGAATATGAACACATACAAAATGTCTAATTCTCCCCGTATCAATATGCCTTCGGTAACAATATCAAGTAAGATGTAAAATCAAGATGCATCACAACGAATAATTCCAAGCTCAAGCCTATTTTTACAAAAACTTTCTTCATTCAAAGGCTTGGTAAATATATCCGCTAATTGATTATTAGAGCTCACAAACTCAAGAGTAATATGACCATTTTGTACATGCTCTCTAATAAAGTGATGCCTAATATCTATATGCTTAGTTCTAGAATGATGAATAGGATTCTTAGTCAAATTTATGGCACTAGTATTATCACAAAATATAGGCACATTATCAAATTTTAATCCAAAATCACAAAGAGTTTGTTTCATCCAAAGAATTTGTGCACAACAACTAGCAACTGCAATATATTCCGCTTCGGTAGTGGATAAAGTAACCGAATTTTGCTTTTTAGTAAACCAAGATACTAAGGAACTACCAAGAAATTGGCAAGTCCCACTAATACTTTTACGGTCAAGTAAACTACAGGCAAAATCCGCATCGGAATATCCTACCAAATTAAATTCAACAATTCTAGGATACTATAATCCAACATCAATAGTTCCAAGCCAATATTTAAGTATCCTTTTAACGGCATGCAAATGTGATTCTTTAGGACAAGATTGAAATCTAGCACAAAAACATACACTAAACATGATATCGGATCTACTAGCGGTCAAATAAAGTAAAGATCCGATCATACCTCAATAAGTCTTTATATCCACACACTTACCTTTTTCATCTTTGTCAAGCTTAGTGGTAGTGATCATAGGAGTTTTTGCAACTTTACCTTCACTTAATTCGAATTTCTTGAGCAAATCCCTTGTGTATTTTTCTTGACTTATGAAGATGCCATCCTTGAGTTGTTTGATTTGAAGACCAAGGAAGAAACTAAGTTCTCCCATCATACTCATCTCAAACTCATTATGCATACACTTGGAAAATTCTTCACACAAAGATGAATTAGTAGAACCAAATATAATATCATCCACATAAATTTGTACTATAAGCATGTCATTATTTTTAACTTTAATAAAGAGAGTATTATCAATTTTTCCCATCTTAAAGTCATTCTCAAGTAAAAATTTGCTAAGTCTATCATACCAAGCTCTTGGAGCTTGTTTTAAGCCATAAAGAACATTTTTCAACTTATAAACATGATTAGGTAAATCAAAACTTTCAAAGCCCGAAAGTTGTTCTACGTAAACTTCCTCCACAATATAACCGTTTAAAAAAGCACTTTTTACATCCATTTGATATACAATATGAAATTTTTATAAGAAGTAAAAGCAAGCAACATTCTAATAGCTTCTAATCTAGCAACCGGTGCAAAAGTCTCTTCATAATCTATACCTTCTTCTTGACAATAACCTTGAGCTACAAGTCTAGCTTTATTTCTAATGATATTTCCATTTTCATCCATCTTATTTCTAAAAACTCATTTAGTTCCAATTATAGATGCATTAGAAGGCCTAGGGACTAATTACCAAACTTTGTTCCTTTCAAATTGATTCAATTCTTCTTGCATTGCTAAAATCCAAAACTCATCACATTCGGCATCTTTAAAACTTCTAGGTTCAATTTGAGACACAAAAGCAAGATTACTAAATAAATTAAGAGAAGAACGAGTTTTGACACCTTGTTCGGGATTGCCAAGAATTAAATCTTTGGGATGGGATGGAGCATATCTCCACTCTTTAGGCAAGGATGAAGAACCCTCTTCTTTCTTTTCTCTGATATTCACATCTTGCATACTTGGAACAATTTCTTTGCCTTTGTCATTAACAAGTAAATCTCCAAAATCTTTTTCTAAATCATCACTACAAATAGACTCATTAGAATCATTATTCCAAGATTCATCAAATACAATATTTTCTTTAACTGAAGTATGTTGTTGGCTCAATCTTTTATCAAGTGGTTTGACATTCTCATAAAGTCTATAGTTTAGAACTATCCGAACACTTTTTATGTGAAGACCCATGTCTATTTTTGTGAGTTTTTGGCATGATAAGTTTATTTAAATCCTTTTGAATTAAATTAAGATGTTGTGTATTAATTTGTGAACACCTGGTATTTATTTATATTCATTCATTATCAATGAGTAACCTTTCAAAGTAATAAATGCTATTATTTGGTTTTCCTAAACTTAGTTGTCTATGCATTATAGGTAGTGAAATACTTTATACTATTAATATTTCCTTCCTTTTCATGAAGTTTTGCTTGTATTGGATTTTATTAATCTTTCTGATGAAAATAATGGTTTATTGAAAGAAAGATATATTGGAAGTACTTTCCTATTTTTTTTTAGTTCCCAAAGTTAATGAACTATTTAACGTTAACCTTTCCTGTTTTCTATTAACTTGTTATTTACAGGGCGACGAACTTCAAACTATAGATGGCTTGTAGCAGTCTCTAGGATTGAGAAAATATTCTATTCCTTTTAAGGTCGAGGAAGTATGTTAAAATTCTATTCTTGAATATTCATTGTTATATTCATGTCTTTGCTCACTTTTCTACTTCCTTTCTTCTTTTTGTAATGGAACTTTATTTTTGTTGAAAATGCTAGTTGCTTGTTTATCTTGGTTGTTGTCATAGGTTTTATTTTTTTTCTAATTGAAAACTATTGCAGTTAAAAAAACTTGATTTCCTCTTGGCCTTACATGCAGTTTTTGTTTTGTTTATTAAGGAATGGTTAGAAGTACATAATCATTGTGATGCTATTGTGGATGGAGCAAATGTTGGCCTCTATCAACATAATTTTGCAAACTCTTGATTTAATCTTCCTCAGGTTGTAAAGTATATTTTGGTCTTAGATAGCCAGCCAAGCTAAGCGATTGTGATGGAAGCGATCGTTGAAAGTTGAAGACTGTGAAGGCGTTTCTGATTTCTTATTTAAGTCTTGTATGATTTCTTATTTAAGTCTTGTATTAGGTTTTTGTTTCATGTATTATTGTAGAATGTATATACAAATACAATATTAAGATTCCATTTTATGTATCAAATGTAAAAGAAAAATATTGTAGTTTCTAAAATAATATTAATTTTTTTTTATTTGTTGGCGTGAGAAAAAAATATTTATCTACACGTACCCAATGTCGGTTTATAAAAAAGGGACAATAATGCAACAAATAAATAAAAATAAATTTATAAAAATAGATCCAAAAACAAGACTTTAATGTCGGTTTTAAAAAAATAATTTATAAGAATAAATTCAAAAACAAGACTTTAATGTCGGTTTTAAAATGACATCAAAGGCTAACCGACACTAAAGATCTTCAATAACACCATAAAAATGTCGGTTTAAAAATAACATTAAAGTCATTTAACGTTTTTAAACTGACAGTAAAAGCCTTTAATAATGCTAGCATAGATGTCGGTTGCCAACCGACACTAAAGGCGATTAATGTTGGTTTTAAACCGACATTAAAAGACAAATTTCTTCTAGTGTGATAACCAAAGCATCATACATCTATAAAAAAAAATCCACAATTCCACAGCAGAACAAAACATATACACATAAAATTTCATTTCATTCGTGAAAAAAATTAAGAAGGAGAAATTGAAGTTCTGAAGGTCCATACCTCTGAAAACGCTGCTGACATGATCACCACGCTCGTTACGAAGATGAAGCTCCAAAAATGTTTTGAGCTTATAGGCTTTGACTTACCTGAAAAAGGATGATAAAGTCAGAAGTTGGGAGGATCGCTAAATCCATAAAATGTTGGATTCAAAGTGGAGATTTGTAACAGTTGAATTCCAATATAAAAAGTTTTTTTTTATGTTATTTATTTTTTCCAACAGAAAATGACATATCACTTCTTTTTCATCCGATACAAAAGACAGAAAAATAAACTAAATAAACTTGCACTCATCTCTAGATTCTTCAAGAAAGCGATAGATCCTTTCCATGGATGTAGGCATTTTTGGCCGAACCACATATATCCTGTGTTCTTCTTCTCCTCCTTCATCTTCAATTTGTTTTCTCCTCCTCTATTCAAAATAAACACCATTAAAAACTAGGGTTTGTAAGGGGAAGAGGAAAAGGCATAAAGAGAGTAAGAAAAGATAACCAAACAGAAAGAAAAGGTAACCTTACTGTCATTTTTCCTTTCGTTTGACGTTTTATTGCTTTTGTGCATATTGAAGAACGAAGTTAAAAGAAGGGGATTCTGCCGCATGTACAGTCAGAAAACAAAAACTTGTTTTCTTCTCTACCAAGTTCTCTCCAACTGTCCTCCACTTTATTTTGGCCTGCAATAATAATAAAGCCCAACATAATTAAATAATCAAAACATAAAAAATAAAAATAAAAATAAAAACAAAAAGATGCAAATCGAGTTTAGCCTTTCTTTCAACCTAATATTGGATCATATTCATAAGAGTCTTTCATATTCTCTAAATTCTTTCAATGAGTAAAAGACTAGTTATAATTAAAATATTTCACCTCTAGACTTAATAATATTTATCTTCCTGATTTTTTTTATTAACTATTGTGTGTAACCACATAGAAAGAATTTATAAGAGGATTCAAACAATTTTTTATGAACTCGTAATTTTCAAAGATGACCTTTGAGAGAAGTTTGTGTCGTTAAGAGAATATATCATGAGCAAACAAACGACAATGAATGCTACTCAAATACAAAAATGTGCCTAGTCCATTACTCTCGCTAAGAAAACATATATTATGTATATGTATATATGTATAGCTACTTAGATATAAGAATGCACTAAACACATATATTATTTTTACTTAATTCGAGCTTGTTTTGTGATTTTACGATCTTATTTGATTGTGCTATAGGGTTTGAGTAATTTTTGGATAAAATTTAGAGTTATCGTTTTAAAGCTAATTCGGACATTTTGGAGTCAAAATGATACATCAACTGAAGTGAACAGAGGCAATACAGAGCCAAAATTTGAAGATTTACATCTTGAGCCTTAGCATCGTGGTGTTCCATGGCATTGGACGTGGTGAAAAACGCAGAAGCGTCACTTTTCGTGTAAAGAGCCAAGTTTCCACGTTACTTTAAACATTTGACAAACGGTCCTGCACTTGCACAAGAAGCCTTGTGCGCCCAACTCTATGATGTTTTTCATAAAAGGATCGTTCGCCTCTAGCATTTGACCTATTCGTTGGTCAAAACACTTCCACCTATTTTCTCTCTCTCTTTTTTTTTTTTTTGTACTTTTTCATGTGCTTTTGGTTTTCAAACAAATCTTCGTTATCCAACATGTGGATGAGAGACTAAGCTACTACTCGTTTTCTAGCTTAGATTATTTCTTAGATTCTCTCTATGTTCCTATGAATTCATGAGGGAATTTAAACTTAGATTGATGTAATCTTTGGTTAATGATTTTTTGTTAAATGTTTACATGAATAGAAAATATATAACTCTCCCTTTGCATTGAATCTTTGACTCACATGACAATTAGATAAGATTTGGTTAGAAGCTAGCAATAGGTTAGGTTAGCTTGTAAATCTATTTTGATGCGCATTAATTCTAATCAACCTAGAACTGAACCTATTGAATGTCAATTATTAGACGCACGAAATTAGGCATTCCACCTAAAAACCTCTAGAACTTAATGCTATTGAAAAACTCAATATTGCATGCTTAATTGTATTGAATTAACTACAACAATACTTAAAACCTTGGGACAATTTAGTTATCTTAAGTAATTAAATTGGTTATATGAAAGTTGCATCTAGATAAACGATGATGGTTTGATGAATAAATTTTTTTGGATAAGGGAAAAGTCGTAATTCTTTTGTTATGAATTTTCATAAGTTTTCTTTCACAGGTGTGAATTCAATTGTGTGTAGTCGTAATTCTTGTCATGAATTTTCACAAGTTTTCTTTAACGTACGTACATGTGTGAATTTGATTGTGTGTGCATGCGTGCGGTTTCTATTCTGGTCTGTTATAAGATCCATTATGTTCCCAGATTAAACGTATGTGTTGTTTCTAAAACAAAAATATTGCAACTTCTTTTCATGTTTTAGGGTGCAATTTAATGGAAATAAAAAGGAGTCCTTTAACTACTCAATCACGACTGAAGTAGAATCTATATTAAATTTTTCCAAAATCACTCCATTTATCCTCTCCTGGAGACGTTTGTTTTCGAGACGATCCACAACTCGCGGTCAAACATTAATGAGCAGATTGAACGGTACAGGTGACTAAGAGACCTCACAATTCATGCACAACCACACATAATCATCTGGGCATACTCAATACACTGAACTAATAATGCATCCTACAAGCTTTGAGATTCAAGCACTCACGGTAAAATTGATAATTCAAAAGAGAGGCAATTGCAAATATAACAACTATGTTCAAAATATTAGCAAAACAGTTCCGTACAAAATAGTTTATATATATAGAAAAATTTAGAAGCCTTCAACAATGTATTAGCCATAGTCCATGTCACTAGTAAGAGTCTAGTGAAAAAAATACGGTTTAGTATCAATGTATTTTTTATTTGAAAAGATATGATTTAGTATCAGTGTTTTTTTATTTTTTTGAAAAAGATACAGTGAATCAGTAGGCACACATATGCAACTCCACTAAACGGACACACTCTTAGTGCCCTCATCATTTGAGAGATAAGCCCATTATAAAAACTCGAAGAGTTATACAAAAGCAAGAATATTTAAAGCAATGTTATTAAACGCCATAAATGTTAAACCCAAAAAGTCTATAATCACTGATAAACCCCATGTAACTAATAAAAGTTTATCGATGATAGAGGGTCTCATTGATAGACTTTGATACATTTCTAATACACTAAATATATTTTTATATTCTAATTAAAATATTAAAAGTATTTAATATTATGTTTATATCATTTTTTTTAGAATATGAGTTATAGTATTTTAGATTAAGTTACTTAATTATTTAATAATGATAATAATAATTAGATTTACCAACTTTTGACTTTGAAATCTTCCATCATATTTCACATTTTTTTTAAAGTCATTTTGTTTGTGAATTCACCATATTGTTATTCCAATTTTACGGCGGACAAAATTTTAAGTTTTATTCAAAGTACATGGACGTAAATGAGACATTTCAAAGTTGAGATATCAAAATTAAACAGTTATCAAAACAGATGATCAATTTTTTTATAATTTTGGCTAAATTAGAAGAAAAAAAAAACTCTTCAATTTTGACTTTTTTTTTTATCAAAAATATCTCTAAACTTTTAAAAGTTTTAAAAATACCCTTAAACTAAAAAAAAAAAAGTTAAAAAATACAGTTTTTAGATGGAAATAGTACATGTTTAGTTTCAAAAGGTAATTGAAAAGTTTAAAAAATACCCTTGAGCTTAAAAAGGTTAAAAAATACTTTTTTGACCAAAATTTTACACCAATTAACTAAAATCAAAATCAAAATTTTAAGTTTAAATTATAGTTTTAAATTTATTTGACTATTAACACACAATGATAGATTACGAACATAACCAATCTCAATAGGTATAGTTAAAATTAACACACAGTTAATTGTCAAATAAAAAAATATATTTGACTATTAACACAGTATTATAGGTCTATCGGTGTGAGATTTTTTTATTTGACTACTTATTATTCTAGTATGTTTTAAGAAGAATTTTTTCAAACTTCGTGAAATTTTATTTTTTAATCGAGGTTTAAAATATCGATATTGATTGATATACCAAAGTCAACCTTTTTATCGATATCAAACTCATGAAAATGTAAAAATATCGACATATCGATGAAAATTTATAATTATGCTTTTAACTTACAATTTTGGTTTTTATTTTGGGTGCTAAGAAATTTGGTGTAGAAATTAGATTAAGGAGAACATTTTTTTAATTTATTTAAGTTTAAGGGTATTTATGAAACCTTTAAATAGTTCAGAGGTATTTTTGAAACAAAACTTTAACGTTTTCCATCCAAAACTAACGATAATGATAATTTTTAACAAATTTTTAAAGTTTAATGGCATTTTTTTTAACTTTTGAAAGTTTATGGTATTTTTGACACAAATATCAAAATTTAGGGTCATTTTTATAACTAGTCTTAGTATTTTAATCTTTGTACTATTTCAACTTATTTAGATATCAATGTAGTAGTGGTGTAAACGGGCTGGGTTGGGTTGGGTTGGGAGTCATTCTCAACTCAACCCATATTTTCGGGATGGTTATTGGGATAGCAACCTGAATAACTCAAATTAATTTCTCAACCCAACCGAACCGGATTGGGTTTGGTTGGGTTGTCTGGTTGTATTGTTTTTTTTTTTCATACCCAACCCAACAATCGTTCTAAACGATCATTTAGATTTCTATATGATCGTTTACCCTCTTACGCAGTCGTCTAGCTTCCTATCTTCAAACGATCGTTTACTTCTTACATAATCAGTTAACTTTCCATACGATCGTTTAACTTCTTACACTATTGTTTAACAAAATACTCCTAACATAATTTACTTGTAACGACCCAACTCTTTATACTAAGCTGTAGTCGTTACTATTAAATTAAATAAAAAATTTTAAAAAATAAATAACTAAATAAATAAAAGAAGATACTAAATCTTTCAATAAAAACCTCAAATACTTATTTATTGATCATAAATAATTATGTAGAATAAAATAATAAATAAAATACTAGTCCGAACCCTATTTAAAATAAAAAGAAAATACCATAAGAGTACACATGAGTTATGAAATAAAATATTGTCAATCAAAATACTGAAAACTTAAAGGCGGAAACAATCATAAACTTTCCCTTATAGCGAACCACGATCACTTCTTGTCATTCGCCAGCTTTGCTCTACCTTTGCCTAAAAAATTAAACATAAAAAGAACAATAAGGGACCCACTACTAGTCCCGCTAGGTGTGTATTAACTCCCCGTTAGAGTTCTGTAAGGACGTACCCCATAACTATTGAGCTTCCGATCACACACTATCTAGTGATCCAGAAGGAACACATCTCGTTTTCAGTGATCCTAAAGGAACACATCTCGTCTTCAATGATCCTGAAGGAGCACCTAAGAGAAACTAGTCTTCAGCGATTCGAAGGAACGTCTAAGAGAATCGGACTGAAAGTGACTATGTTGAATCACTCATAAAAGTTAGTCACACGGGCATAAATAGGGGGTGATCTTGAGGGACACCCATATAGGTACGACTCTAACAAACAAGCTAATAGAACATTATAGCTTATACATGTAGCATATCAGAAATATTCTATCTCAATCATACATATCTCAATCTTAACATATCTAAATCATAATATGTCTCATTCATTACATATCTCAGTCATTCGTAACAGTCATATATGTAGCCACCTATATCAAGCATCCCTAACAACAGTCATATTATGCATCCTGGCCACACTAATGCATAATAAGAGAAACATATACATGCAAGTTATTCAATTTACTATAGAAGGTCTAATAGTAGAATCTCTTACCTAAGAGATTAACTAAATTAATAATTCATTGGCTAAGAGTCAATTACTCGCGAAGATGGGTAGCGGCTCAAGTTTGGTGAAGCCGACGAAAGGGGAACATGAACGGAGACGAGGCATGGACAAATGCGACGGTGACCACTTGGCCGATGGCTTCGCCTGTGCTTGAACGTTGTGCAGCGAATGGAGGTTAACCAGAATCTTGGCTGAACAAGCAAACGCAGACAAAGAACGTCAACTCTCAACCTCAACATCAAAGACTTTACATGATTGGTGACTTGCGGCTCGACCTTCTCTGATCTTTGTCAAACCGAAACGGTGGAGGTTAACGAATGGTCGTCGAAGCAGTGGAGGTTCATCGAAAACGGAGCCGCAACGACAACTTCCCTAAGGTTTGCTTGGACAAAGAAGATGAATAGTGTGGGAAATGGTCTGCACGAAATTTAGAATGGCTATTTAATATAATAATAATAATATTTTCCTTTTCCCTTTCCAATAAAATCTAAATACCTATCAAATCAATTTTTTCTTCCTAAAATTAATAACACCTTAATCTTAATAATTATATTATCTTTACTATAATTATTTCTCACTCTTTTAAATTAGTTAATTATATATAATAATTAACTAAATCCTTAAATCTCACCAATTAACTTACGAATATCATTTAACTTTCTTCAAATCTTTAACACATAAGAACTAGTAGGAGACAACTATACGTATACGTGTTATATTAACAAAACTCCATAATTAGTTTTTAATTCCCACTCATCAATTTGGAGAAAATGTCAAACAGCCGCCGCGGAGTAGTTGGTATGGTGTGACAATATATATACAAAGCCAAACAAAACCCTATGATTTCATTAAAACACCAAAACAAAACAAAATGAAGTCTTCGATGTCTTCTCTCCTTTTCGCCATTTTGGTGACATTATTACTCATTTCTTCGAGCTTCCTGTCCCTTGTTGATGCCCACTCTTCTCCGTTCAAAAATCGTCATCGCCATCACCACCACAGAAAATATCTTCCACCACCGCCGCTATGTGGAACTGTTGCACGCCCGCCGCCTCCCCCACCGCCCAAGTTTCAATGGCCTCCCAATCACGTCAAAAAGTCCCCGCCACCTCCCTTCTAGATTTGTTGTATTTAGGTGTATTTCGAGCTGTGTATTTGATTCTAATAAGTAAAAATATTTTGAAAAATAAGTGAGAAGAATTTGTCTCAGATGCATTTTAAGAGAAAAAAGTTTAATATTAGTTTCGATATAGGTGAGATATGATATTAAAAAAGAACCATTTGGCACAGAAAGGAGGAGGCTTCTGCTCCTTATACGAAGCATCAATAATGTTAAAAGGATTGTTTTTTCTTTTACTCATTGAATTTGTTATGGAACTTTTTTTTTTCTATTTTAATTTTGTTACATTTGGCCGGATCATAATAAATTCTATTTTAATATATTGAATACGAACTCAATCAATTAATTAAGTGACACCTAGTTGGATTTGTTTATAAATTAATCTTTATCTTAATATATAGTAGTTGTAGAGGGAAATAAATTATTTCTATGGGATGAAATGCATTGTCTTTTGTAAGTAAGTGCTTTTAGATGATTGATTGTTGGGATGTCATGATTTGGAAGCGCTACATATGTTCACAATTTATTTCGAAAACACGATATTTTATTCTTTCAAAATTAATTAATTTAATCTTTAATTTTAAAGTTTTAAATTGTAATTTTCCATTTTATAACTTTGATATCACAAAATTAATTTTAAATAATTAAAGATATGTTTTGTATTGGGGGATTCCTAGAAATAGAATAATTAGGTAAAATATTTACATCCCCTAGCAATTTTTTAACCCATTATGTACAAAACCCAAAATAGATGGTGAAATACCAAAAAAGGCCATAGAAACCTAAATCACTCAAACTAATCGCAATTTTTTTCTTTCCATCTTAGGTGGCATACACGGCACACAAAATGTTAGAAGTGAAATTTCAAGGCTAATCTTGGTGTTTTCCAACCGGAGATGAAGGACAGAAAGCTTTAGAGATTAAGTTCTTAGGCTAATCATGGTGTTGCCCGGTCGGGATGGAAGGTAGAGAAGTTAAGAAGTGAAATTGAATAAAGAAGTGAAATTTCAGGGCTAATCTCGATATTTTCAAACCGAGATGAAGGACATAAAACTTTAGAGATTGAATTTTTGGGCTAATGTCGTTGCTTGTGCAACCGAGATGGAAGGCAGAGGAGTTAAGAAGTTTAATCCTGAGGCTAATCTCGATATTTCTCGATTGAGAAGAAGGACAGAAAGCTTTAGAGATAGAGTTCTTGGGCTAATCCTTGTGCTTCTTTGCCCAGGATGGAATAAGGAAGAGAAGTGAAGAAGCCTAATCCCGAGGATAACCTCGATGTTTCCTGGCTAAGATGAAGAACATAAAGTTTTAGAGATTGAGTTATAGGGCTGATCTCGGTGCTTGTCTAGCCAAGATAGAAGGCAGAGAAGTTAAGAATCCTAATCTCGGGACTAATCTCAGTGTTTCCTGATTGAGATGAAGGATAGCAAGCTTTAGAGATTTAAGTTCTCGGTCAAATCCCAGTGCTTGTTCTTCCAGGATGGAAGGCAACGCTAGTACAAATCTAGACTTTAATGTCGATTTAAAATTGACATTAAAGGGTTTTATTGTCGATTGGAAACCGATATCTATGATAGTGTTATTAAAGCTTTTTAATGTCGATTGAGCTTCGATGTTGGTTTCCAATCTACATTAAAGAGGTACATTGTTGATTTTAAACTGACATTTATGATCGTGTTATTAAAGTCCTTTAATGTCGGTTGGGCTTTGGTCTTGATTTAAAACCGACATCATAGATCCCCAATAATATAAGTTTAAAACTGACATTAAAGTCTTGTCTTCTTGCATTCGTTTTTACAAATTTACTTTTATTAAATTGTTATATTATTGTCTACTTTTTATGATTCCAAATAGTTATGAACCAACATTATTTGTCTCGGGTTATGTCAACAATGTAATATTTCTATTTTTACTGGAAATCTAAATATTCACTACTAGAAATCAGAGGAAACGACGTTGGAAAAACTGGCATCGACCTTGATCAACCAAATCCGACTGAACATTGCTCGCGATGGCTTCAGAGATGTTCCCCAACGTGTTGGAAAATACATGTCGGAGAAGTGGAAAAAGTTATATAATACGTCCACTTTCCCGACGTGTACGAGAGGGACATCGAGAAAGTGGGAAAAGTTATTTAATACGTCCACTTTTCCCGACGTGTACGTGTACGAGAGGAACGTCAAAAAAAGTGGAAAAAATTATTTAATGTTTCCACTTTCCTCGACGGGCAAGAGACACACGTCAAAGAAGGTGGAGACAATTATTTAATGTTTTCACTTTCTCCAACGTGTGGTAGAGACACGTCGGGGAAAGTGGGAACATTAAATAATTGTTTCATTTTTCCCCTGCGTGTTCAGAGAAAGTAGAATACAATTATTAAATATGTCAACTTTTCTCGACGTGTGGTAGAGGCTTGTCAGAATTAGGTCCCCTTTGACCGACGTTGCTTTGACCATGTCGTGGAAAAATAATATCTAATAAATTTGAAATGTAACATTTCCCCGACACCATTAGTGACACGTCGAGGAAGGTTTTAACGTTCTTCGATGTTTGCATGTACAACGTCGAGGATGGTGTGTTACCCCGACGTTTTTAGAACGTTGGGGATTGTCGGGTCTATTTCTTTCTTCATGAACACATAACAGAACACAAACACAAAGAGAAAGGAAAAGAGGGTTGAGAGAGATCAGGGAGAGAGCTTGTCGTTCGGCGCCGCAATTCACGTCGTTCGTTGTCGTCGCCGCCATCCTTTTCGCTGCCCACCGTCCTCCATTGTCGTTCACCGCCACAAGGTTGTTCTTCTTTTTTAAAAAAAAAATTAGAAAATTGAATGTGTATATGATAATGAATGTTTTTAGGACTTAGATTCAAATGTATGTTCGTTAAATATTAGAAAAATGATTCAAATGTATATTTGTTAAATATTAAAAAAAATGTATGTATGTATGTATATATGTTTATTGAGTTTAGAAAAATGTATGTATGTATGCATTCAAATTTTGAATATGATAAGCCTTCGAATTTTCTTAAAAAGATCTTAAGAAAAGTCCATTCTGCCCCTCACTTCATAATTAACTTCCATTTTGCTTTTATCTTCATTTTTTTCAACATCTAACGAAAGTCAAGTCTATTATGTCCAACTAAATTGGTTATAATTGTTCTTATCAAAATGACTCGATCTTTAAAGAGTATAAAAAGTATTCTAACTTGTTTTTCACAATGTAGGAGATATTAAAATAAACAAAGGAGAGCGGAATGAGAGCTAACAGAGCATGATACCCGAATTGTTCAAGGACTAGAACTTTCGACCACAAAAGTTTCTTAGCAATGGAAGATTTTGACACCCCAAAAGTTTAAGGAACTTATTATGGGTATTGTTAAATGGAATTGAAAGTTATGAAATTTATTTGGTGTTAGATTAATTAAAATTAGAAGGTAAATAATTTATTTAGTGTAATGTGTTCGATTAATTAAATATATATACATATGTATGTATATTTAATTAAAGATTTTGGAATTTGGTAGAAAATGTTAAAATATGAGAGCCTAGTATTTCGAGTTGTTCAATTATTAAAACTTTCAGGACGAAAGTTTCACTTAGGAGGGAAGATTGTAACCCCCAAAATTAAGGTAATATTAAATATAATTATCTTAATTTTATTTAATTATGTTGGAACTATTGGACGTTAATTTGAAATATTTGATTTAGAATTGATGGTTTTGTAGAAATAGATTAATTAAATATTTTTTAGTTGAATATTTAATTAATTAGTACAATTGAATGTTTGGTGTTGTTGAGATTGAATTTAATTAAATAATTTGGGTATGTATTTAATTAAATTGAAGAGTGAAATTTTTTGTTAAAGATATGATAATTATATGTATACGTGGTTATATATATATAATTATTATGAAAAAGAGTAAAGATAATTCTATTTGTAGAAAATTAACTATTACAGAAGATAATTAATTATTTGGAGAAAGATAAATATTGATTGTGGATAGAATTTGATATAATTGAGTAAATAAGAAAAGAGAATGAATTGGATTTATTTAAAAGAATTTTTTTTTAATTATATATTGGAATATAATTATTTGGGAAAAAATTGTTACATTTGGGACGTCACCTTAATTTTTGGAGCGTTACAATCTTTCCTCTTTTGAGAAACTTTGGTTCTCGAAAGTTGTAAAGTTCTAATCCTCGAAGAGCTCGGGATACTGGGCTCTCATGTCATAACATTTTTCACCAAATTCTAAGATCTTTAATTAAATATACATATCTAAATATACATATTTAATTAATTCAACACATTACACCAAATAAATTTCTTATCTTCTAATTTTAATTAATCTAACACCAAATAAATTCCATAACTTCCATAACTTCCAATTCCATTTAATGTAATACTCATAATAAGTTCCTTAAGCTTTTGGGTTGTTACACCTGAAAAGGTATAAATGGTCCACAGTCCATAAACTTAAAAAAGAAGGTCATGAACCGTACGTAGTATTAAATAAGAAATGGAAAAGAAGTTCATTATATATTGTATACTATATATACAATTTAAGAAAGAAAATTAATAACATGAAACAATTAGTTAAAAGAGATGATCAAAAAGTGCACAGTATTTTGATCGGAAACTTCAACGAAAAATTAACAGAAATATGCACTCACCAAATAAGTTGAATGAGATGACCGGAATATGAAAGATTAATCGATGAGAGATAAATCAGACGGTCAAATTATTGGGTGAAGACACTGGAAATGGACGGAATTCTTGTTGAAGGAGATGATTGAAATTACAAAACCTTTATTAAATGTGCAATTAAGACAAAATCGTTACTTTTGTGAAAAATATTCAATATATTATTATCATATTTGACTCAAATATACACCATAATTAAATTGGAACACTAATAAATGAAAATTAAATTATTTTTTATTTAATAAATTGAAAATGTAAGTTTTTAGATACATAATAAATGAGATATAATATAATTATGGTATTATATTATTATATATTTTCAAAAATAAATTTTATTTACAATTAATGTGAGGGATAAACGGTGAACAAAAATTTCGAAATCTTATTTAAGAAATTTTGAGCCATTTGTGTAAAATTATGTGTAAAGTAGGTGTTTTAATTTGTCTAATTTTTCAATATTTAATAGGACAAAAATAATTTAACTTAATCCAACGGTCATAATGAAAACATGCATCATAAGAATTGATCAATTTATGTGTTCAGTTTTAATTTGGGAAACATGTGAACTTTTAATTTGGGAAACATGTGAACTTTTAATTAATCTTAAATTCAATTATTTGTATTTTTTGTCATTAATTTGGTCAATAACGTGGCAATTTATGATTGGTCCAAAATTTCTTATTCAAGTGTATTTGAATGTCAATAAAATAATCTCTTTTTCCACACATGGTTAGACGAATTCATATGATATTGTCCTTAGTTTGGATGTGTAAGTTCTCATGGCTGATAACAATTGAACACAATTGATTTTTATTCATAGAATTTTGTTGTCATTGCACTAATTTTCTATGTTTGACTTTTAAATATAATTTAAAGTTGCATAACCATTTTCTTGGACCTCCACCTTTTCTTGGCAGAAGATCGGAAGTTTCTTTCAACTTTCACATAATACCTTTTTTTTTTGTCTTTCTTTTGAATAAGGCAATTTTTGTGTAAAGGGATTAATCCCAAGCTTTGTTTCATATAAACCCAAACCCTCTTCTATTTCTTGAATATTTCATCTCCAAAAATGAAGCCATCTAATTATTCTTCACTAGCTTCCCTTCTATTTGTTTATTTGCTATTATTGTTTCTTTCTCTAATTACCCTTCCCTCCTTGGCGATCGGATACACTGTCGATGCTTCTCCATCACCGCCACCACCAAATAACATACATAACCGTCTTCCACATCAACTTTATGTACGTTATGCACGAGCAATATTGAGCATGCCACCATGGCCAATCGGGTATGTCATCCCGTCATCACCCCCTCCTTTTCGTTAAATTTTGGGATAACTTTCATGGAAGAACTCGTTATATATATGAACAATTTATTATTGAATTTAATGTGGAACGTGTTATTCTAGCTTCTAGAGAGGATGCATGGGGTAGCCCATGCTATAGGTTTGGTTATTGTCACAAGCTGAATTGGTTTTTGTTTTATGGATGTTGATATTGATTTCAAGACATTTAATATAGAGTTCGTTTATTAATTAATCTTATATGTAAGCAGCTAAATTTAATATTATATTAAACTTTAATTGTTTTAAGTGTTTCATATAAAAGGGTTTATCTGCCTATTTCACCGAAACTTTTTATGCTAAAATAGTATATGGTTATAATTCAAAATGGGTAAACCAACCTTTTTTCCGCATTAAATCCAAATATTTACTATGTATTTTTTATGAACAAGTTTTATTTGTACATTGAAATTCTAATACAGTAATCGCCTAATCGGTAGTAATAATAATAATAATATTAAGGATAGTCCGAGACTCCCATTTAAATTTTAAACACACTCGAATCGAACACCTTCCGTTATATATTCCTCAATTAGATTAAAATATTTTTTCGTCACATTTCATTATGATTCTAAAATACATTGATTTATAATGTTTATGGGTGGATAAACGTGGGTTTAGTATATATTCCAAGAAAACTTTGTTGGTTGCATTTGAACATAATTGAATTTGAGGTTTAGTCAATTATATCGGAGGTCTTGCTCGAGTGGTGGGTGATGTTAAAAGGGCAGAAATCGACATAAATGGTTGTTGTACAAAAAAAACCACTTTCAATGACAGTAGCACCGCTGCGATTGAGTGGCAACGAACCAAGGACTGGGAATTTCACAAGCTATAGTATGGTGACGCAAAGTTGGATGATTCACAAAACGAACAATGAGTGAGAGAGAATAAAGAGAAAAAGAAAATCGTTGTGGCTACAAAGAAAATCACTGTTACGATTGACGAAGGTCTAGAGATCCCAAACTAATTTTTGAATTATTTGTTTCACACATATATAGTTGAAAATTCAAACAAAGAAAGAAGATAGATGAAGCTTTTTTAATATTTAAATCTGACCATGGAAACATAGTAATTTAAACAGGTAAAATAGAATTATGTCCTATAAGTAAATTCAGTCAAAATATTGTGTTAATCTGGTCAAGAAATAGGGTTACATATTTCAAACATATGTCGCAAAAAAGGAAGATAAATGCTGATAATTCAAACTACCAATATACGTGTTCTGTTTTTTATATTTAAATGTGACCGTAAAAATATACTAATTTGGACACAAATAAAATAAAGGTTAATATACTATATTCTAGTTTTCGAAGAGTTTGAGGCGCTGTCCAGCCATTCAAAAGCTCGAAATTAGGCATTTTCGCAAAACTTGGGTAAGATTCTATGCTTTTTAGAGTTAATCTTGAGTACCGCCCATCTAATGTTAGTAATAGTATTGAGTAAACCATGGTGGTCGATGTTTGATTTCGAACTTAGAAGGTGGTTATGATGTTGCCCATTAAAGTTAAGAGTACTTAATTTAATAAGTTCTTGATAAGTTTTGGAGAAATATTGTTGAGTTTTCCTAGAGTTCATGAATGCCCATTAAGTTTAAGCGTCAAAATTGAATAACCCATCATACTTGGGTCCTAGAGTTGAATGTTAAAAGTGAACTTTCGTTTAACTTTGAAGTTCGCTTGGTGTTACTTCTATAAGCTTGAAACATAAAATGGTTGTAGGTATTAGATTTACATTTAGCAAGCTGTTAATGTGTTGTCAATGCGATTTTGATAAGGTTTTAGATATATTTAGCAAGTTCTCTCATAGTTCTTAAATACCTATTTAGTTTTAGAGTGAACTTGATTTTATCCATATTATTTTGTATAAGGGAATGGAAGATTTGGAAAACTTGGAAGCATTGATCAACATGGTTAAGGGCTTTTTAGACAATTTTGGGTAAGTTCCTAAGTATTTGACTCGTTAGATTGGTATTGAGATTGTTAATGGATCTAAACCCTTTAAGGTAGAAATATTGGATATAAGAGGGAAATAGAATTAAAAGACAACTTAAGTTTAAGTGCTTATGGCGTTAAAAGTTTAAGTTGAAGTTTAAGGGTCCAAAAGAGTATCCACCGAAAAGACCCATTGAGGTTGAACTAAGTTGGATACTCATTGGGTTAAGTATCCAGATTTCAAGTCTAAGGGTTTGTAGGTGAAAAGTCTAGTCTAATCTAAGGCGAATTGAGAATTCAAGGACTTTAGAAACATAAAATAGTTTGAGTTGACCTTATGAAGTGTGTCGGAGATTTTTTTGTCTCGTCTTGCTTTGTGAAGATAATTGATAGACCTTAATTTTTGCTTTAGGCCAAATTGAAGTGGGGAAAACGTATAATCTCGGGGGAATCAAGTGATGATTGTGAGTGTTTGAGTATTTTCGTTATAAATTTATATATGTTATTGTAGTACGCTAGTGATTGTGACAATTATCGTATGATTGTTTTCAAATATGATTTTCAAAAGATGAGAACGAGTCAAAGCATACAAAATAGGTGGTTTACTTTTTCACAAAAAATGGCAATTAGGTATCATGAACTTAAGTTGTAATCTGGCTGCTAATTTTCCTTGAAAATCTTCTTAAAGTGATTATTTACCAAATAAAACACCATATCTAGTCTTTGAGACCGATGGTAATAAGTAGGTCGATAAAAGACAGTGATCATGTAATTTAGATGTTGATCTTAAAGTCCTTCCTCATACTTTAAACTCTTCTTAAGTGATGAACTTTAAAAGGCTCTTATAGTCTCTAAATTGAGGAAATTTTCTTTGAAATTGGCTCTCTCCTGCAAATAGTGATGACAAGCGTCCTGTGCTTTGCAATGCAGTCTTACTCAAATGGATGACACTTGGACTTCGATAGAGAAAGCCAGTTTCACCTAATATATATATAATAAGGGGAGACTCCTCCCAAATGGTCTTTGATAAAAAAAATAGGAAAATTCCTGCTAATTCCATTGTACGATCAACATCGATGATTATCAGATATCCTACAACATAGTCACTTCCAAATTAAAGATTTTGGCTTGCTAGCTGATCAATCATCTTGTTCTCTATTTTAATGTCTCTGATTTCCTGCAAGATATATCTTCTTTCCACTATTGAAACATTTTATTATCTGACAGATTCTCTTCAGTCTGAGAATCTATATCTTCTTCGTCGGATATATAGGATCATCCTTTGAAGCAATACTGATAAAGACATTTGCAAACTCTTCCTCTTCAACAATTTCATCAGATTCTTCATCAGACAAAGTAGCACCAAAGCTTTTCTTTTGTCTTCTCAAATAAGTTGGGCATTTAGCCTGATAATGACCATGACCTCCACACTCCCTGCATTTGAGTGACCTATTGTCTCTGGTACTTGGTCAATCAAACTCTCTTCCTCTAAAGTTGTTTTGAGTGCAATTCTTTGATCCATAGTTATTAGGACTGCTTATTTTCTTAATCACATTAAAGAACTGCTTCGTTAGCATGGCAATCGACTCATTTACTTTTTCATTAGACGATTTTCCTTTTTCAAAGGATTCATCTTCATGTATAGATTGGAAAGCAAACCTTTCCCCTTACTTTCTTCTCTGTCGAATAGGGTAATTTCAAACGTACGTCAGGATCCAAACAGTTCATCAAGAGAAAGTGTAGTGACATCATGTGTCTCTTCAATGGCTATGACCTTCATGTCAAATCTTCTGGCAAGAGATCGTAAAACTTTCCTAACCTGTTTATATTATGGGATTCCTTCACCAATATTGAATGATTGGCAATTTCTAGAACACGTACATTGTATTCAGTTATGGTTTCTTCTTCCATCATTCTTAACGATTCAAAATTAGTTGTCAACAATAGTAGACGAGATGTCTTTACTTTAGAGGTACCCTTAAATGCTAATTCAAGGGCTTTCTAGACATCTTTTGCTGTAATACTGGAGTTGATTAATTTGAATACATTAAGATCAACCATTATATATGGCGTTGAGTGCACGAGAATTCCCCAAAGACTCCTGATCTTCTACATCCGTCCAGTCTTCCTCAGGTTCTTGAATAGACTTACCATCTACAATAATCATCGGTGGTTTCCATCCAACTTTAACTGCTTTCCATGCCCTTTTCATTAAGTTACTTTAAGAATGAAATCATATGAGTCTTCCAATAAGAATAATTTTTTTTATCCAGTATGGGTGGTCTTGTAGTTGAACAACCTTCTCTTGGCATCTCCATGTATATCAAAGTGATACCAATTGAAAAGTGAGAAGGTTAAATGTCCTTTAACTATATAAAAAGTATTTAACTACCTACAGGTATAGCTAGAGTACGCAGAAGACAGATAACACAGTGCACTTTGGTAACCCAATTCGACAATACAGCCTACGTTTGGAGAGCTTCGTAGCTCAGATAAGAAATATTATTGAGATTCAATGTATGTAACTTATCACAAAGGTTACATTAACAAGTTATAACCATAACATAAAAGTAAACTCAGGCTCCCCTGAATGTAATGAGAATCTCTTCTAAGATTTGTCCAGGCTCCTCCTGACTTAGTATATTCAGTGGTCTTCATACATATTTCTTATCTTCTCAGATTTCGTACTTAAGAAACAAGCTTCAATGGAAATTTAAATGACAGATGGTAATCATTATACCTTCAACAGGAACAGCTTGAAAAGACGAACTTATATATACTCAACAGTATCTCATTTCTTCGTCAGTCCAAAAAAGCAATCACACCACATATAAATATATCCTTAGATATATTATACAAACAACCTCTTTCAGAATAGAAGCGTAACAACCTCACACCAAGATTCCTAGGTAATAGGAAAAAATCAAATAACTTAATAGGGCTTCATTATCTTTCAATAAAAAGAAATCTTAAGAAAAAAAATTAAATATATTTGACAAAATACCTTAACATAATGTTTATTTTTCACTTGTTAGGCCTTCCAAAATAGACAAGCTAAATCATGACAAAAAAAGAAAAAAAGAAAAAAAGAAAAACTAGGTATATATTCCAAAATAGAATCGGTGGTTTAAGAGGGATTATACTTTTATCCATTAGCTTAAGCTTTTGGATTGAATTGGGTGATTTACGATACGATTTAAGATAGTATCAGTTGTCGATGTCCGGGAGATGTTTCCTCCCAATTAATATTTATTTCTCACTTGTTAGGCCTTTTAAAATAGACAAACTAAATATGATGGAAAGAGAAAAACTAGGTATATATTCCAAAATAGAATTGGTGGTTTAAGAGAGATTCTACTTTTACCCATTAGCTTGGGTGATTTAAGATAGTATAAGTTGTTGACGTCTAGGATGATGTTTCCTCTTTCAATTAATGTTTTATTTCCAACTTGTTAGGCTTTCCAAACTAGACAAACTAATTAATATTTATTTCCCACTTGAGAGCCTTCCACTAGTGAGTTCCTTGAAGTAGAAGATGCTTTCCTTTCTCTCATTTTTTTTATTAAGTGAAAAAAAGAGGAAATGATCATTATGCCCTCTTCTTAAAACTCAACTTTAATTTTTCCATTTCCTTAGTTTTTCATTTCCTAAACCGTCATCCAAAAGAAATTTATTCTAAAATTTCTCATAAGAATGATTCAATCTTTAGAGAATTTAAAAAAAGGATTCAATTTTGTCTTTCGCAATTGAGGAAATATTAATATAATAAAAGGAAAATTGAATTAGAGCTTACACCCCAACCCTCCATTCTTCGATTTACTTTAAACTACACATGGGAGCAAGGTCGGGAGCCCCTTTATTGGGACTTTTGGTGATGATATTTAAAATGAGTTAATGTAGAGATTGTGATCCGCTATCTTCATCTACAAATTTTTAAAAATCGACAAGTGAAACTTAGTGAAAATTTAAAGTGAATAAAAGTATTAAAAATGAATGTAAAGATCACAAACCAATAGGATGGTCAAGGTCGGTTGGTTCAGGTCGTCACAAAGATCTTTAAAAAATGTGATCCAATTTTGGTGGTAGAATTGTGATTTTACCTTTGATGCAGAATCAGATTCTCCGTGAAACCATACAAACCCTTGAAGGTGGCCCCTAGAGTACTCCAAAGAAGCATTGATTCGTTCGATCAAGCTTGTATACCTACCGGTCCTTTAAATCCCAACATTTTGGCTAGCTTTTGTAAGGAGATGATTTGCAAAAGTCATTCCAGTAATAACAATAATAGTAGTAACAATGATAGCTATTAACAATAACGATAGTAATAACAACAGTAGTAGTAGTAAGAAGAAGAACAACTGAGTCTCTAAAGAGTGGTTTTGTACCTACAAGAAGTGACACCGAAGATTGATTAAATATTTACATGTAAAATAATAACACATATGCAAAGTTGTAGGATTCGGTTCTGTTTCTCTATAATTCAAGGATGGATTAGTGAAGCTCATCAGAAATGTGAGGCATGTTTCTAATTTGAACAAGAATCTAATCAGCTCTTTGGTTTTTTTTTTTTTTTTTTTTTTATCAATGAGTTTAAATGTTTCTAAAATATTTATTTGAAATACATTTAAATTTTTTAAAACATTTTTTTATCAAAGAGTTTAAATAAAAATGATTTTTAAAAAAAAATCCAAAGGGTCATAAGTTATTTTAATTTTGACATATTATTTGAATTAGACAACCTCTAGATCAAGTCAATAATTCTTATTTAACTAAAATTAATTATTAAAAAAGTTCAAACATGATATCTTACCAAGTTTAAAGTTGAGATTTTTTTAGTTCAAATTGTGTGGGGATTTGATTAACACAAAGTAGTTTGAGACCCTCACAAGTAATTTCTAGACCACCATCATGGTGTAGTATATACATATTAGAATAAATGAATCACTCTAAATATTATATATTTTACTATATATGATAAAGATGGATTCTTACTAGCTTAAACTTATATTTTTATTGATTGAATTAAAGAAATCTGCATACAAAGTTGACTTCCTAATTGTTATATGAAAACAAACTAAACAAAGTGATGTTTGAGACCAAGTTTGAGTTCTAAGTTGAGTGGGTCATCTGTTTGAAAATGAATTGTTGATAATATAAAATGAACTATGAAGTAAATTAAAATTTCCTTAAAAGACTTTGAGCTTCAAATGACGCATTTGGATTTCTGAGAAAGTAACTTCAAAATCTTTGAAAACAAATTAAGTATTTTTTCCAAAAATTATCCTTCTAAAATAAAATTTTGGACAAACTTTTCCAATAGTCAGAAAATTAAAATGAATAGAAATTAAGACAAACTAATTAAGACTTGCAGGCTCAGTATATCAGCAATAAAATGCACTAGATGCTTGTTAAAACTTTGCAGTTTTTTTTTAACAAATAGGAAATGAACGCGATATAAGGTGCATATGGATTACTCTGTTATGAGGCTATTCCTTTAGCACCATACTATCCCGAAATATTATTGAATATAAAGTATTACATGTTGATATAACCAAGGGGGCAAGAGTTAAGCCCCAGTACATATTGATTTAGTTGATATATATATTGATTGAGTTTATCAAAGCATTAATGTTGGGAGAAACTGTGTATGGATTGTAGTCTTTGAAAAGAGTGTGTCTGCTGGATCATAAGCCAATCAAATGGCATAGGTTCTTCCAAGAGTTGGTGTTGCTGTTCTGTTTGTTGTTGAAAACTTTTGCAGTTAATTGTGGTTAAACCATTGCTACAAGTTTACCCCTAAAAAAAGTAATCTTAGATTAGCTAGCTTAAGTACTCTTGAACCAATTGATGCATAAATATTTAAATAATTTGAATTTTCCTGATTAGATTTGTTTTTATAAGTGATAGATTAATGTTTAGATCAACAGTTTTTTCAAAAAATATATAAAAATATTATTGAGATATTTTTAAATGTAACAAAATCGAACCAAAATATTTAAAAAATATCATAAAATTTCAGATTATATGATCGATAAATACTAATAAATTTTTATCGGCGTTTACCAATTAAATCTGAATATTAGTATATTTTATAAATATTTTCAACCGTTATTCCATTAAAATCAATAAACTAAAATTTTAGGCCATACACAGCACGAGAATCAGTCTTAATCAGTAGAGATTTCTATCAAAGATTTATTTTGTAACGCCCAAAAAAAAAAAAAAAAAGGTAATAATAAAAATAATAATATTTTTTTTTATTAAATATTATTATTATTATTATTATTATTATTATTATTATTATAATATAAAAAAAAAAAGGGCAACCCCCCCTCTCTTCCCTTCTCCCCGCGTGCAGCCCCCCCCCCCTCAATCTTTTTTTTCTTTTCTTTTCTTCTTCTTCTTTTTCTTCTTCTTCTTCTCCTTCTCCCAGCCCTAACCGCCGCCGCCGCCCGTGTCTCCGTCCCCGAAGCCAAGCCGCACCACCGCCCAGCCCGGATCTCCGCGACGCCAGCCGAAAACAGCCGAAACGCTCCCCTCTCCTCAGATCTGTCCGTCGTTCCTCCTTCCGCAGTCGCAACCAAACCCAGTCGAGCCCGACTCAGTTCGCGAAGCCTCACGCCGCTGCGTCCGTCTGCCGCACGCCGCCGTCCGCCCAGATCTCCTCTGTTCCGCGTCCTCTGCCGCACGTCGCCGTCCGCCCAGAACCGCGTCCCTCTCCGCCTAGCCGTGCGTCTCCCCTTCTCCGTTCAAGTAAAGCCGCGCGTGAACAGCCATCCTCAACGGAGCTGAAGCCGCACGAGAACAACCGTTCGTCGTTCCTCTTTTGCGCCTGTCTTCTTGCGTGGGACAGCTGCACCGGTTCCCTTCCAATTGCGTGAGTTTCCTTCGATCGCCGCTTCTGCCCTGCCGTGGACCTTTGGGTGATAGATTTGGGTAAGGTTAAAGTGTGGGTTCCGTTGTACCTATCATTAAAAGTTAACCGTTGAGCTTAATGTGCTAAAATTTTTGGAAGGTACATATTGAATCAAGGAATGAATCCTTGATGTTTCCAGAGGATTGAAGTGGAGTTCGATTTTCCATCGACTTGGGTAAGTTGCCAAATTCACACTTGGGGTGAATTGAGTGAACGAAATTATGTAGAAAGATATTAATTTTATGTTTGCTTATGTTTTAGGATTTGGTTTATTGGACTTAGTTCGATTGAAGAAATCGCATAAAGTTAAGGTAAGGGACTTTCTACTGGACTCAATAAATATTATTTGGATGTATTGGCTGCATAAATCGTACCGTTGTACTGAGTAGGGATAACAATTATGATGTGTATGTTTGAATGTGGACTTGTGGTTGAATGCATGCTAAGACTGTCTGGTTATGTATATGTACAAATATAAGGATGTGGTCATGTCGGAATCTCGTAGACTTTACTTAGATAAAGTGTGGCTGAAATGGATAAATTGTTGCGTAAACCAAATGAAGGATATACAACTATGGTAGTGTTGTTATGAATGGAAGGGATATCATGGTTGCGCCGTTGTAGACTAAGGTGAATGTTATGGTTATTTATGTTGATGACTGATGTATGGATATGTTGATGACTGACGTATGGATATGTTGATGACTGAGGTATGGATATGTTTTGATTGTCTCTGGGTGAAATTAGGATGATATGGTTGTTGAGGTTAAATTGGAAGCTTAGGGGATAAGGAAATTTGATTGTATTGAGAATGATTTTTAAGATGTTTAGAATGGACTGAGGGGATAAATTATTAGTTTCCTAGTGGATAGTTACCCTGCGGGTGTCCTTCGGGATCATCCCCTTTATGTGCATCTTTCGGGAGCACTAGACTAATATGTGCATCCTTCGGGAGCACTAGACTGATATGTGCATCCTTCGGGAGCACTAGACTGATATGTGCATCCTTCGGGAGCACTAGACTGATATGTGCATCCTTCGGGAGCACTAGACTGTGACTGTGCAGGGTACGCCATAGGATGCTAATAATTTATTGTTCCCCTAACGGGACCAGTAGCGGGTCTCTTACTGAGTATATTAATACTCACCCTTTTTATGTTTAACTTTTCAGGCAAAGGTAACATGAGGGGCAGACCGACGAGGGACAAGAAGGACTCGTGAATTTTGCCATAGGGGTCTGTCTTTAAACTGCTTCCGCTGACGGTTTGAAAAATATTTTGATTTAACTAAGTCTACAATAGTTAAATTTTTTTTGTAAACAGCACATTGTAAATTTTGTATTTTGGAAATAGGGCCCGATTAAATTTTCCTTCGTTTTCTTACGGTTTCAACTGAATATTCTTAGGTCTTTTGTCAACAAACGGTTTTGGGTCAAATTGACGACTTAGACGGTCAGTCCGAAAAGTCCGGGTCGTCACATATTTATTTATTTTTGTTAAGCGTAAATAAGGTTTAATATATACAAATGGTCAAAAAATATTTTACATAAATTGTAACACCCCAAAATTATTTTAAGTGATTTTGATTTTGGGAGTTATTTTGTGAAAAAAATTGGCAATACTATTATTATCATTATTATAATTATTAAGAAGAAATGTAAAAGAGGTGATATAGGGGTTATTAATGAAGAGAGAGGGAAAATTAAATGGGAATAGGAAGAGATGAAGGAAAAGAGGAGTTATTTGGGAGAAATTAAATAATAATAATAATGATATTAATGTTATTATTATTATTGGTATTTTACATATTTAAATACACCCTCGGGATGCTTGTTATAGTTACAATTCATCTTCCTCCTCACAAAGAACCCTAGCCGTCGCAAGGAATCTCTACCGTTCTCATCTTCGACCGTCCCTTCCGCCGGCAGCCGCACGTCTTCTTCGAGTTGCAAGCCGGCAGCCGCACGTCTTCTCCTCATCGTCGAAGCCAGCCGCACGGGTCCAGCCGCTAGCGTCCGGCTTCACCAAGCCGCGTGAGCTGCCGTTGAGGTCCGTCCGCGTTTTCCCTTCACCGAGCCGAGAGCCGTGTCCGTCAGTCCGAGCCGTTCCTTGTTTTGGGTCCCTTTGGTGAGTTTTGGCTATTGTTGATTGTGATGGTACTCCCATTAATTGCCTATTTTGTTCCAAATGAATTAAGTTATGGCTTTAAGTGGATCTATGTTTTCTTGAAGGAACGAATATATTGGACGAACTGAGATTTTGAATTGTTCCACTTAGGGTTGTGTTGGATTCATTCCTAATCTTGGGGTAAGCCTTGATAAGTTCGGTTGCTTAATTAAACAGTAGGGTGATGGTTGACAAGATTATTAATGTTAGTTTTGTTTGTGTTTAGGACTGAGTATTGTGAGGAACTGACTGCCAACCTGTGAATTTCTTTTAGCAGATCTCTTGGTAAGAGGATTTTCCCCATATTGCCTGAGATGCATATTATTGATGCATAATGTGATTATATGTATGTATGTTGAGCTGAATGTTAATTTTGTGCTGAGCATGTATAGCCTATCGTGTTCTGTTGGTCTGCTGGTTAGAGTCGTACCACGAGGGGTCCATTAAGGTCCTCCCATATATATGTTTGAATATTACAGAGACGTGATTCGACGGGATCACTTACAGCCCGACTCTCCTTTAGGGTGATTCCTTCGGGTTCACCGAGAGCCCAGTTCAGTCCTGATGGGACTACTGGATAGTGTGCATTCGGGAGCACCATAGAGCGTGGTACTTTATTACAGGACTCTAACAAAGGGACTAACAACACATAGGGAGACTAAGTATGGGTCTCTTACTGAGTATAACTTTATATACTCATCCTCTCTAATGTTTAATTTTCAGGTAAAGGTAAAGGCAAGGGCAAGCTGGCGAATGACAAGAAGTGACCGTGGTTCGCCATAGGGAATAGTTCAGTTTTTCCGCATTTATGTTTCAAGAACTATTTTTAGAATTTCAGAACTTGAATTATTTTAAAGTATTTTCTTTATTTTAAGGGCCCGAACTAGTATTTTGTTTTACCACTTTAGTTACTTATTTTCTTATTATTTAAATTTTTCTCAACTTATAAATTAATTTTCCTTTTCAAAAAAAAAAAACTACATTTATTTAAATATTAATGACTTCAACTTATAGGAAAGTTGGGTTGTTACATAAATATAAACAGAAACATAAATATAAACAGAAACATGAATAAAATGGAGATGTGGATAGAAATTTTAGAAAACGAATTATTAAGAAAACATATATATGTAAATTAGTAAATATTCATTTTAGAATTCTTAAACAATGTGATATGTATATTATTTACACTATCATATAATTCAACATTTTGGTCCATCTCAAATTAATATCAATGTGAAAATATGAATAAAAGTATTAAGATATCATACTAAAGATATTTGAGACTATTATACCCTCGTCACAAACTACCTTCTTCAAATAGTTCCAAAACAATCTTAGTTTAATAATATAACATATAGTATTAAAATATCAATTTCCCACCATATAAGGAAGTGGAAACTTTATTTCCAAGAAAATAAGAAAGACCAAAAAATGGGTTGTTCAACACCCAGTAGTCTAGTTTGTGTTATTTTTGTAATGTCCACTGTTCTCAGCATGCGACCAGCAATCACTGCAAGCTCCGTCAACCTTTCTCCTCGGTTGTCGCCGCCACAGCCACATCTACCAGCACGAATCTCAGGGGAAGCTCTCGTGAATCGGCTCGACAGTGTAAAAGTTAGGTCCAAGCTTCATGTTGGTTCTTCAGGCAAAAATGGAGATGGTGAATTTAAATTACCATTATTATCGAAGCTACTTCTTATGCCAAGACTTCCTTGGCCAAGACGACACGCTCCTAAATCACCACCGCCTCCATTCTAGCAAGGGAAGTGTATGTGCTTCACTTTAATTTCAAAGAGAATACCTAGACTCTAAACCATTACAAAAAAAAGGTTGCAAAGAGTTCTTGTCTTCTCTCTCGTTTCAAAGTATATGGTATTGTGTTACTATATATTTCATTATTCAAATAAAATCTCTTTTGTGAGTATAAGAAGATAGTTTCAGGTTGAACTTTAGGGTTATTGTATCTATATATATATATTTAGTATCTAAAGTATTTAATTGATGTTTGGACTTATTTTATTTTTTTGTCTAGCTAACATGTTTAGATCCAAGTATGACGAGGGTGCTATGAATGTGTCAACCTAGATGATACATCATGCATCTCCTAATTCCAATAATGTGCTTTAATATTTTATCAAGAAAACATAGGTCTACACTTTTAATTTTATATCATTCTTGAAATATTAAATTTTAAAAGATAATTGATAACATATTTTGAGAAAGATTGTAAGAAAGAATGGATGAAAGGTAGATTCAAATATACTATCCTCAGGTAACATCCTTCTACATAAGAACATCTCAAATTATCCCCAACTAAGATAATATCACCAAGAGCATCGTCATACTTCAAAACTATAAATGCATATGAGGCCTTTGAAAAACGTCGTGTGACTTTAAAATTATATGCAAATGAAAAGCTATGCTATAACATACATTGAATTTTGTTGAGCGCTTCCATTTTTCCATGGTGGATCAATCACAATAAGACTAAAGCAAGAACTAGCTTTAGCTCAATAGCAACCAAAAATACAATCAGACATTTCCAATGAGAAAAGATAACACAAAGTTTTCATGAGTGGTCTGTGCGTGTTTATATATATATAACTATTATTTCTTCCAAAACCAACATTTTTTATATAAGAAATATATATATATCAACAAGAAGAGAGTAACCTAAGGGGGAGGGGTTGTTAATTTGGAAATTTGTTTGAAGATAGTTTGTTGAGAAAATGGAAAGAGGCATATATATTATTAGTTTGTATTGTAATACGCAAACATATATCAAGCAAATTATTTAATATCTTTAAATTAAAGTATCCATATACTTTTTTTAGAAATGTATAAATATAAGAAATAAATTGTACATGTTTAAAGAAAATATCCAAATTTAATTTTAATTTTGTTAGATTAGTATACAAAATACCCACATTTTGAATACAACGAAAACTAGCATTTTATTTATTACGCAAAGCAAAATCCAATGCTAAATTTTCCATAGAGTTCATTTGTGGTCGTTAGTCAATGTCCATCGGAATTGATGACACACCAAATACGATTTCTAGCCACAGTGAGATTTTTTTTATAAAAATACAAAAAATACAAAATTTTGCCTATTGCTTAAAATTGTACCCTTGATTGTAAATATTGCAAATAATAGACAATTTAACGTTAAGCACAATGTTTCCAACATTGTTTATTTTTATAAATATAATTCAGGTCATTATTTGACATCAGCACACAAATGTCAAGATGTCTCATGTTTATTTTTCTGGCTGACCTTGCCCAAGTCACACCTATCTTATATTTTACAAGTACTAATAAAAAACTACAGCATTCGAATAAAAAAATCCCTTTAAAGGTAGGCGGGAGAGAGATTTGCCAAAAAAGAACCTTAGTTTGTATCTTCACAATGGGCTGTTCAACTGCCAATATTGTTATTTTAACTATTTTTGTAGCATCCATAGCTCTTAGTCTACCGTCGGAAACCACCGCAAGAGCCATTGCCGACCCTTATCCTCTGTCATGGCCGCGGTTGCTGATATACAATACGCTGATGAAAGCCAGGCTTAATGATGAAGCAGGGTCAGGAGAGGGAAATGGAGATGATGAATCTGATCCACCATTGAAGGAAGAAAAGGGGAGCAGAAAACCTTGGCCAAAGAACCCTGTCTCTAAATCTCCACCACCACCATTTTAGGAGGACAAAGTGAGTTTTTTCACACTTTAGCTTCCAAAAAACACACCCTAGCTCTTTTTATTATCTTTTATTGTAACTACAGCTTATTTAGTGCTAATATGAATAATATACGTAATATGAATTTTAACATCAGAAGTTTGATTTTAGCATCCCACGTCTTATTAAAAAAAATCCCTTAATACAACATCTTTTATCGTCTTATGTTGTAACCTTAATATAACATCCTTTTATCATCTTATATTGTAAAACGTTCATTGTAACCTAACGGGATGGTCATCTCTACCATGATGTATACATTTTGGTGAGAAAATGTAATGTTTTCAACAAATATATTGTAATAGTTGGTCATCACAATCACATGACAACTACAATAGATAGGGTCATCTCTATAAGGTTATATACATGCAATCCTGAAGTATTACTAAGGCTAAGCAAGACATTAAATTTCATACTTTTCTGAAAGATAGATCATTAATCATACATACAGCACATCCTATGAAATGGGTCATGGATACACAAAAATAAAAATTTTCAATAAGCAGATAGTCTCTAGAATTTAGAGAAATTACAAAGGGTATGAGTTGAGAGACTCATCTCCGTTTGAATAAAACTTAACTAGATATATAACTTCATGCATGCAATGTATGTTTAGTTCGACTTATTTTTAATTAGAAAAACTATCGGCTATTTAGAAAATATTAATAATATATAACAAAATTTCAAATTCTATTAATGAAAATTTCAAATTCTATTAACAATAGTGTTATTAGTAGACATTGATAAACTATTAATATCACTAAATGTTGAAAATTACAAAATATTGAAGGTTTTTAATTTAATAGCAAGGTATCTCTATAAATATGTGTATAAGGTGTATCAAATGTAAATCATGTGTATCATGTATATCAGGTGAATCAAATGTATATCAGATGTATGAAGCGCATGTGTATCAATTATATCAAGTGCATCAAGCATACATGAAATGATCAAATGTATTTGCAAGATGAAAAAAGTGTGACAAGCTACAAATCTCTAAACTCAAATTCCCACTCACTACAATTTTTTGTTTAATATTTTAGTTTTGTTTGAGTATCTGTGACAATATGAACATGATCCATTTATAAAATATTGTTCAATTTCATATTAATACTTGCTTAATGACATTTGGGTAAAAAAAAAGTAATTAATATGACATTTTTGTAATTAAATAAGTTGATCTTTATCAGCTTTAGGGTAAAAAAATAATGTTAAACACTTTTTTAGAGAGTCTTTAAAGGTAATAAGTTACTATCGTCCTACTTAGTAATAGTTAGGTTATAATAGTTTATGTTCTTAGAGGGTGGATTGTTTTAGTTTGGATTATAATAGTGTGTATTTATAGTTTATATATATTTATATAATAAATATATATTTTCTTTCCGAATTCGGTAACAAAAAATTCAATGATTTTTTTACCAAAGAAAAGAAAAGAAAAATACTTTTACCAAAGAATTTAATGGTTTTTTCAAAAATATAAAAAATCGGTAAAATATTTACACTATATAGAACAATTTTGAAAAAAAGAAAAGACCTACGGATCCACATTGTGAAATACCAAAAATACTTCAGTAATGTTCTTCTAAACGATCGTGTACTACAGTCTAAACGATGGTTTAGGATACACAATCGTGTAGTTCATTTTAAAGGATGGAAAAAGAACTTCAATTTTAAATTATTGGATAATAAACTCTAAACGATGACGAGAAATATTCAGACATAAACGATTGTATAATATAATCTAAACGATTGTCAGATTCGTATACATGATCATTTATGTCACAAATGCAAAGATAGACGATCGTGTAGTGAAATAATATACTTTAAACGATCGTGTTGATCATGATAAGCGATTGTATGTGTTAGTTATGGTAAGTGAGTGTGTAGTTCAATGTAGATTATCGTGAATAACTTCAAATCTAACGATCATATAATACAAATATATATGATCGTTTAGATTTGGGTGCAAATTTAGAAAAGCTTTAGATGATATTTAAATGATCTTAATATTCTCGAAGATGAAGAAGAATATTGAAACATTCGTGAAATAACTTCAAAGCAACTTGTTGAAAATGATGAAGATGAAATAGGAGAGTTAAACGATCAGATCGCTTACTCTAAATGTCAAAGAAAGAAAAGATGGAAGAGGAGATGAATTAATTGCAATCAAGATGGATAAACCGCAAAGAAGAAGAAGAAGTGAAGAAGTACACCCAACTCGTTCCGCAATATTCAAAACCAACAAGGACATGTATATATAGAATTTACGAAAAAACAATCGGGCTCAATAAGTTTTATTTTGTTTACGAGTCCTAAAGTAGAATCTAAGGGTCATAAGTTATTGTAATTTTGAATTATTCTTTGTAATAGACAACCTATAAATTAAGTCAATAATTCTTATTTAACTAAAATTAATTATAAGAAAAAATACAAACACGATATCTTACCGAGTTTAAAGTTGAGATTTTTATAGTACAAATTGGGTGGAGATTTGATTAACACAAAATAGTTTGAGACTCACAAGTAATTTCTAGACCATCATCATGGTGTAGTATATGCATATTAGAATAAATGAATCACTCTAGATATTATATATTTTACTACATAGATGATAAAGACGGATTTTTACTAGATTAAACTTATATTTTTTTATTGATTGAATTAAAGAAATTTCATATACAAAGTTGTCTTCTTAACTAAAAGAAAAAAAAAGTTATATGAAAACAAACTAAACAAAGTGATGTTTGAGACCAAGTTTGAGTTCTAAGTTGAGTGGGTCATCTGTTTGAAAATGAATTGCTGATAATATAAAATGAACTATGAAGTAAATTAAAATTTCCTTAAAAGACTTTGAGCTTCAAATGACGCATTTGGATTTCTGAGAAAGTAACTTCAAAATCTTTGAAAACAAATTAATTATTTTTTCCAAGATTCATCCTTTTAAAATAAAATTTTGGATAATTTTTTCCAATGGTAAGAAAAATAAAATGAATCGGAATTAAGACTAAGTAATACTTGCGGGTGGGATTATATAAGCATTAAAATGCACCAGATACCTATTAGAACTTTGCATTTAATGGTGGTTAAACCATTGTTATAAGTTTAACCCTAAAAAAGCTTATCGTAGACTATCTAGCTTGAGTATTCACGAACCAATTGATGCATAAATATTTAAATAATTTGAATTTGTTTGATTATACTTGTTTTCAAGTCATAGACTAATGTTTATATCAGAGTTAAAAAAAAATGTATAAATCATTAATATTTGTGTATTTTTAAATATAACAAAATGAACCAAAATATTTATAAGATACGGCAAAATTTGGTATATTTTGTAATTATTTTCAACAGTTTTTCTATTTAAATAAATAAACTAAAATTTTATGCATCATACACATGCTACACAAGGAGAAGAGAGAGATGAACGACACTAATCGTCGTCTGATATTGTGTTGGTCATTGCTCTGTGAATCTCAAATGGCGCAAGGTCGGTCAAGAGGTGAGGCGTTGGTTGGAGGAGATAGGGAGCCGGTGAACGTGAGGGAGAGGGGTTGGTGAAAGGAAGGAAAATCGTGAGAGGGGGCATGTCTCTAGAACAATAGAGAAGAAAAAGTTATATTATTTTGTTAAAAGGGAAAAAAGACTCAAATGCCCCTAAACATAACAAAGTGTTGTGACCAGGAGCAGTGCTGAGACTGAATACCGAGCTATGAATTTGGAAATATGTGAGAAAATTTGGCACTAGAAAGTCCTGTTTGATCTTCATCAGGAATGTGAGATGTCATTGAAGCTTTCTTGTGATAATAAAGCCACTATCGACTTTGCTAACAACATAGCTCAACATGATAGAACTACACATGTTGAGATTAATTGACATTTCATTAAAGAAAGACTTGATAGTGGGAGCATATGCATTTCATATATCCCTTTGAGCCAATAGGTTGATTTGTTCTCTCCAAGGGCATTCTCAGACCAAACTTCGACTTTTGTGTTAGCAAGCTGAACCTCATTGACATTTATGTCCCTACTTGAGGGGAGTGTTAGAATTTGTGGGCTTGGCCTTTATGATATTTATGGAAAGATTAGGAAAAGATTTACCCTAATTTCTAAATCGTTTTTTTATATTCCTTGGTGTATTCTATTTATTTTCCCTCTTTTTAACTATTTTTGTAATGTCTCAAAAGATTAAAATAATTTTTGGAGATAATTATCTTAGTTTTCCTTAATTAAATTTAATGTGTTGGGCGTTGTTTTGATTTTACATAATGAGAATTATTTTGATATTTGTCGGGTGACATTTAATTAATTAGAGGATTTGAATACAATTATTTTAATGGTATGTTATGAAGTTTAAGTAAAGTTGTAAAAATTATTTGGTTTTATGAAAATTGGAATTTAATTAAATAATTTAGATGTTATTTAATTCAATTTATTATTGGAATTTTGTTGAAGATTTGGTAATTATATGTGTACGTGGTTATATATATAATGAAAAAAAGAAAGAAAAGATAATTATATTCGTTGAAATATAATTATTTAAGAAAAATATTAGATTTTGGAAGGAAGATAAAGATAATTTATTTGAAAAAGGATAATTATTTGAAGGAAAGATATTTGTGGAGAGAGAAAAAAATATATAATTATATTGTGGGAAAACATAAGTATTGTAAAAGAGATAATTATTTTGGTAAAAAGATAATTATTTTATGAAAAGAGATAGTTGGTTCGAGAATTAATAAAGAGAGAAGATTTTATTTTGTAAAGAATTTAAAAGGAAAAAGGAAAATGAAAAATGATATTAATAATAATAATATTATTATTATTAATATATAATTATCTTCTCGGTCTACTGCTATAAAAAGAAACTGTCATGTTCTTCTCCATTTGACCTAGTCGTCGCTGTCACTATGCATCTTCGACCGCCGTGAATTCTCAACCCAGCTCCTTCGCATGACGACATCCGTCTGACGAAGCCCATGAATGCTACCCATTGTTTTCGTCCGAGCTATCTTCAGTCGCATCAACGAATTTGAGCCACCATGTGTGAAGTTCTCCATTTGTTTGCCGGCCACGCCTTCCTTAATTCGTCCCTTTAGTCCTAGCCTCGTTCTCCGTTCGTGGGTCGAGCTCTTTCATGCCAGTAGAGACGTGAGCCGATATGTTTCCATCCGGCGAAGACCTCTCAAGTCCAAGCCGTGTGCGTTCTACCCTAAACCGTGAGCCTTTCCTTGTAACCCGAGTTGCGTAAGCCACTTTCTCCTTAAGTCGAGCCACCTCCTTCTTTCTTTTGTTTAGCCAAGTCAAGAGTCCCTCTCTCAAGCCAGTTAAGCTATTTTGGTATTTTTTGTGAGTTTTTTTTATTGGGTTTTGGATATATCCATCAAGTGCTAAATTTTGGTTCTAAATATTTTAATTTTGATTTTTCCTTCAAGGTTCGTTTGGCTGATATTTTTGAAAAAGCAATTAATGAAAATTTTCCAATAAGATTGAATTGATTTCAACCTCATCTTTGGGTATGTTGATTAATTGGAGAATCTTGGAGACCATAACCAACTCTTAATATTTATTAATTAAGATAATTGTTGTTTTCTTACTATTTAGGATCTGGTTTAATTGAAAATTGACGGAAAGGATTATATTTTTAGTTAATCTTGAGGTAAGAGATTCTACTACCATTGAACTTAAAATTAAGAGTTTGCATGTATTTTTCATTATGCATTGATGTAGCTAAGATGCGTAATGTTGATGACTGTTATGGATGACTGATATGATTGTGATATGTTTATGATGTTTATGATACATGATATATTAATCACATTCTTAAGGACATTATGATTAATCTTCATGTCATGTTTATGATGTTTATGATGATGCTACATATGTTGAGATTTATGTCCTAAAAATCGTAGATTGTAAATATAATCCATTGACTATTATTAATAAAGTGTTATTATTGTAATAATTGTTATTGATTAAATTATTAGTTTTGTCTTAATAACCAAAATCCAATAAACTAACATCCTAAGCTGTTTAATGAGTCTTGACCAGTATGTAGAGACATACAGGGATCAATGTTCAAGATCAACTTAAAGGGTCTATAGTATAGGGATAAGGTTGGGTACCTTATCCTAGTAACACTATTGATACGACTCACGTTGTATTTGATACAAACGCAATGATCCAACGCGTTAGTGTAGTTGACATGCGAGTGAGGGTATCCTATTCAATAAGTTTGCATAAGACCGGACCGAGAAATAGTAACCACTAGATGTAACTCCGTTAACTAGTTAGGTTTCTATTTCACTAGGATGACCTAGGTAACTTAGTCTTAATCCTGAGTGTGTTATGAACTCCTGTTTGCGAGGGATTGTCCTTTGATTTGTACGGGTGAGAGTGGCCAGATCGCCGACTCAATAAGCTTATCATTTTGGGGACAAGACCGAGTGGGGAGCTGGGAACATAATTACACAAGATGGAATTCACTCCTTCCCTACTTTAGGGTAAGTAGATGAGTGTTCTCTTAAATGATGTCTCCAGGTCTTGAACAAAGGGCCCTACCCTCTCTATGGCATGAGAGGGGTTTCTGTTTATTGGTAGGACCATAAACAGGTTGTTCATTGGAGGAGCACTGGTATTTAAGGATTAGAGGTAACCCAGGGTAAAACGGTAAATTGACCCAGCTGGTGTTACGAACACTCGTGAAGGACTAACTTACTGTTATTGGTCTATATCCGTGGACACAGAAATATATCTACAGTGAGAAGAGTTCAGCTGTGAGTCTTTAGTGGAGTGTACACACAGTTAACGAATATTGATTAATGTGGTTAATGAGTTTAGCCAATTAATCTCAGATCGTTGTAGCTTTTGATCTGTAGGTCCATTAGGTCCCCTTCCTAGCTCGTAAAGGACAATGAGATTTATTTATATTGGTTGTTATTTGAAATGTTCAAATTTACTTTGGGAATTAGTTTAATGTATAGTGATACATTATAATATAAAGTTTGTGAAACTTTATTATATAAATTTAATTTTGGATATGATTCAAAATTAATTTTTGAGAGATAAAATATTTGAATGAGTTCAAATATTAATTTAATGTGAATTGGATTCATATTAGAATTATTGATCATGAGAGAAATTTATATTTGAATATGATTCAAATTTAATTTAAGTTAAATATAAGATATTTAACTTAGTTATTAATTAATTGGAGAATTAATTAATAATTTAGTTTTATTTAATTAAATTTATAAAATAATATTGCAGAGATATTTTATTCAAATAAGATTTGAATGAAATATTAATTAATTATATAAACCTATAAGATATTGAAGAGATATTTATTCAAATAAGATTTGAATGAAATATTAATTAAATATGATTTAATTAATTATTAACTAATTGATTAATTGTTAATTAATTAGTAGATTTGATAATAGAATCTCGTGCTTCTCTCCTACTCCTTTTCCTGTTCCAAGAAGGAAAGAGAGCTATAAATATCTAGAAGAAAACAGTTTTCCAAAAAAAAAAAAACCAGAAATTCATTAAGAAAAAAAAAGCCAAGGTTTTTTCTCTCTGCAAAAGAGTTTCTCTCAAATATTTCTAAATCTTTTTCCATCCCAATTGGTTCCCACAAACCAATCTCATCCCAGAGGATAGGTAGGTCTCCGACGGGTGGTGTCCCAATTTGGAGATTGAGTCGTAGATACAGAGACGTCATCGAAAGTAAGTTCACGTATCTTATCTTTAAAAGCATGCTTAGAATTTATTTAGAATTTTAATTCTAAAATTTTGCCAATGTATTGGTATTTTAATATTCCCAAATTAATTTGAGTAATGGTTCTTTAAACCTTCAACATGCAGATTTATGACTGTGTGAGTTCGATAGGACGTACACCAGTCTATCATGTTTATGTCTATGAGTGGTCCAACGGGATCACTACAGCCTGATATCATAGGTGTTCCTTTGGGTCACCGATAGATGAGAGTGTTCCTTTAGGATCACTAGATTGTGTATGTTCCATCAGACACACGATAGTTACAGCCAGATATCATAGGTGTTTCTTTGGAGTCACCGACAGATGAGAGTGTTCTTTCAGGATCACTAGATTGGGTGTGTTCCATTGGGCATAAGATAGTTTCGGGTATCTCCTCACGGAATCTTAATGGAACACCTAGCGGGACTATAGTGGGTCCCTTACTGGGTATATTTTATATAGGAATAGTCGCAAATTTAGCAATTAGATTCAAAATAATTAAGTATATAGCAACATTTTAAAAAATTTGTAAATATAGCAAAATTTGTCAAATTCTATCAATGATAGAAGTTATCACCGATAGACCATGTTGTAAATAATGGTCTATCACTGATAGACCATACGAGTCTATCGCTGATACAAGTCTATCAGCGATAGTTTTGCTATATTTGCAATTTTTTTTAAATGTTGCTATATCCTTAATTATTATTCCTCAAATGGCCATACATTACAATTACCCTTTTATATACTAACTTTTTCTTTATGCTTAATATTTTAGACAAAGGTAAAAGATCTGAAAAACTGGCCAGCGATAGGAAGGATCCGTGACATGCCATATGAGGCACAGTTCTGCTTTCGTGTTTATGTATCACTTTTTCAATATTTTATTTTTAAACATTCTTAATTAAATTTTTATCCTATTTATTTAAGTTTATTTTTAAAAAAAAATAGTTACTAGTGGGGTTCATTTATTTAATATAAATTTCGTTAAAATTTTAATTTTTCTCTTTTCAAGAAAGTGTCTTTTTCTTTTTTCAAGAAAATGTTTTTTTCTTTTGGTCTTTTGAGTAACGACCTCAGCTTAGTATAAAGAGTTGAGTCGTTACAATTTTATTTATTCATCATAAAATAATAAATAACAATATCGTAGTTTTTCTCCAGGTATTCGGATTTTTACGTAAGACTTGGTTTCGTACAAATGAGGTGGTCAATTCATTTTAATATGACAAAGGAAGATTGTTAAAAAATACCCTTGATACTGTCAAAGACTTGTGGACACTATTAATTTAAGTTGAGAAATTAAGCAAATGACATCATTTGACCAAGTTTAAAACAGATAATAATATAATGTGTCAATAAGAGAGATATGTAGATCAAGTCAACATCGATTACTCCTCTTTTCTTTTTTCTTTTCTTTTTCCTCTCTTAAATTGAAAGTTTAAGTTTTCCTCGGTTAATTTTGTGAGAAAATTCACAGAAGTGTCAAATAAACTCGTAGAACTTTTTAAAGTCATTCAAACTTCTAAGTATATATTGATTAACAAACTCTATGTCAGGAAATAAAAAAGAAATTAACAAAGTTGTAAGATGTAAAATTTGTTTTTGTGTTTGACTTTAGTTACAAATTCGATTTGGTATTCAATAAATTCATAAGGCAAAACTTTTTTTTGAATAAGTTCAAAATTTATTACACAAAATATTTAAAAGGTTGAGATAATATTGGAAAAGATAAACTGAAATTTAAAATGTTAATTTTTGTAAATATAACAAATCGACGAAATATTTACGGCTTGTATCACAAAATGATAAAATTTATTAAACTAGTCATTTTTTCTAAATATTTCAGGTTTGTCCTTCCTTTTCTTTCCATCATCTTTTTCTCTTTTTCTTTTATTTTTTATAAACTGTTGTTTGGTTCAAGATCGCGTACTAATTATAAAAGTTTTATATTTTTCAAATTATTGTTTAGTTCTTTAAGATCGTGTGTCAAATATGAAATATCTTGAAAAAAAATTTTTGTTGGGATATTGGATAGCAAAATCTATGAATCTTAAAAGAATCTTTTAGATTTGAGTAATCAATCTAAACGATTGTGTTCTAGTATTCTAAATCTAAATGATCGTGTACCAAATCTAAACAATCGTAACAAAAAAATCTTGAAAAAAAAATCGTTGAGATTTGGTTATCCAAATTTAATCGATAAAATGTGATATCAATAATATAAACGATTGTGTACCAAAAAAATTTTGAAAAAAAATATCATTGGTTACCTATCAAATTAAACAATCACATATCAAATCTAAATAATCGTGTACCAAAAAATTTTAAAACATTGCTTAGATTTAACCACCCAAATTTAAACGATGATCGTGTACCAAAAAGTAGTCAAATCTAAACGATGGTGTAAGAAATACATTTTTAGTATTTTTCAGTGTGAACCTGTGACTTTTTTTGTTTTCGAAATTATTCTATACCATGTAAGTATTTTACCGTTTTATTATTATTATTTAAAAGACTCCAATTTAAAAGCCTATAAAAAAAATCCACCAAATAGTAAACTCATAATTTAATGGCAATCACATTTGAAAGAATATACCATGAAAAAACAAAAACAATTTCGACAGGTATTAAACCAAATGCTATTTAATTCAGAGTCAGAAGACATTTAACAAAAACTTCCGATGGCAGCACACTTAGTTTTTGCCATTTTGGTCGTGGCTGTAATTTCTCCAAGCTCACCTTGGAGAGCCTCCGCCGACGAACGTTACGACTACCGTCTCTCTTCTCCTCCTCTGCTGCCGCTTCATCATCGAATAATCCTCTTCTTCAGTCACCATGTCTCTCCCTCACCGTGGTCGTGGTCGAACAGATCTTCCCGAAAACTACTCCGCCATATAAATGCTGAGCGTAAATACAACTGCCTCAAAGAACCTGAAAAACAATTTAAAGATCCAGTGTTTAGTCAAAAACCATGGCCAAGGTGCCCCATGCCTACATTTCCACCACCTCCATTCTAGGCCTATGTTTACTAGCTCATTTGATAGTATGATTCATTTCAAAACCAATTGATAATAAAAAGATTATTTCGTCTATTTTATACATAGTATGAGTTCTTTGGTTTTTACCTTGGGTCGAATTTCCAACATACTCCATCAAGTTGTTGCCTCTTCTGATTCACCAATCTCATATTCTCAATTTTATTTTTATTGTACTAAATATGCTTTTAGATTTTATGAGCTTTGATATTAGATAGCATGGGTTCAATCTCAGAATCAATTGATTATGAAAGACGTAACACATCTATTTTATAAAGAATTTGTGTTTCTTGATTTTTTTCAATATGAAATTTTCAATAAATGTTTTTGGTTATTATCGCTACTACAAAAACAGACTCTCTTGACGCTTTTAAATTGTCAAAAATTATTATTCTTAATGGTTTTAAAACCGTTATTGAAGTCAACATCAAGAAAGTCGAAGTTTTTGACGATTGATAAAAACGTCAAGAGTAGTGAACGTTGACGTTTTATAAACGTTAAGTATACAAATTTTCATGACAGCTAGAAACCTTCAAGAGTATGAGTGTACATGATATTTAAAAACCGTTAAGAATATGAGTGTTAATGACTTTTAAAAACTGTCAAGAGTACGAGTGTTCATGACATTTAATAACCGTCAAGAAATTGATTGTTTATGACATTGAAAAACCGTCGAGCAATTGTTTGTTTATGACATTGAAAAACCGTCAAGAATGCATTTGTTTATGACATTTTAAAACCGTCAAGAATGTATTTTTTTATGACATTCAAAAACTATCAAGCATGTTTCGATTTTTTAAAAAAAAATATAATTCAATTATATTTTTATTCCTTTATTGTGCTCCCATAGTCTTGTATAATGGTCCAACAGTTTCATAAATATATATGAACGACGATATTCATCAGATATAGTTTCAAAACTTGAACATATATAAATATAACCTTTCACCATATATGTATATAATCATTTCCAAAACTTTATATATATATATGAATATTTCAGGTCATTGACAAAAACAATATAAATAATTTCATCAGATTGGCCACAAATTCAACTCAACATCCTAATTAACTAACTTATCTAAAAAATATCTAGCTATAATAAATCTAATCTCAATAATATACCAATCAAATAAGACTAGTCCAATCAAACCATTGTTATTCCCAAAAATCACAAGACTACAATTATAGTTCAAGAAACACAAACATATAATTAAAGAAGCTTGAAACTCAATGACCTTGGTATGAACTTGGCTTCAACTACAAACTTAGATTCCACAACCTAAACAAAAATACAACAATGTCAAGTTAAAATAGGTTCACATAGCAACATTTTATCAAATAGCTATATTCGTTATGCCACTAAAAATTGAAGTTGAAAATGCATTTACTAATGCCAGTGATCATGACAATTCAAAATATGGAAATATTATATAAAGTTGCAGCAGCCAAGACGAGCGGTAAACTCTTCCTAGAGATGACAACAAGCTCCACAAAACAAAATAGATTTCAGCATATGAAAATGTATTAAGAACTTGGGGAAAAAAAGATTAATTATAATGAACTCTTCAAAAATCAAATAAAATCATGTTGGGCTCACGATAAGTCAGAAAAGTAGACAGTCCTTTATAAACAACAGAAGTTCATCACACCATGGAGCCAATATCATTTTATTTTGACTGAAGGCTTCAGTAAACTCCTTATTGATATTATTGATATGTTATGATGTAGAAGAAATTGGAGATTTAAACAGAAGAATAAATTGTTTAACAATAGAAGAAAGAAAATCTGTAAGAGGAGATAAAAAATCTGAAAGAGAAGAAATCACCAAGGAAGAAGAAGATTAAAAGAAACTGACAAATCAGACAAATCTAAAAATTATGAAAATATATTTTAGTGCTTCATAGATTTGTTTTTTTTTTTTTTTTGTTACCTGAGCCGTAAATATTTTTTGGTTTTATTGGTTTTGTTGTAAATTATCTATAGTTTTATCTATATTATTACTTTTAGTTTTATACTAAAAAGTGCTGAAGAGGATGACAGAGAGATTAATTAGTTGGACACAAATGCAAGTGTGTGAGAGAGATAAATTTTATATGAAAAATAGTAAGAAAGAGATGTTTAATCAATTGACCATTTCCCTTAATTTAGTTATACATACATATTTATTTAATAAGATAATAACAATGTACGTTATTGATATGTTAATAGTTGGAGGATTGAACGATTCAAACTTGTAATTGTTTTATTCGAAATACTTGTTTGTGCACTCTATAGTCTAAAATATTTGTATTTATTAACAAATATAATTAAAATAGATGTCCATCGTCAAGTGTCAGTCTTCTCCGTATTAAACTTTTTTATCATGTCTTTGGAAGATATTAACCTTTAGTAGTTATTTAATCCATCTCATGTTTTGTCAAATTATTTATAAATAATAATATTCGGTGGGTTTTGTTGGACAAACATTGATGAAATTTCCAAAGAATTTGGAGAAAGTGGAATATATTAGTGGGATTTTTGGAGAATTTGAACTTTTTTCTTAACTTCCTTATTTTATTTATTTTTAAATTATATTTTTTAGATTTTCGTATTTTTATTGTGTCTCATTTTTACCATACATTATCAACAAGAGCTCTTATCATTTTTTCCACTAAGGTTAGGTCCTAAAGGTATGTCCTTTTTTTTTCCTACTCGTTATAATTAATAAATATTATTTTGCTTTTTTAGTATTTGTAACGCCCTAAAAAAAAAAAAAAAAAAGGTAATAATAAAA
>CM046885.1:7229128-7355781 GCA_025688845.1 Cucumis hystrix | reverse complement strand
TCGGGAGCACTAGACTGATATGTGCATCCTTCGGGAGCACTAGACTGTGACTGTGCAGGGTACACCATAGGATACTAATAATTTATTTTTCCCCGAACGGGACCAGTAGAGGGTCCCTTACTGAGTATATTAATACTCACCCTTTTTATGTTTAACTTTTCAGGCAAAGGTAAGAGGAGGGGCAGACCGACGAGGGACAAGAAGGACTCGTGAATTTTGCCATAGGGGACTGTCTTTAAACTGCTTCCGCTGACGGTTTGAAAAAAAAATATTTTGATTTAACTAAGTCTAAAATAGTTAAATTTTTGTAAACAGCACATTGTAAATTTTGTATTTTGGAAATAGGGCCCGATTAAATTTTCCTTCGTTTTCTTACGATTTAAATTGAAAATTTTTATGTCTTTTGTCGACAAACGGTTTTGGGTCAAATTGACGACTTAGACGGTCAGTCCGAAAAGTCTGGGTCGTCACAGTATTTATTAATTTTCTAATATAAATACATTATTTTATAATAGTGTTACCTTGAAAAATAAAACAAGATTAAAATTTCTAGTATTTGATACTAATAGTAATAATTTTTTTATCATGAATGCTTAATACCAAAATACATCAAGATGCCATTAAAAATATGATCATAAAAAAAACAATTATTCTTTCTAAAGCTCGTTATTAATGGACGTACTTAAAGCTCCAAAATTTTAAATCAATATTTTAGAGAAGAGTTTTTCTATGTTTCAGATATGCTCCTGTAGTAGCAATATTGAGAGAAATATTTTCAAAACTATTATGCACTATTTATCTAATGTCTTCTCGTAGATGAATGAAATAACAAGTTATTGATTGAGAAATTAGGAATATAATATCAGCCAGCTAAAGAAACTAGATTTTCTGAAGTGAATGTTGTAAATTTTAATAATGGTAGATGAAGAATTATGAATCTTCACCAACTAAAACAATTACATTTCCTGAAGTGGATGTGTAATTTGACAATTGTACGATCAAGGTTGTGAGCACATTGAAAGAAAAAATAATTATTTTTTATGGTTGGTTGTTGTAATCATCCAATGTTCAAAATTAAAGTACTTTCATTTACCCTTCTTCTTTACTTCCGTATACCTATCCAAAGTTTCACCCCATAAAAAACAAAATTTTCAATACTAATTTTTCAACCTTGTGAGCTAAATTCACTACTTTAAGGGGTAAGAAAAAGCAATTTATGTAGAAAAAAGAAAAGAAAACAAAAACCTTGATTTGTTGTTGCTGTCTGGAAGGTTTGCATCACTTTGGCCTTCTCAACCTAAGTTCCAAAAACCCAATAAAGAACTAAACGTCTTCTTCTTTGTCATTTGCATCATCCTTTCTTTAATATTACAGGGCTATTATTTCAATTAGCCTGCAGTTTAAAAATGCATGTACACCTCTTCTTTTAATTACCTACAACAATTAAATGGGAAAACTCTAAAAATAAAACAAGAAAACAAACATCAAGAGAGTGGTACTTGAAACAAAGATTAATAAGATGCTAAAATGCATCCTTTATTGTACTACAAAAGGCTTCATTCTTGGGAAAGCTTTCTTCCCATATTGTATCCAGACAAGCCTTAAGAAGGGGTCTCCATTTATAAACATTAAACTTAAGAAGGGTAAACTTAAATCAAGACCATAAACTAAAATTTAATTTCAATATATTATATTTTCTTATCTCAATATTACTATAATAACTAAATCTACCATGTTTTCATTGAAGAAAAAAATAATAAATAAAGTTAAACTTACTTGGAGGGCAGAGGCAAATGGGGCGGCGAGCAGGGGAGGCGAGTGGTGTGAAAGAGAGGGGACGATTGCTTCCGACGACGAGCAGGTGTGCAGCGACAAAAAGAGGAAAACAGGGGACGAAGGGAGGGTGGCAGCGACGAAAAGAGGAAAACATGGGGGTGGATGGGTCGTCGGATGTTGGCCGTGGTGGGCGGTCGTGGCTTTGATGGATGAGAATTTTGGGGGAGAAACTTTGAAGTTAGGGGAAGATTTCATGGATGGAGAAAGGATGAGTAAAAATTTGGGAAAAAAAATAATTAGGGCTTTTTAGAAATTTGGGGGGAAAGGAAATTGTGGGTAAAAAAAGAGGGAAAAGTTTTTTTTTTTACAAAATTGGAGAAAAATAGAAAATTTGAGAAAAAATTGAAAAAAATTTTGTTTTTAGAAAATGGAGAAAAAATGTATTACTTGACATTTAAAAGATGTCAAGTAAATAAAATTAGTCTTGACGCTTTTAATCTGTCAAGTATTTAAAATAAAAAAAAAATTATGCACTTTTTAACTATTGGTTATTCTTGACGTTTTTTTTCTAATTCACAGTTTTTATTAAAACTGCCAAGAATATCAAAAATGCAGTCGAAGTATTGCCAGTTTTGTAGTAGTCCCTAGCCTTTCCTCACCTAGCTCAAAACACAATTTTTCCTCGCGCCACCAAATCAAAACGCTTAACTCTTCCTCGTGTCACTAGCCAAAACGCATACTTCATTCTAAACATTAAATAATTATACTTAGCACTTACAGCTTTCTTCTCAACCCTTTCATTCCAAGACGCGGGTTTCATATTTTTGGTGCTATCAATAGAAATCAAATACAATCACACATTTATTAACTGTGAGGAACATTTTGGTCATCCTGACTTTTAAATTGGGTTGGGTTTAAGAATTTTGCAACTTTTGAAAAATCATAAAACATTGTATATATATGAACTTAATTTTAACAAATCTTTTTGACATTTTTGCTATTGCCCCCTTTTTTCCTCAAAATGTCTAAAATTCATGGAGGATGCTTTAGGTATTTGAACTAAAATTTTGTGTAATATTTCATTACATTAGGCTATTCATAAAAAAATGTTATTCCATTGGTTGGTTGATTTTATTAAAGACAAAATTTGACCAACATGTTGGACACCATGTCAAGGACATTAACAATAACATTAGGAGGATTGTCGATAGCAGCTTTAGGAAAAGATTCTTTCCATATATAGTTGTGTGTGATTTATAAATTTTGTGGATCTTGTTCTCCAGTTCGTTTCTGCCTTTCTTTTTTTCATGCAAAGAATATTTATTCTCCTAAATAATATTCTCTAGGGCTAGCTATAAATATAAACATTGTAGAACTTAAAAGGATCAATTCGATATTTAGAAAACTTATCAGAAAACTTTGTGCATTGAACATTTTGAGCTTAGAGTTTGTCTAAGCCTCAATGTTCATGTATTGATATTGAAAATCTTTGTACACTTGTCGTGTTGAAACTTTTGGTTCTGTAGTCTTTGTAGAACTTAAGAGGAGTTCGATATTGATATTGTATTTAAAGGGGAGTCTAAATATAGTGAATGTATTTACTAGAATAAGAGATTGAGGAGAGAGAAAGATGAGAGAGAAAGAGAGAAATCGCAGAAGGAATGATGAGTCCGTTACACTCCTTGACGAAAATTAACACCACCGGCGGCGCATCAAATCACCTCCCTCAGCCTCCAATCAATTGTGTCTGCAAAGATAAGGCACATATCTATTCAAGATCCATCTGCATTTACTACGCCCCCCACTGGGATCCTTATAACATACACGACACAACAATCGGATACTCACCCTTCATCTGATATTCTCTTTGATTGCAATCAATTCCTTCTGCTTTCCACAATATGTCTTTTTCAAAGCAGTTTACGCGATACTGTCAAGTGAAGAAGAGAGAATACACCCTGGAGTTGGACAAAAAAACAAGAAGCATAAGGTTTCTCATCACTAAGCAAAGTGCATACAAATCGTTCACATTAGTGGCACAGTGGAAGAAGTTGAATGGATGAAGAAGGCTATGGCTGCGCTGATCAACACCCCAAAGAACAACAGATTCTTTCAAGAAAACAGAGGCAATGGACAATGTATGTGGATTAGCAAAACACAAAATAGAAAAGAGAATCTAGCTTAAATCTTCAAGGACAAAGGAAGAAAAGGTTGCATCTTGGTACCAGAAAGTGTTGAAAAAACAGGCTGGAGCGGATTTTTAAAGACGCTAAACTACAGAGATGCAAGAGAAATGAAAACAATGCATGCAAAGCATCATAGCCGCAAGTATAATGCAAATTCAACATCAACAGATTCTGATACAGACGAAAGGAACAAAAAAAGGACATATGCAGAAGTTCTATCCTTTGAAAGTAACTATGATAGCCCATCAGAAAGCAATAAAGAGAGAGAGACGAAATCTGAGAAAAGTGAAGACAGCGAAAAAGCTTTGAAGAAGGGAGACAGAAAAATACCTATAGAATGGGAAAAAGCAGTGATCATAGCAAGACGTTATTTACATGACGACTGGAAAAAGATTTTCGAAAAGCTAGCCAAGCAAATGGATGTTAGATTCACATACCAACCATTTCACGTTGAGAAAGCTATCATCCTACTATAAGACAGAGAACAAGAGAGACTGCTTTGTAGTAACAAAGGTTGGACTACAGTCGGTAAGTACTATGTCAAGTTTGAAACATGGGTTGAAGACCTTTATGCTTGTCCAAAATTCGTGCCAAGTTATGGAGGATCGACACGATTAAGAGGAATACCACTCACTGCTTGGAATATAAAGACGTTCAAAAAGATCGGGAACTCATGTGGAGGACTAGAGGATGTATCAAAAGCCACATGGAATAAAACCGATTTGATCGAAGCAAGAATCAAAGTCAAGGAAAACTATACAGGATTCATAGAAGCTCAAATCAACATCACAGACAAGACAGATAACATCTTTACTATACAAACTGTGACTTATTCTGAAGGAAGGTGGTCAAGGAGAGAAGAACATGCATTCATGGATCCTTAACCGCTCAAGCTGCTGATAACTTTGATGAGTATGATCACAACACCGAACAATACAAATTCATGGGGTTTGTGGCGATGCCGTTGGAGAAGAAGACTAGAAAAAACAGAACAGCCACAAAAACCAACCGGAAAAAGGAAACAAGGACAGAAAATTCAAATTTTAAAAACATAGATACGAAGGCTATAATCATATCAGACAATTCTGACGGAGGCAGAGGAATGGATGGCAGGCTAAAATCGATAATTGAAGGCAAGCTTGATAAAGGGAAAGGTATTATGCTATATTCTGAAGACTCTGATTTTATGCAACAGAATATCAACACAAGAAGAAAGGTCAGTTTTCCATCCCCAAAAAACAAAACTTTCTACTATAATCCCAGTAATGCTCCAGCAAAGCCACTCAAAGTACAAAGCCTAACTAGGCATTAAAGAAGCCCAACTCTTTACCAAAGTCAACCTAAGTCTCTACGTATCAGTTCACCAAAGTCAAAGCCTACATTTAGAAGGAAGAAAAGTCCAAGACTTGTTTATCGAGTCAAGAATAGTCCACAGAATTATACAGGCAATGAATTGGTATCCAAATCTATTCAGGAGACAACAGGAGACAGAGAGAAAGGTCTTAATCTTACAATTGACCTTGGTAGTATCTCTCCACTATCAAGTGAAATGGACATTGATCACATATCAAGCCCTGAAACTCCAATAATGACACCACCTGTAATGTCCCCTACTCAGTATGAGATCGCTCGAGATAGTTTAGCCCCTCTGGTAAACAGTGAAGGAGAAGAGAATGGGAAAGAAAAGTGGATTGGCAAAAATGACATCAGTGAAGACATCTTCAAAGAAAAACTAGTTGTTTGGCTAAGAGAGAACAATTTGAAACTTACTGCTTTTGATAAAATTCCTAATTCTTCCAAAGATGTATTTGAATTTGGCAATGAGCCACAGGGGACAGTAGGTTCTCCATGAAAGTTATGTCATGGAATGTTAGAGGCTTAGGCTCTGCCCAAAAAAGAGCCCAAATAAAACATGAAATTTTCTTTTACTGTCCTAACTTTGTTTGTCTTACTGAAACTAAACTTGATGCTGTCAACAAACTGTACATCAAATCCTTATGGAGCTCAATTAGCATTAAGTGGATCTATAAAAAAGCAGAGGGTAGATCTGGAGGAATTATTGTAATGTGGGATGATACGAAACACAAAATACAGAATTACATAGAAGGGTCTTTTTCAGTTTCGATCAACATTATGGAATCGAATGGTTTCATTTGGTGGTTCTCTGCTAGATATGGCCTTGCAAGAAGAAAAAACAGAAAGTTCTTAAAAAGAAATGAACTGAATATGCTTGCCTCCATGTGTGGAAATAACTAGCTTTTGGAAGGAGACTTCAATGTTATCAGATGGAGAAGCGAAACTTCTTCAAGAAATCCGGCTACACACAATATGAATAAATTCAACTCCTTTATCCAGAGATGCAATCTGATTGATCCTCCTCTCACTAATGGCAAGTATACATGGTCAAATCTCAAGAGAAACCCTGTCTTTTCCAGACTTGATCGTTTTCTCTATACAAAACAATGGGAGGATATAGATTTGCAAATCATACCAGAGTTACATCAGATCACTTTCCAATTGTGCTGGAAACTCCAAATCTCACATGGGGTTTTGTCCCTTTTAGATTCAACAATTACACTATCAACGATAGAGCTCTACAAAACAACATTAAAAAATGGTGGACAGAAACACAGCAAGAGGGTCACCCAGGATACTCCTTTATGCACAATCTGAAAAAGATGGCCCAAAAGATTTAACTCTGGCAAGCTGAAAAGAAAAGAGATACAAAGAAGATATCTCTCGTTGGAAAGAAGAAATTGAAAAAATAGACAATCTTGAGGCTCAAAACTTACTATCTGACACAGGAAGCAGCAAAAGCCAAACCTTCAAGATAGACATTGCCTCGTCCATCATCAAAGAATCAGAATATTGGGCTCAAAGGGCTAAAAGAATCTGGTTAGAAGAAGGAGATGAAAACACAAGCTCCTTCCACAAGGTCTGTTGCGCAAGAAGAAGAATGAACTTTATTACAAAAATTTTCGACATACAACATTACACAAGACAAATGAAGATATTGGCATCACACTCGTCAACCACAATAAAGAGATATACTCCAACACAACTCAATGTAATGAAGCCATTGGCAATCTTGATTGGAGGCCTATTACTCATGAACAACAAGCCTCCCACATCAAACCTTTCACGAAAATGGAAATCAAAGAGGCTCTTTTCTCTTTTGAAGGCAATAAAGCTCCTGGACCTGATGGTTATACCATGGAATTTTATAAAAGGTTTTGGAACACCCTCAAAGACAAAAATATGGAGGTGTTCCAAGATTTTTTTGAAAAGGAGGTGGTAAACAAAGTGGTAAATGAGACCTACATAGCTCTTATTGCAAAGAAAGATAGATGCAAGGAAGCTTCTGACTTCAAACCAATCAGTTTGACGATCTCATTATACAAAATTGTGGCTAAAACTTTGTCTACAAGGCTCAAAGAGGTCATCCCCAATACGATAATTGAGAACCAAATGACTTTTGTCAAAGGAAGACAAATCACAGATGCAATCATTATGGCCAATGAGGTCATTGATTACTGGAAATGTAAAAAAATAAAAGGATTTGTCTTTAAGCTTGACATCGAAAAGGCATTTGACAAACTAAACTGGGACTCATCCACTACATGCTCAGGAAGAAAAATTTTCCCAACAAATGGAGGAATTGGATAAGAGCATGCATCTTTACAGTACAATACTTTGTCATTATGAATGGAAAACCAAGAGGCCGAATCAAACCAGAAAGAGGAATTAGACAAGGGGATCCAATTTCTCCCTTTCTCTTTGTTATTGCTATGGATTACTTCAGCTGCATTCTCAAGCATCTTGAGGAAACGAACAAAATCAAAGGTGTTAACATAGATGGTTTGAACCTTACTCATCTTCTATTTGCAGATGATATACTTATTTTTATTGAAGACGACTATGCATCCATAAGGAACCTACAAATGGCAATCCATATGTTCGAAAAAAAGCTATGGGATTAAATGTTAACCTGAACACATCTTCCATCTCTCCAATTAATGGAACGAAAGAAAGGGCGGACTATGTTGCAAACAGTTGGAGAATGTCCACCCATTTTCTACCAATTCAATACTTGGAAATGCCATTGGGAGGTAAGTCGAAAACTCACTCTTTTTGGAATAACACCATAGATAAAGTGCACAAAAAGTTGAACAATTGAAAATATGCACATATATCAAAGGGGGGAAGACGCACCCTTATCAACTCAACTCTATCCAGCTTACCAATCAACCAGCTTTCTGTATTTCAAGCCCCAATAGGTGTTTGTAACAAGATTGAAAAATTCTGAAAGGATTTCTTATGGAAAGGAAATTATGACAACCTTTGCATCAATGGAAAAAGAAAAAAAGGGCTTATACTGGTTAAATGGACAACTGTGCTAAATTCTAGAGACAAAGGTGAGCTTGGCATTACACCGGTGACAAATATAAATTTTTCTTTATTGACAAAGTGGATATGGAGATACCAATGTGAACCAAAGACTCTTTGGAGAACCTTTATTGATGCCAAATATGAAAGCATTAGACAAGGAGATATTCCTCAGAAAGGCAAATACAACAGCACAAATGCCCCATAGAGACATATTTGTAAAGAGATTGACTGCTATAACAGGCATATGAATTGGAAAGTTAATGATGGAAAATATATCTCTTTTTGGCACCACATATGTAATACAGAAGTTCCTCTAAAGAATAAAGCTCCTAGACTCTTTGTCGTATCAACGATACAAAATGGTACCATTGTTGATGCATGAAATGAGGAGCTCAAAGATTGGGACATTAAGAGCAGAAGGCCTTTAAACTTCAGAGAAAACTATGAATGGAGCACAATCAAAGCAACTTTTCCTGCTTTATCCAGCCACAGAGGGATTGACAAGCCTGAATCGAAGCTAAACAGAAATGGTGATTTTACAACCATATCCATCAAAGAAGCATTACTCCCCAATGGTGCAGTAAATGAAGACACCACACATTACAGGCACATATGGAACTCAAAAATTCCCAGAAAAATGCAAAGTATTCTTATGGTCAATGCTTCAAAATAGGATCCTCATTGTTGATCTCATACAAAAAAGAATCAAAACTAGTTGCCTAAGCCCAAATTGGTGCATAATGTGCAAAGCTGAGACAGAATCTGTTGATCATCTATTTTTACATTGTCATACAACCCAATACTTATGGAACAAGCTGGATATCATACAAGGCTTGGATAGTATCAAAATTCAGCGAAACAATCTCCCCAATAAACTTGCATCCATCAACCCAAGGATAAAATCCGGTGTTATCCACTTCAACTATATGGTTGCTGTCTTATGGACGATCTAGATTGAAAGGAACAAAAGAATATTCAAAGATTGCACTCAAAGTCCAATCAAGTTATGGGAAGATGCTTGCAACTACACAAGGCTCTAGATGTCAAAAGTGAAGTTTTTTGCTAATTACTCATCCTCTGTAATATCGCTAAATATCAATGCCTTGATGTAACAACTGAGCTTATCTCTAGCCCCAAAACTTTTGTATTTCTTTGCTTAATGAATATATATCGGGTGTGATGAGGGTGTTAAAAGGGTGCCCACCTAGTGGGGATGCTTGGGTGCATCTACTGACCCACATTGGTATCCTTTTCTAAAAAAAAAAATATAGTGAATGTGAGGGGATCTCACTCTCAAGGGGACCCTAACATATTGTATCGAAGGGATCTCATACTAAGCTTGAAGAAGGATTTTTGTGGAAGTGAGAGGTTGAGAGCTCAAAATTATGGGAGCCTAAGCTGAAACATTGGAGAGCAAGCTATACGGGAGTCACTAAGAAAAGGGTGTCTGTCAGATATAATAGTTTCGTTGTAATTGTTAAATTCTATATATAGTGAAGTTTCATTCCACTGGCACACTACCCCAAGACGTAGGTGATTTTGCATCGAACCGAGTTATCAATCTTGCTATCATTACTTTTTCTTTTTGCTTTCGTAACAGATCTCTTATCAAATATTTTGTATGTGACATCGTGCTTGACCTTGTGTCCTTCATTAGATGTGTCGTTTTTTTAATTTAAAACCATTTTCTAATTAATTTGACCTATTTAATTAGATTATATGTTGAGAAAGCCCTATTTATATTTGTGTATCAGATTCGTTGGTTGAAGCAAGGTGTGCCGAGAACAAAAAATAAGAAAAATTGCTTGTGGTTTTTTTTTCCCTTAAGTTTTGAGAGTTTTGAATTATAGTAACTTTCATGCTATCCAGTTGTAGTACTACTTGAAAGCAAATAGTTTATGTTAGGTTATTTGAGTGGGATTTGTAGGCTTTTATAATCTCCACTATTGTAGTAGAATATAGATATAAAACTTGACAAGGGTTTATTTGGTTTTCAACTCAGATTCTATTTTATATATTCTGGAAAATTGTCCAAAATAGCAAATTTGATAAAAAATTTATGCAAAATTTCATATTCTATCAATAACAGACATTGACTATAAATTACATTGGTACACAACGATAGAAGTCTATCAGTATTATCATTGATAGAATCCAAAATTTTAATTTTCTATAGGTTGTAAATATTTTAATTTATTTCGCTATTTTTAAAAATGCCCATTTTATTTTTCATATTTACCGACTTCAGCATGTTTGAGATACAACAAAAATTCTATTTTTCAGAAAATTGTTGTCAGATTATGTGAATTATTAAAAACATATATTTTCTTGGTTAACTTTCATAAATAGAACAAACAATCAAAATATTTACGACCCGTGTCACAAATTAAAAAAGTCCATGAAATTTACCATTTTTTAAAAAATTACAGGTTTGCCCTACTTATCATCGTCTTTTTTCTCTTCTCTTCTGCGATCTTTTTTTCTTTTCCTCTTCTGTGACATTTTTTTTTTCCTCTTCTACGATGTTTTTTCTTTTCTTCTACAAATTTTTCAAAATATTTCCATTTGCCCTTTCTTTTCATATTCTTTTTCCTGCAATTTTTCTTTTCCTTTCCATTGTCTTTTTCTTTCTTCGATAAATTTTTTATATTTTTTCAAACCGTTATTTGGTTCAAGATCTTGTGTCAAATATAAAACATCGTGAAAAAAATCGGTGGAATATTGGATTATCAAATCTGAACGATTGTGTACAAAAATAGCCAAATCTAAACGATCGTGTACCAAAAAATCTTGAAAAAAAATCATTGAGATTTAGCTAAACCTAATTTAAACAATCAAATGTAAACGATTGTATGCCAAATGTAAACGATCGTGTGTCAAATGTAGACAATTGTGTGCCAAATATAAATGATCGCGGACAAAAAGATATTCAATAAAATCGTTTAGATTTGGCCCCAAAAATTTAAATGATCAAATTTAAACAATTAAGCTAAACGATCGTGAAAAATCTAAACGATTGTGTACCAAAAAAATCTTGAAAAAAATCGTGTAGATTTTGCTACCCAAATCTAAAAGATCGTATAGGGAAGAATAACAAAATCTAAACTATCGTTTCTCAAATATATTACGTGCGCTAGATGCAAATTAATCGTAGGACATTTTTAGAATTTCCCATTATGGGCCTGTTGACTTTTTTGGTTTTCGAAATTTTCCTATACGATTTAAATATTTTGCCGCTTTGTTCTATTTTTCTAACGACCCCTATTTTCTTTGTATCCAAAATTTCAACTTCAAGTTTTAAAATACAGAATTATATTAAATAAAGATAAAAGCATTGTAAAAAGGTTAATTTTTTTATATATATAATAAACCGGCAAAATATCTACAGCCTGTGTAACAAAATGAAAAAGGCCATGAAACTGGTCATTTTTTAAAAATATTTCAGGTTTGTCATTCCTTTTCATCGTCTTTCTTCTCTTCCTCTTTTGTGATTTTTTTTTCTTTTCATCGTCTTTTTCTCTTCTTCTTTTGTCGTTTTTCTTTTATTATTTTTTCAAACAGTTATTTTGTTCAAGATCATGTACCAAATATAAAATATCTTATTTTTTAAAAAAAAATTAAACTGTTATTTGGTTGTTGCAAATATAAAAGATCATGAAAAAACATTATTGGGATATTGGATAGCCAAATCTAAACAATCGCGTACAAAAATAGCCAAATGTAAACAATCATGTACAAAGAATCTTTAAAAAATTGTTTAGATTTGGGTAGCAAAATTTAAATGATCGTTTTTCAAATATATACCAAATCTAAACATAAAATATAACCGACCGTTATCCAAATATAAACAATCGTGTACCAAAAAATCTTTAAAAAAATCGTTGCGATTTAGGTAGACAAATTTAAATGAAATTTAAACGATCGTGTTCAAAATATAAACAATCATGTACCAAATCTAAATGATCATTTTCCAAATATAAACGATTGTGTACAAAAAAAAAACTTTGATATTCGGCTACCCAAATTTAAACGATTAAATCTAAACGATCTTGTACCAAAAAAATTATTTAAAAAATGGTGTAGATATTTTGCCATTTTGTTATATTTTTAAAAAGACTCTTTCTAAAAATATAGTATGTCGTGTTATTAAGTTAATCCAATTTGTAAAATTTTAAAATACATATTATAATGTATTATAAATTCAATTAAATTAAAATTTAAGTTTAATCATAATGGTTTGGATAAATTTAAAAGTTAATCTATTTAATTTTAAAATTTAGAATTTAGTTCTATAGAAATTGATATAACCTCATATATAGTTTCTATAAAGTTAAAATAAAGTTTTACATACTCTAGGGAGAGGGACGAAAGAAGGTCTGGCATCTAAAAGATTGGAATAAAAGATATTGGTCTGCTTGGTAAATAGATTTGAAGATACTTGAATAGAAAGGACAGCATGTGGATGCCGGTGATCCATGGACTCAAATATGCGCCCATTTGTCCTCTCTCCATCCCAATCGTTTGGAAACACAATAGCTCAAAATCCCCATGGTTTCACATTGCCAAACTTCAAGCCAATATTCTTGAACATACTGCTTGGCATCTCAACAGTGGCGAAAAGAGGTACATTTTATTTTATTGGTTCCACAATTGGTCCTCTATGAATGTTCTAAACAAGAAAGCACCCCGATCCATTATTTGCGTTGACCAACAATCCTCCATTGACTGTATTAATATTTGTGGCAATGAGCACTAATCTTTCTAAACGAAATATGCAAATTCTCTATTATACTGGATGATGTCTGCTGATATGTTGAGTTCTAAATTTAATTTGCGTGTTGTAACTATGATGCATGTGTATATTTTCCATCTCTCTTAACTAGAAAGGCTTTTCTCTAGTCCCTGTATTCTCGTTCGAACTGCTCTCTAGTTCTCTATGTATATAATTCTCATTTTGTTTGAATGCATCATCTGAATGAGGGTATGGTAATGTTCTACTAATACAAATCCCAGTTTCTAGTTTTCTTTTTAATAATAATAATCGTTTAGTTACCAAATTAAAAAAGATTCAAACAAACTTTTAGTTTTGTTTAGAGAACTATTTTGAGTAATTCTCAAGTCAATTGACTCGTACATACATAATATTCAATTATATTTTTTCTCTAAGTAATTATTTCCATTGACTTTAAGATCATAAATAAATATCCCTATATATTATACTTGGACCAAAATGTTTCCTCAAAAAAGTTGGAGGCCAAGAAAACCACATGTTTGGTCAATATGTTAGACAAGTATGAAATGAAAAACTAATAATTTTAAGAGAAAAATATAGGAACACTTTAAAAAAAATAGCAAAAAAGATTTATGATAATATAACCCATGTCAATATATTTTATAAATTGCAAAAGTAACAATTAAAAATCGATAACCCTCTGATAGCCCTTTGATAACCCTTTGATGGTTGTCTGATAACCGTCTGATATCATTAATTACTTGTCATATTTGTCATATTCACAATATGCAAAAAAGAGGTATCATGGGCTGTTTTTTTCTAAATACTTTTGTCATCTCATGCAATTTCCCAAAAATATATTTAGATTGAATTAGTGCATCCATCGTGTGTTCCACTAAATTGTCCAAGCAAACTTTGTGAAATATTTTAATTATTTGTTTGACATGAGTGATGAAATGGTGATGTATCTACAATTCTACATAACTGCTCTTTAAAAGAACTAAATATTTATAAAATATAGCAACATTTTAAAATCAATGTCATTAAATTTTTCAATAATTTTGACATTTACAATAATTTCTCATTTATTAACCCACACATACCCTATATATATCAACAATATATACGAAATTAGTCTACTTTTATTTGGAAAGAAAAAACTAGTTTACTTCAATATTTATTAACACTATCAATCAAAATTACTAATAAAAGGGTTGCTCAACTGACTTTGGTGTACTAAGAGTCCTAAGATTCGTGGTTCAAATCTCCACCGTCCAATTTATTATGAATTCAATCATTCTACTTGATAAAAAAGAAAAGAGATAAATTATTCTAAGAAATAGGAAGAATACGTTTAATTTTTGAAAATGAAATCGCTACCTAAGATGTCCCAATTGATAATTCTATTTAATGATACGAATCGAGATTTGGTTCAAACAAAAACCAAAAACCAAAAACCCACACCCCATGGCGCCACCATTGGCTTATCTATTTCTTGCAATTTTGTTGGCAATGGCATCCTTCTCTCCGAGCTCACCGTCGATAGCCGCCACCGCCGCCCCAAGCTACGGGATTCCTTACCCTCCCCCACTGCCACGCTCACTCTTGTTCCATAACGACCACAGCTCTCTCCCACCGTCGCCAGCGGCGGAGGAGTATCCGGCGAAACCCCTCCGGCGTGTAAATGGTGAACGTAAAGATAAGTGCACCGAAGCTCCCAGACATAGAAATAAAGATGCAAAGCCAAATAAGTATCCTTGGCCGAAGTGCCCCGTCCCCAAATCGCCACCGCCTCCATTCTAAGGAATTTGAAGACTATTTTAGCGGTGGAAATTTGAACAAAAAAATCATGTATAATGTAATTTAAGAATCAATATTGAATACATTTATCGGGAATTCCTTGTGTTATACTTTGTAAATAATACTAGTAAACGATTGCATTTGTTGTATATTATATAATGCATGTGTACCTTGAATATTTTTAGATGATGTTATATATTTTCAAATTTAATACTAATGTCATGATATACTTATGCTTAATTTGACTGTTCAATATTTCACTAAAGAAAATGAATTTTTATTTTTATTTTTTCTATCTTCCCAAATAATTTAAGGTTTTGCATTATTGGATTAAAATATAAAAAATTGTCAAAAATAGCAAATTTAACAAAATATTTACAAGTTACAATAAAATTTCAGATTTTATCAATAACAAACATGTGATAGACACTGATATTCTTCTATATCAGTGGTATTGATAGAGTTTATTAGTTTCTATCATTGACAGAATCCAAACATTTTGCTATAGTTTGTAAATATTTTAATTTACTTGTTATCTTTAAAAATGTTCCTCACGGTATATGTCATTTTTGCATAATGAAAAAGTGTCTTAAATCATATTTAAATGACTTTGTTTTAGGGACACTTGCAAAAATAGCGAAAAAATTATGATAATAAGATTCACGTCATTACATTTTTTAAATTGTAAAAGAAGCAAATTTAAAAGTTGATAATCTTTTAATAGCTACTTGATGACTCTCTGATTATTAATTACTTGTCTTGAAAAAAAAGAAAGATATCGTCCTTGACTGTTTTTTTCTAAATATGTTTTTCATATATACAATTTTCCTTTATTTTATGAGGTGTATTCAAAACGTATTTTAAGGCTAAATATTAAATTTTGTCGGACGAAGAATTTTCAACAGTTTCCATGTAACTAATTGTTAGACTTTTTCATTAATATATATGATTCGACTTTTTTCAATGTAACTCAGAATTTTCAACTGATGATTTTTTTTTTTAATTTAGAAAAATGAGCGAGATTATTTATGACTTATGACAAAATCTTCAACATCTCTACAGATAAAAGTATATAAGTTTTCTTAGAAATGGTATCAAATCTTTCATTTATACTATTAATATTAGAATCATATATAATTGATACTATCATTAGTAGACAACTAAATCAAGTTTGTAGACAACTAAATCAAGTTTATCATCGATACTATTATTAATAGAAAACTGAATCAAGTCTATTATTGATAGATGTTGGTAGAAGTTTATCGATATCTATTTTTTTCAATTTATGTAAATAATTTACTAGAAGAAATCGGGCCTTTAATGTAGATTTAAAATCAACACTAAAGGCATTTAATGTCGGTTGGCAACCGACATTTTTACTAGCATTATTAAAGGTTTTTAATGTCGGTTGAGAAACGACATTAAAGACCTTTTAATGTCGTTTTTAAAACCAACATCTTTGATGGTGTTATTGAAGCTAAGGTCTTTAACCTCGGTTGGCCTTTGCTGTCGGTTTTGAATTGACATTAAAGAGCCCAACAATGTCGTTTTAAGTTTTGTTTCTGGATCTATTTTTACAAATTTATTTTTATTAACTTGTTGCATTATTATCCCTTTTTTTAATTCACCAAATAGTGACAATATTATTTTATAAACTATAATATTTATGTTTTACATAGGTATATACAAAATGAAATCTTAATATTGTGTTTATATATACATTCTACAACAATACATGAAACAAGATCGTAGTACAAGACTTAAATAAGAAATCCTAAACGCCTTCTCAGTCTTCAGTCTGCAGTCTTCAACATTCAACGATCGCTTGGCTATCTACCCAATCGCTTAGCTTTCAACCCGATATGACTTCAATCATTCTACAAACAATATCTAAATCAATCATTTAATCTTTAGAATTTTAACAAAGCAGCTTTGAAAAAAAATGTGAAATAAATATGTTTCTAAACACTATCATATAATTCAAATAAAAAAGATAAAAACGTTTGAAACTAAATCGATTAGCAAGTATATTTCAAGATCATGACATTTTCAAACAATTACTAATATTCGAAACAATCAACAAAATTAAACAGAATAAGTACCTCGAAGATTAAGATCCACAACAAAAAGATTTTTTTATGGAGTTCACTAAATATACGTTTGACACTCAAGCAATATCTTTTAGAAAAATAAACAATAGAATATGAGTCAACTCACCTCAAACATTCCAAAATCTGACAAATATTATAAACTCAATGCATCTTTGTACCAAAAAATCCATATATTTCTATCAAAATTATGATTTCAACTTGCTCTTATTTGTAAGTTCAGCCATATACACCAAACAAAAAAAAAGGCTATTTATATGCCCTTTTTTTTTATCATCAATAAAATAGGACAGAGTTAATTTACATTCTCCACGTGAAAAAATTACCTCATTCAAATGAAGAAATCCATTCGTGAGGATTAAACTAGTAAATCAGTTGTCCTCAAAACAAAAACTAGAAAATAAGGTGAATATAAGGTAGAAATACCTTTTTGGAGCTAAAGAAGTCATCCTCATCGTCTTCGAGATCGCCAAAACCTCTCTTACTCCCTACATTTTTCATAAACATAGCATTAAATGAATAAACACAAGCCAATCTCACACCAACGATTTATTTCAAATAATGTAAAATTTGACCTGGCTGCCTATTGTCATGCGTTCCATTAAAATCATCTCACAACAAAATACCATTAAGAATACTTCATTGCTACAACAACAAAATATCATGAAGAAGCTTCACAAGAAAATAATGGTATCAAATTTTTCAAAAGATTGTTTTTGTTGGTATCAAATTTGTTATCCGATCCATAGATATTTTAAATCAATGGAGGAACAAAAGAACACTAAAAACAAAATACCTTTGATAAACCACAAGAAAATAGTGCAAAAGGGAGATATAATCTCTAAGTTTATCAGCTGAAGTTCCAAAAGCCTATATCTAGTAGTTTTGTAGTTGGAATTTGTGTACTTTCCATACACAACTTAAATAAAATCCATAGGAAAACATTAAGATAAAATATTTAGAAATGGAAAAAAAAAAGATCAAATTTATTTAACAACCAACTAAAAAAAACAAAGTATTTCTTTCAATATTTCTTTCAATAAAAAGATCAAATTTATTGAGAAATGTACTTTTCTCAATAAGTCATTTTCTTTCTTTAAATTTGGTAAATCTTTTTGCATGCTCCTAGGATGTTTTTGCCTTATGCACTTCATTTATTGACATTTGATAAAAGAGTTCAACAATATTTAACATAAAAAGAATTTAAAAGCAAATTTCACAAATATTGGGAGGGGGAAATGACAAAAACTACCCAATCAATGACAAAAGTTCCTCCAAGAAGCCTTAAAGGAATTTATTAAGAAACCTACATCAATTACAAAGAGGCTTCAAAAATGACCTCAAAAGTTAAGTTAAAGATATTTCCAATGTTCTTGAGAATTTTTTATAAATTGAATAACCCTCATTCAAAAGTGCATAATAAAATCCCCAAGATTAAGTAAGTAGGAGCCAGAAAAGTGTACAAAAAAAACTAAAAATTCAATCCATGGAGATTGAAGTGAATACCTGAAAATGCTTGAATACAAGTCCATAAACTAACGTAATAAGCCTAGGATTGTACAAGTCAAGTTAAAAGGCTGTAGTCGCCAAAAGACACAGAGTTCCATACGCCTTACTAATAGGTGGAAGAGAGTCGTAAAATCCGAAAAATTATAATGAAAATGATTCAAGATTAAGAACACAGATAAAAAAGAGTAAAGAATTACAACAGACAATGGAAATGAGAAGATTACAATGTGAAATAGAGAAAATTGAAAGGTAATAAAAATGAAACGATAGTAAAATTCATAAAAATTGAAAGAGGGAAAAGCAACATTACTCGGCAGAAGAAGAGATTATAGAAACACAAATGAAATTCAAAGAAGCTTTGGAAAATGAAGATCTTTCAGTTCTTTTATAAGAAATTATTCATAGCCAGAAGATGAACAAGACTTAACAAGATGGTTTGCAGCCGTCCTCAGCAGTGCGCAGTGGAGCAGATTTGGAGAGAATCACGAAACAATTTGTGCAAACTCACTGATTTCTTGTCCAATGGTTAAACACGTGTTTATTTCCAGGAGAAGGGATTTCAGCTATCACAGTGTTGCTTAGTACTCGTTTCCATTTAGATCTCTTACGAAAATTCCACCCTTGTTTGTCATTCAAACGCTTACTCTGGATAAATTCAAATTAAGATCACATAACGAAAACGAAAATGCAGCATAAAAATGACTAAACTATACATTTATTCCATATCTTAAACCAATCTCTCATAACAAGAGATGAACCAAACTTAGAAATAGTAGCTCTTCTAACACTACAGAAAGACATAATCTCACGAAGACACTTAACAATAAAATCGAATCTTTAATGCAGCACCATTCTCATAAAATGCTAAACAAATCTCCTCTTAATTCCAATTTCTTTAATAAGCAAGAAACACAGTAGATCATTCAGTAACACAAATTCACAAAAAATCAAACTTTTCTTATGAAGTAAACTCGACGAGAAAGTACATGGCTCATTTCCAGTTAATACTAAATTGGAGTAATAAACGCTAGTTCAACATTAAAAAAAAAAAGCAGAAAACTTAAAAGAAAATAAAAAGTAGAAAAGCAAATGAAAAAGGAAAAACTCGAAAGTAAGAGCCAATGAGATACATACATACCTCAGGAATATCAATATCATCTTTGTCACTGGAATCACCACCGCACGCGATAATCTTAAAGCAGGAAGTAGACTTCCCCATAGCTACAAAATAATGTAGCCTAAGTAACCTCAAGGAGAAATCCTCGAAGAACCAAGATTATGGATTTTTTATTAGAATGAATAATACGCTTCATACAAGAGGAGAAGACTCCTATTTATAGATTACTATTACAATTGGGGTAAAAAAAGAAAATTAACCTAGAATATTACTTAATTACCCAATTAACCCTTAACCTTCTTACATCATTCTATCCCTCCAAAAAGAAAAACTCGTCCCGAGTTTTACAAAGAAGAAATTTATGAAGCAAAAAAAAAAAAAAAAAAAAGAAATAAACTTGTTCTTCAATTTAACTTCAAGATTTTCTACTTGAAAATTTTTCAAGTGTGATTCTTTTGTTTTTTCTTTCATATAGGAAACAAATCTATTCTTGGACTCTTGCAAATAAATTCGTGGTTGATCTACACGTTGAGTCGTTCTTGCAAAATCTTGAAAGCAATCTTGAAATCTTGGGGAAACTTTTTGATACTTTTGATTAGGTCTCCTACGTTCTTGAGCTTAAAACCTCTTTTCTCGAAGAATTTGGCAGTATTCTTGAATTCTTACATGGGGTTCTTGGTAGTCTTGGACTAGTTTTCTCCTTTCTTGCACTTCAAACTTTCTTTCTTGATGATTATGTCCAGCTCTATGTACTCCAGCCCCTCGAATGCAATGTTGCCCCCAATCTTGGACAAAATCTTGACAATTCTTTAATTCATCCAACTGCCAATCTTTACGTTGATTTCTTGAAAAATGGGTTTGATTGGATCGTTGGGCCATTCTTTGATATTGTCGCCTTCTTATGCCATCCCAAACTGCCTCAGAAACATCATCGGAGTCACTAGAATCAAATGTCCAATTTGGATAATGATAGGTTTTTTTAGAAAATCGAGCATGACCAAAATTTGGAATATTGAAATTCTTCTTCCGAATCACTTGAATCAGAACTCCAGCATTGTTTATGGGAGTAAAATTGATTTTCTTGTCTATACCTACTATTGGTTTTTTTCTTGGACATCTTCTTTGTTTGATAGAAGTCCATTCTTGAAAAATCTTGATAAATCTGTGGTGTCTTCTTTCTTTCTTGGAATTTAAAGGGTTCCCCTAATCAGATGTGTTGTTTGGAAACAAGCACAATACTCAAAGCTCTCCTCATGATTGGCGTCAACAAGAGTTTCCCGGTCTTCCACTGGCGGCAGTCAATGTTAGCCCAGACGGTTGCTCTGATACCAAATTGATATAGCCTAAGCAACCTTAAAGAGAAATCCTCCAAGAACCAAGATTATGGATTTTTTATCAGAATGAATAATATGCTTCATACAAGAGGAGAAGACTCCTATTTATAGATTTCTATTACAATTTGGGGTAAAAAAGAAATTAACCTAGAATATTACCTAATTACCCAATTAACCCTTAGCCTTCTTACTTCACCAAACCTCTCACCCACTGTTTTCATAGATCTGGTAGACCAAAAACAGAAACCCTCCACCACTAGAGTAGCATCGGAAGCACCAAAAAGAGGAATCTGGAACCCAAAACCAATTAAATTCAACAAAATTTAGGCATTTGAAAATTCTTAGCCGAAGAAGCAGCGAGAGGAGAGTGAGGTAGCTGAGGAAGAAAAGGCTTATGGCTCCTTTCAACTATTGTAGATATAAAAAAATAGTAAATACAAGTATTTCACTTTCTCCACCATTTCTCAAATAGTTGATATTTTTCCAATTGAAATAGTTGAAAAAATAAACAAGAACAATTCAAACAAACAATAAATGAAAGTATGAAATGAAACAAAATCACAAATGGAACAAGAATCAGAGATAGTAAATGAAATTATTACCACCAAGACAGGAGAATGTGATGTTGATTGGAGGATTACGAATATCATCTAAACGAAACGTGACGATTGGGCACCAAAGAAACGATCTGCAACGCGTTAAAGGTCTGGATGTCAAAGATCTTAGACGGCGAGACAATCTGGTACGCGCAACGGAGATGGCGAGACTATTTAAGATGTACGAAGATGATCGACAGATCTTCAATGATCTGACATGGCACGACAGTGGACACGCGGCGATGGTGGGCACGAAGGACTCTGATTAGAAGAGGCCTGGTTTGGTTGAGAGGAAAATTGAAGAGATGGAAGAAGAGGAGAGAAAAGATGGAGGAAGAGTAGGTGTGAGATGTTGGAGGGGTGGAGGAAAGGGGATAGAGGCGGCTGCCAATGGGTTAAGGAAAAAAGAGCAACAAAACCCTAAACTAGGAGGGAAGTATTAATTTTACATAAATAAAAAAATAAAGAATTGCTTTAATGTCGGTTTACAACAGACACTAATCCTTCCTTTTTTATGTCGGTTTAAAATCGACATTACACGTCCGCGTTTTAAAAACTGACATTAAAGATCCGTTTTCATTTTTGACAATCGACACTAAAAGCCAGATTTCTTCTAGTTATTTGACATTTTTTGTATCCGTAAAAATTTCTCTTCGCATCATTTTTACTTCTAGCATCTAACAACGCTCTTGTTTGCTTTATCCACAAGTTGAAGAAAGTCATTCCTATCTCGTTTATCATAGAAGAAAACTCATTATGCAAAGAGAATTATTCTTACAAATTAAGGACAAACAAATACACGTCAGAGAAATTCCTATTAATGGCAAATACAACACTGTGAAAGTTCTTTGGATTGTATTGTAGTGGACCATATTATTATTGTAGATCAACGAGGGGACGTGAAAGATGACGAGGATACCGTAAAAATATATCAACCTACCTATTTAAGATATATATTCTATTTCACACTAGAAAATGATCTCAATCAATGTTTCTAATTCTACTTCGCGTGTCTCTAATTTTATTCTGATCAGGTATGTGTTAAATTTTAAGGGAAATTGCAATAGATGACAATTTTGTTTTAATTAAAAACAATTCATAGCACATCTTTTTTTGCATATTACGAATATGACAAATATGACAAGTAATTGATGATATCATACGACTATTAGACAACTATCATAGGGTTATCAGAGAGTTATCTACTTTTAAATTTGCTACTTTTACAATTTAGAAAATGTAGTGACATGAACTCTATTATCATAATCTTTTTTGCTATTTTTGCAAACTTCCCAAATTCTAATGTACCATAAACTAGAATTCCTAATGGTTGTAGCATTCTAGTATTTTCCATATTGGTCTTGTCTATTTCTTTGAGCTCATTGTAGAGAGTTGCCATAAATCATTAACTACGATAATTACTCTTCTCCGCCTCGAGAGAAGCTTCATTGTTTAAGTTTAGAGTGCGTTTTGATTATCTATGGAAAATATTATTTTTTGATATAATACATTTTCTTTTAAACACTTTATTTAATGAGTTTAAAATTTAAACACTTACACATTTGGTTAGATATTTTTGTAGTTAGTGTTTTCTTTATATATTTTTGTTAGATCTCCCATATATATTTTCTCAAATTTTGGTTTTGAGTGTTTTATTTTTAAATAGATTATACTTTAATCTCATTTTTTTAAAATGCTTCTTGAAAAGTTATAAAACGCCTCAAAAAATTTTAAAATGGTTCTTTTTTCAAATTTAAACATTTTAAAAGGCAATACAAACACACCCTTACTCTATTCACTCACCACAGTTGTCCCATTTGCGGTCGTCAAAAAACACACTTCGATTTGATACTTGTATGTTAATGAAAGAAAATATGCTTTGAAAAAACAATTATAAAATCAACTTTAGTTTATATCAAATATCATGATCATTTTCAAGATTAGGATTGGAAGTGATTTTCGCCAAAGATAAATTTATATGATTTGGATTCAAATACATCCTCTGTGATGGGGCAACGTGATCATTGCTTCTCTTAAACGCTTATTAGAGTGAAGTTGTTACTACAAGAAATTTTGGATCTCCCAACGTCGGATGACTGTGTCACACCCCGCCTCACAAACGTCCTTGATTGTCTTGCGAGACATGGCACATGATATAGAGAATTGAGTGTGAAAAATCATTGAGATTTCTTGCATAAGAAAATAATAGACTACTTAAAGACTTGATAATTTTATATAATGCAATCTCTAGATCATAAAATATTGAAAAACATATATCATCAAATTTTGATAAATTTTGTTTATGTTGGGGTCTAAAATGTTACAAATTTAAAAATACAAAACTAAATTGTTATAAATTTAAAAGATACAAAACTAGATTGTTACATATAAAATTTAGAGACTAATTGATACAAAATTGAAAATACATAGATTGAATTGTTATAAACTAAATTTCAGCACTAAATTATAACTTTTAGGACCAAAAATAATTTTTAATCTAAAAAAGAATATAAATAAATAAAGGGGAAATTTTTATGTATAGAAAAAGATAAAACTATTTATAAAATATAGAAAAAAAAACCCGGGTAGTCTAAGGAGACTTTGATAAAATTTATTTTCTAGAGTGCCTTTGCCACCCAATTTAATTAGGATTGCATCCAAATTTTCAAAACAGCGGATAGATAAACGCATCATTAGTAATTTTAATTGGAAGTGTCGCCACGTGCCCGAGACAACGCGGAGCGGCCGACGTCCTCAAAAGAGTTATTTTTAAAAGAAAATAGGAGTCGCCACCAATCTTTTTTATGGTGTGATTGGACACCGAAATAAAGTAAACAATTAAAAAAAATGGTCTGCGAAAATAAAGTTGAGTTCGAGAGTCATTTGTGTGTGGAGAAGATATTAGCACCCCACAACACCCATTTAGAAAATTTAAAACATTATAGACAAAATTGCTAAATGATTACTAAGGATTCGAATGCCAAAGAAATTACTTGTTGTATGAGGTGCGGATCCTTGGGATTAAATCTCTACCAAATGCAACCTCGATCTAAGTTTATTTCAACGTGGTATTTGATTTGCTTAAGATAAAGAAAAAAAAATAGAGACAATAAAGTAATGAAAAGGGTCCCTATTTATAGACCCGTGGTGTACCACAAATTAGGAAAAAAATAATAAGAATAAAATCAAATTTTGATATTATGTTAATAAAACAAAATTTCATTTTCCTAAAATAAATTAAATGAGATATTTTGAGATTTTGTGAAAAATAAATTAATAAATTAAATGGATATTAAAAGATTTTTGTTTAAAATTGATTTTCTTTTTTTCCTAAAATGATATAAACAAGTCAAAAATTTTATTAATTTATTTTCCTAAAATGAGTAGAAATAAGTTTTTAAAAAATATTTTATTTAAAACTAAATAATTTCTTAGATATTAAAAGATTTTATTTAAAATAAATAGATTTGTTTTTATTTCCTAAAACAATAAAAATGAGATATTACGTCGTGACTAAATTTTTAACTTTTTAAAATAAATAAATAAAAAGTTATTACTAATATTCTTTTTTAACTAATATTAGTATTTTAAAAAAGATATATACGTAGGATAAAAATAGGTTGCTACAGAAAGTAAAACAATTATTTTTCTTGACAAGTTTTGGTTGAAATTTCCTTTCTCAAAAAGTTAAACATCACATCTACTATCAAAATCTACTAAATTTTGGTCATATGTCTTTATTTATTTATTTAAACACTTGTAAAGTAATAATCCAAACATACATTCAACTATAATTTATGGATTCTAAAATAATGATAACCAAAATAATCACTTCACCCACCTAAAACGATAGCTAGAAATTTTGAAATTTCCACAACTTCAATTAGATAATAAAAGAAAATTACACAAAAACATTTAGAAAAAAACAGCTCATGACACCTATTTTTTTGCATATTGCAAATATGAAAAATATGACAAGTAATAAGTGATATGAGACGGCTATCAGACGATTATTGGAGGCTATCAAAGTGTTATCCGTTTTTAAATTTACTACTTTTACAATTTAAATAATGTAGTGATATGTGTTCTATTATCATAAAAAAACTTTGCTAGTTTTACAAACACCCCGTAATAAAAGTTTAACTCTCAAATGAATTCTTTCTCTTCATTTATGTTCGTAGTTAAATTAGGGGAAAGCATTGTCTCTTTGCTACTTCTCTGAATATACATAATTTGAAAACCAATCTTTCTCACTTATTGTCTTAAATTAGCACTTTGTTTGTGTAATTACTGCCCTTATTATCGTATTCCACATACACAAGTGCATATTAGAGAGAAGTAAGTTTTTAAAAATATGGAGATCGAAGTTAAAATTAAAAGTACATTACCAAACATAAATATATTTATGTAATAAATATAGACATAATTCAACAGCTTAAAAGATTATATGTTTAGATGAGTATTTCCAACAACATTTTACTTTTACTCGGTGAACTCAATAGGGAGAATGATGAAGCATAAGTTACTTTGAGAAAGAGCTCCACAAAACACGAGAGAATGTAAATTAAAGAGATAGTTGCAAATTTAACAATTAGATTTAAAATAATTAAGTATATAGCAACATTTTAAAAAATTTGTAAATATAGCAAAATTTGTCAAATTTTATAAATGATATAAGTCTATTACCAATAGATCATGTTACAAATATTGGTCTATCACTGATAGACCATACAAAGTCTATCAGCGATACAAGTTTTTCAGTAATATTTTTGCTATATTTGCAATTTTTTTAAAATGTTGCTATATTCTTAATTATTATTTTTAAAATGGTCCATCAATTTTCCTAAATTTAAACAGAAATTCCGCAACACTAAATGGGCCTATATTACGTAGGATTTGACTCATTTGGCATCTTATACACCAACCCCATCATACACCCAACACATTCCCTCCTTCTTCTTTTATTTTTTTATTTTAAGAGCAATTATTTTAAATACTAAAACCATAAATATATATATATATAAATATAACAAAATGTTTCAATCTATTAATGATAAATATTGCTAAATACGTATGAATTATAGATATTAATATAAATAACTATCACTCTCTATCCCTAAATTTTAAATTTAGCTTATTTCACTCTTTTTAAAAACAACATATTTAATATTATTGTTTTATTTTATTTTTGTGTAAATTTCTTCTGCTCTTTCGCTATCTTTCTTTACCAAACTAAACAAAAGACTCATTCAACACTCTACTTCACTTTCACTTTGCACTAATTAGGGTTGAAAAATACTGTGAATTACAAAAGAATTCAAATTTTTATCTTTAATACCTAATTTCTTTTTCACATAGTCAATTAATCTATCCTTTCGTCCTCATTTAAAAGGAGAGAAAAAAAAAAAGTAAAAGAACCTACTCTTTCATCCAACGCCACAATTTTGTTCTTTCATAAAATATCGTCAAATTTGAAATTAGTACTAATATTATTGAATATTAAAAAGAATAATAGGCTTTTCACAATAATATAAGGCTGGAACAATAATAAATTTGAGTGTAAGTCTTACTTTCAAAACTATTTAGGTTCTGTTCATTTTTCTCTTTCCTACTCACATATATAAGTTTTTTTAGGTTATAATTTCCTTTTCTTTTTTAAATCTACCAAAAATTTTAAATGTTTTCTTAAGAGATTAGATGAAATGAACAACGAGAAAAAATTGGGAAGAAAAAAATATAAATTAAAATGACTAACCATGGATAACAAATTCAATATCCAAAAAACAGTTAATGGATTTGGTTTTTCTGAAAATTCTCATCGTTTATTTACAACATTTTCATCTTTCGTTGTAAAAGAATTGAAGTTTTAGCTAAATCTGAGAAATATGGTTTTTTATTTATTAAAACTTGGCTTTAATTTAATAATATTTGAAAAGTCTGATAACAAAACCAAACAAAAAGTCATATACAAACACTTGAGTTATCAAATGTCCTCGAACAGTTATTATTTATAGTTTTTTACTTTTCCTGAAGTATACGCTTTTTGCGAAGCATCAAAGTCTATGGCGGCAAGCACCAAAAATTAATGTGGAAGTTATATTCTTTTCGAAATTATAAATATATCAATATCGCCATCCTATAAATTGTACTATATAGGATTTGAAAAGCCTCAGCTCGTTTGAGATATACAGTTTCACACAGTTGAATAGGTGATTCTAGTCTCTACTGGACCATTCTCATCTACAAAAGAAAAGAAAATACTCAAATAATCCAATTATAAATGTCGTTTTCAAATAAACATTATTCAATTCGGGCGGCATCTTCAATATAGCATATACCAAACCCAATTTGCATATATGAAATTCCATCTTTTCAATCTTTTCAATTAGTTTTTCCAAATTATATTCAATTACTATTCCTGTATATAGGAGACTTATGAAGATCATAACTTCATTATAATAATGTAAACTTTTATCCCCTGCACCACAGAAATGGCTGCCACCTGTGTAGACATATTAAAAAGTTTATAAAGACGTGTTGTAGATTGTTGAGAATAACACACCCAAGTTCTAATACCACTTGTTGACTATACCAAACTCCCAACTACTTGATATAGTTTTATGAATACAGTCTAAACAATCAGAACGCAACAGTCAGATAGTCACAAAGAAAGCGATAATAAGTACACAACGATATATAGTGGTTCGACCAATTTGGTCTACATCCACTTTGAGAACCAGTTTGGAGAGATAGTTTCATGATTTTACTTCAACTACAAAATAGTATCCCACGAGCCTTTCACCTCATCCTCCAATGAATCTGCTAGAGTTGCCATATCCTTGGCCTCCTTGACCATGTCCTTCGTTTCCCTGCATATTTCACCTCAAGTACAGTCTCCTGAGGATGTTGTCCATGAGCAATAAATACCTGTTTCACAAGAGTAGTCGGTTTAACAAGTTCAGATTTAAGTTCATTGACCTCTTGTAAAGATGTGCTCGATAAGAGGGTTCGGTTTTTTGTCCTGAGTTGCTCAACATTAGCAGCGCCATGGTGGAAATCAATGCTCTGGCCTATGTAGGAGTTTTGTTCACCAATACACCTCCAGTAGATACATCTATCGTACTTCTATCATTGGAGACAAGTCCTTCATAGAAGTACAAAATTAGGAGCGCCTAAAAAATCTGATGGTGTGGAAAGTTCTTGAAAAGGTGCTTGAAAATTATGCAGTATCTCACCATTTGCTTGTATGATGTCAGAAATCTCTTTTTTAACCTTGGTGGCACGAGAGACCAAGAAAAAGTTTCCACTAAAATTTTCTTCATCTAGGCCTAGGTGGTCAAAGATCCTACAAAGAGAATGAACAACCAATCCTTGGCATCATCCTTCAATACCCAAAAGGGAAGGCTCTAAGATCCAACTGCTCCTCAGTCACTCCATGTGGCCTCATGCTACTATAAACCATGTGGAACTTCTTCATAAATTTGTGAAGTCCTCACCAAAAATTCATGAAAAACATATAGTAAGTAAAGTCAGGGACAACAAGATCCCTCAAGGTTCGCTTTAGGATCCACCATGCTATCAACTTCCTGCTTTGGAAATTCTTCTTCAAACATGCCTTCAACATAAATGTTCTCCTGAAAAGCTCTTTACTTTATAAGTTCTTATGTTCTCCTGAAAAGCTTTACTCTATAAGTTCTCTTCTTCTTCTCCTTTCCTCCAGACCAAGATCTGCAAAATACAATAATGAATTCCGATCCTGGAAGGATCAGGTCATATAAAGGTAGTATCAACATCGGTCACATGCGCGAGTGTAATTCTTTTTCTAAACGATCATGATACACCCTCGTGTAGGAAATGATACACGATCGTGTAGGTAGTATCAGCATCGGTCATATGCTCGCGTGTAATTCTTCTTCTAAATGATCATGATATGTGTTCATGTAGGAAATGATACACGATCGCCTACTAAGATCTAAATAATCGCGTACTAAATCTAAACAATCTTGGTTCACGATCGTGTACCAAGATATAAACTATTTTTGTTCAAGATCATGTACCAACATCTTTTGTATTTGGTACATGATCTTGAAGCAAGATCGTTTAGATCTTTGTACACAACCATTTAGATCTAGAAGAAAAAATATATGAGAGATGGCGAATATGGTTTACCAAGTGGAAATTTGAAGAAGTGGAAAAAGAAAAAAAAAACATGAGGGATGACGAAGAATGAAGAAATTCTAGAAGATAGAATGAAGAAATCACGAACAAGAACAAGTGAGAATATGAAGAAGAAGAAGTATTAATATGAAGAAATTAATAATGTGAAGAGGAGATGACTAATAGCAAAGAAGAAGAAGAAAAAGAAGTGAAAAATCGTTTGCAATATACAAGGGAGAAACTTTGAAATTTATGAAAATATCATGGGTTTTTTTTATTTTATTACACAGATCGTAAATATTTTGGTATTTTATTATATTTATGAAAATTGACCTATAATACTGGTATTTATTGTACTTTTGGTTTAGTATTATTCGTTCATTTTAGGCTAAAATAACATCTTATTGTTAAAGGTTGATCCTCAACACCACGTTGTTGCTGAAAATTGGTAGTTCTAATTCATATTATTTTAAAAATACATGATAACAAAGTTTGAAAGCCACTTAAACAAAAGTGCATTGTTGGGAATAATTTACCGAAGATATAAATAAACAAGAAACAAACCAAATTATATATCAAATTCCCACTTTACAAATTAGAACCAAATAAACAATAGATCATAAAATTACAAATAATAAAGCATAGAAGAAAAAAATAACACCGAAAATTATATCGGATCGCCCTAAACTTGGGACTACGTCCAATCTTGTACAATGTAGGCTCTACTATAATGGAGATCGAAAGAAACTCAAATCCACGCTTACAGATTTCTCTAAACAAATAGCCCCAACAAGAGCTATTTAAATCCAAGTACCACAACTCGATATCTTAGAATAAAATAAGAGAAACCATTAACCCACGAAAATAACATGGGTGGATAAATAAATTCTTCAAATTCTCTGCCGACGAGAACCTCTCGGCACTATGAGCCTTACGGTACACACATTGTGCTACAAGTTTCTTCTAAAATTTACCTTCTTCAATAGATGAAAACCATCGCCTTTTGATTTCTTTCTTTAATGAAAACCTCTAATTTAACCAATTAGAACACTCACCTATAGATTTTTACTAGAAGAGAAATCTTTAATTTCTCTTTTTCTTCCACCGTCCTTATCTATTTTTACTATAAAGTCACCTTTAGTTTTGCCAATAAATTTAGGAGTTTTTACAAAAATAGAGTAAAACTTGAAAATATTTATATTGTATATAACAATTTTGAAAATAAAAAAAATCCAAAAATCCATAACGTAAAATTATAATTAAAAAAAAACACAATTAATTAGTCACATGCGTGCTAAAAGCTCGGTATATGATGGTTTAGATATTGGTACATGATTGTTCAGATCTTGGTAAAACGATCTTAATTAGTACTTGATCTTATATCAAATCTAAACAATCTAAACGATCTTAATACATGATCTTGTACCAAATCTAAATGATCTTGGTACACAATCTTGTATAAAAAATATTTTGATATTAGGTACATGATCATTTATATTTGTAGTGAAAAAAGAAGAAGAACGAAGTACATATACCAAATCTAAACGATCTTAGTATATGACCTTGTACCAAATCTAAATGATCTTGGTACACAATTTTGTATCAATTTTTTTATATTGGATACACGATCATTTATATTTGTAGTGAAAAAAGAATAAGAAATGACACAATACCTGATAATGAAAAAAGAATAGGAAAATGACGTTAAAAATGAGAGATGACAAAGAAGGAAGAAATTCTGGAAGAAGATATTAAGAAATTACAAACAAGAAGACGTGAGAATATGAAGAATGAGAAGTAATAATATGAAGATGTGCATGCATATTCAACGTGAAATTCAAAACCAACAAAGGACAAATTTGAAATTTATGAAAATACAATAATATGATGACTCATGAACTTTTATTTTTGGTACACAGGCCGTAAATACTTTTTAGTTCTGTTCTATACATGTAAATTAACCCTAATATTATTTCTTTGTTAAAGAATTCACCTCCAAATTAGCCAATTAAAAATAGACTTATGAATTAATTGATCAATGGGTTAAGACAAAATTTAGGCTTTGGAGTTTTGGCTACACGTTTCCTAACATGCATATATCACATCTATAAATAATGATTTATCAGGTTAATTTTCTAAAATTATATATATTATTCTTGAGTAGTAGCAATATGAAACCATGATCAAAGAGTTATTATTGGCGTAGGCATTAATATATAATAAATATGAGAAATATTTTGAGATTGTTATAATTGTGATTATTCTATAAAATTATATGAATGCTATAATTTATTTACAAACAAAAGTCAATGAATGATATATATGCACACATAACCACTACTTCGATCTTTATTAAAATTTGTAAACACATTTGCGTTTTTTTTTTTTTTAATTTGTTAATCTTTTTTAAGATTTTCATGTCAGGATAACAACTTAATGCTTTAAAATAAAGACGTGCATGTCTAAAGTTATGGAAAAGTAAAAAAGATTATATATTTTACTTCTGAACTGTTACTTTGCTAGATTATTAGTTAAGGAAATCGAGAGTAAAGATAATACTGTAACTTTGATCATCCAGTTTGATGAATATCACCTACTTTTAGAAAGCTTTTAAGTCCAGATAAAGAGATTTATTAATCAAGACTCAAATGAGTATAATATTGCAAGAATGCTATGTTAATTTAGATGACATTTCTCCTAGATTATTGGTACTATTTACCAAAGATCAGGCTCCTTTGACTTTGATATTTGAACCTATGGAAGATTATAAGGTTCTTCTGATTTAGATCATTGAAAACATACAATTATTAAGGTCTTACCTTCTGATTAAGATTTTTCTATAGTTCTTTCTTCAATGTGCCTAATTTGATTCCTCGAAAGAGAATGAAAATTCCTTTTTATAGATAGAGTTTGATGAACTTGAAATCGTAATTGGAAAAGTAATCTTCAAGGATTTTCCAGGGTCTTTAAAGATTTTGGTCAAAGATCTTGAAGAATCTTGTTGACGAAGTAATTAAAAATATATTCTTAAAAAATGAGAGAAAAGAGAACATATGACAAATCAACAAAAATTCCTTAAAATTTAGAATGTTATTTTTGAAAAATAATTCATAGAAAAAATAAATAAAATTTATTGTTAAAAACATAACGAGTTACTTATATGAAAATAAAACACTATCCTTTCCTAATTTCAAATGATTTTTCTTTTACTTGAAGACAAAAGATTTCACTCTCAAGACCCAAGTGTGATGCGTGAAAAGGTTTTTTTTCCTCTTATTTTAAACAGAAGTTTAATTGGTATAGGATGATCTCAACACTAAGTAGAATACTTAAATTGTATTTACAAAAACGAAAACTAGAACATTAAACCAACTAAAATATTAAAAAAAATGGTCATGCATCATATTTTTGGAAAAATCAAAATATTAAAGATTCAAAATCTCTATTGTCACATATTATTTAGACTAAAAAGTGTAGCCTTCGAGTGATTGTGTAGAAAAAAACTTGTTAAGTCTAAAACCAAGGGTAAAAACTTGCAAAGCCAATACAAGGCAGGAAGGACGGATCGAAGCAAGCACAAATGAGGTGGACCAAGCTACAATAAGACAAAGGAAATGTAGTTTCGTCCAAAATTTTTAAGTAATTTTGTTACTTAATTATCTTGAATAGTTATTAATAGATTATTAGGGATGTTAGATTAATTGGAATTGAAAGTTAAAGAATTTATTTGGTGTGATGTGTTGGATTGATTAAGTATAAATATATGAGTATGTTATGTAATTAAAGATTTTGAAATTTGGTGGAGAATGTTATTAATTATATAGTTTTGGTTTTATAATGAGGAAAATTTTGATAATTATATATTGAAATATAATTTTTTTAAAAAGATGGAATTAATTATGGAAGAGAATGGAATTTAGATAAATATGTATATTTATTATATATGTATATTTAAAGAAAAAGAATTAAATAATAATAGAGTATTATTGATTTTATTATTATTTCGTTATAAATTAGGGTTCGTGCGTTAATTATCTATAAAAGCACAAAACTTATTCATCTTCTTCCCCAACGTACTCGAGTTGCTGACTCTCTCCCTCAATTCTTCTTCGTTGTTCTTTGATGTTGCTTTCTTCTTCGTCCAACCTCATCTGGATATGTTGTGTGTTGTCTGCCGCCATGCTCATCGATTTTGTTTAAGATTGGTGGGTTGCTCGAGTGTTTTTTGTCTTTGTTGTAGGATTTTAATACCCATTAAAGGTTAATTAAGAAACTCTAAATTAAGTTTATTATTAAAATTGATTTTCGTTGCATGCGTTTAGAAGGTCTCTTTGAAAAAACTTGAGGATTTAAGTGGTGAATTTTTCCATCAAGGTTGAGAGCATTTTCGACTTCAATTATATTTGGTAAGCTAAGGTAATTAAATTAGTAATTTGTTAAAAAAAATAGTTAATTAATTTTGATTATGCATAAGTAAATTTGGGGTTTTTATTTGCAGCAAAGCAACTTAGCATAACCTAAGGTAAGAGATATTCTACTATAGGATTCCCGATTAAGGGTTCAGTTACGGTGTGATAATGGTGATACGACTTTATGCAGGGTTTGTGATATGTTTGTAATGGTGAATTATCTGTATAACCTAAGGTTACCCTTAATTAAATTGTGAAGGGTAGCCATTGAACTAGGTTAAGGTGTAAAAGATAACTATTTGCATATGTTTACAATGGGAATTGTCTATGCTTGCTGTGAAGTATGATTGATTGTTTACATGTCTATTATGGATTACTAATATAGTATATTGTGAATTAGACTCTGATGGTTTTGAAGTATGTTGATTGTTTACATGCCTAGCTACTATGGATTACTGATATGGTATGTTGTCAATTAGTTTACTGCGAGTCTATTACTGATGAATTGTTTGTTTGGCTTATGGGTTACTTTGATAACTGTTATGGGGAGTTATTTGCATATCCTATGTGTTATTGTAATAATTGTGAAGGATAACTATGGCTTAATTATCAGTTACTGATAATTTATGAAGGGTAGTCATTGGTTTGATCTAAGGCTATCGTGGAATGTGTAAAGTGCAATGATTTGAGTAACCTGTGGTAACTTAGGAATGCTTACTATAAAATGCATAATGCTTTTTGCATGTCTATTAAGGATTACTGTTTGGCCATAATTGATAATTTTGTTAAGTAAAATTATTAATTATTTTCCTTATGTTTAGGTTAATTTGTAGTTTGATTTGCATCAAGGAACTTTGAAAAGGAGTTTAATTCTATTTTCAGGTAAGAGATTTCTACTACCGAACCTTCAATTTAAGATTTAGGTTGTACTGTATGGATTGACTGACATGCAAAAAATTAAAATGCCTTGATAGGCTTATGTGAGAGTTTGACAGAAATTGTATTGATTTTCTTATTTTACTGAATATGTAACTATGGAGTTTGTTGGATGATGTTGCATGTTATGTTTATGCCTATTATTGGACTAAGTTTGATTGCAATAGGCTTATTTGGTCTCATGGTAGTTGTTACCTTTAGCTATTAGGCTAGTGTACTCTGCACATGTACGAAGTCCCTCAGGATCACTAGCTTTAGACTGATATTGATGACTGATTGACTGCTAAGTGTACACACTTAATGTCTGGTGTGTGTTCCTACGAGATCACTAGACTGATATGACGACTTAGGATACCTCCTAATAGGAAGTTACCGGTTCACCTAGCAAGACCAGTAATGAGTCCCTCTTATTATGTGTACTATCTATCAAATTATGTATAGTTTATTTAAGTGTTTTTTTTTTGCTATACTTTATAATTATAATTCTTTTCTACTATCCATGACAATTTTTCATTTTAAATAATTTTCAAATTCAATCACATATATATTTTACACCCTTGGCAGCCTCCACAACTTGGAGTTATTTAGTTTGTAATTTGTTTGTACTTGAAAACAATTATTCAGTGTCTTTCTCACATAAAAATTGAAAAATAAAAAAACCAAAGCTGGATAAATGATGAGATCTAAAATAAAGTCAAAAGGGAATTGGTTTTTAACAAATAGTTTAATTTCAATTTTTTTTTATCATATCTTGAATCTTTATTTTAATATTAAGTTAGGCAGATCCAGTAAAACTTACTTTAATAATTTTGGAAACAACTTTGGTGGATATTTTCTTCGGTGCCCAAACTTTTTCTCAAGACATAATTAAGTAAATACACGTTGGTGTTATTGAAAATAAGAATTATCATAATTAAAGTTTCTTCGGTGCCCAAACTTTATTTTAATATCTGCCTAACTTAATTAGAGTAATAAACTGGATCAAACTTTAAAGTCTTATTTAATTAATAGGAAAATGAATTTAGCAAAACTTTTAGATGATTTATAATTTATCTGATAGAATTCTAAAAGTTTATAAATTTTGTAAATTTTGTTATAGATTGATTCATTTTGTTCATTTTGAAAATAATCTTATTTAATAAGCATTTGATTTTTTTTAATTTTTAAAATTAAAGTTAATAAACCCTCTTTTATTTTTTTTTTCTCTTTTTGAAACATAGTTAGTGTACACCTTTACTAATTTTAAATATAACAGATTTACTTTCTATTCATATTTTCAAAAGTTAAACTAAAGCATAAATGTATCATTAAATTATGTTAAAACTAAAGTGTTGAAAAAAAAGTGTAGTTAAATTTGTTTTTCAATTTAAATGTATCACTAGAAAACTTGAAAACCATAAATTGAGAGATTGGTTAAAAACCTAAAAATTTTAATTTCATTTAAATAACATACATCAAGTTGAAAAAGGAAGGTTGTAAGTTGGAATATTTCTTTCAAAACAAATATATGTGGCCAATATTGCTAAGAAATATAACCATAAATCTTGAGATACAATTGATAATATTTCAAATGTACACATTTGAAAGTTATGCTCACATTGAGACGAAAAAAACCTATTATTGCAAAGTTTCAAATATTTTTATATCATTTTCGATAACTTCATATTTTTAAACAATATTTGTTTGCTATTTCATCTTAATGGCTATTTTCCAAAGTGATGTTTAGAGATTTTCATCCCACTACTTCCACTTTTTAAATAACTAAAAGAAGATGAATATACAAAATTAAATTTTTCTTGCCTTATTTTTTTCAATATATATATATATATAAAAGTGAGAGAAGAAATAATTAAAACTTCAAACCCAGTTGTGTGAGCAATGATCCATCTCATAATTATCTCAGACTAAATTTAATTACATTTGCATCTACCTCATATTAATTAATAATATTATTGCCTTTAATTATCAAAAAGAATATATAACATTTATTGGCCAATTTGACCCTTAGTCACCATTGGACCTAATTTTGGATAAGAGATCGAACAAGTAGTAAACAATATATTTGACAGCTATTTTCAAACAATACAAGTTTGGCAGCAAAGATAATACCAATTCTTACATTAACATATATTCATTTTTAAATATTTACGGCTATATATAATAAAATGTTATCATTCACTCATAAAATTTACTATATTTAAAAATATTTTTAACCATTTTTTCATTTAATACAATTTTTAGATAGAATTCTTAGTTTTTTTATATAAAATATATTAATGTATAAGACCAAGAAAATGAAGGTGCTTCTAAAAAAATAATAGTACATGTCCTCAAAAATCAAATATATGGTGACCAAACATGTCAATTTTTTAAATATTAAATGTGATACACATTTGACAAATTCATTAATTAACAACTCATTTTATCATTATTTTTTTCAACTTTCTACGCTATCATCTTTTTTTTTTATTGGTTTTATGTTTTAATAAATTAACTATTACTCATTATTTATATTATAACTTAAGGGCCAAAATGTCATATGTTCATATTGAGGGTCAGAAAACAATTTGGAACTCATTGACTGACAACAATATTGTATGTATTACTTTTTTTATCTGCCATATTCCAATCTGATCAAGAAGTTTAATTGTTAGTGGACATTTGAATCTTCATTTCAATTTTCAATTTTCCTTTTAAAAGATTTTTTCTTTTTTGGTTTGTATCTTTTTAATTTTGTGAGTTGTGATATGATTTCTTTTCATGCATTTCTCTGTCTTGATATATGTTTTATATTATGTCACATACCTTTATACATATATATTTTCAATGTTATATATATCTCTAATCTCTAAATTTTTTAAAATATTTCAATTAATTTTTTTAATTTTGGATAATACTTATCTTTTTTTATTATTATTTGTATAGATGAATTCAGACTAACAATTTATTTTTCAATCATCCCACAGGTTAATAGATTAAAATGTTATATTTTTGATAAAATTTAAAGAAATTATTTTTAAATATAATATTTCAATGAACTAAAATATCTACTAATATAGTCAAATTTTATCGTTTATCAATTATGAATCACGATAAACAGCAATAGACTGCTATCTATGTACTAATAGATACAAATAATAGTCTATCTCGATCTATATTAAAAAAAGTTATTAATTTTGATTTAAAACAATTGTGTATGATAGCTAGGTAGAGAGATGAAAAAAAAAATAGGCGAATAATAATTTGATTAAATTAAACCAAATAGCATTTTTTTTGGTTTTTTGAAAGGCGAAAATCCCTCCAACTAGGCGCCAAGTCACACGCTTTGACCAAAAACATCCGAGAATTGGATAAATAAGCCAATTGTGTTCATGTATATGTATTCATCCATGTGTCGTTTATCTCTCTATCGCACATAAATCAAATTAAAAACTTCATTTTATTTTAATTTTTTGGAGAGATGAAGATTATATAGATAGGTGTATCTTAGAATACTCGTTCATTTTAGATATGAAAAAGAGTGATAATAAATAAATACATAAGTACTACTTTTATCAAGACTATTATTATTTTGATATTTATATTTGTAGGTTTTCTCGTGTTGGTTTTAACATTTCAAAATATTTTAAAATATCTATTAAATATATCATTTGTATTTGCTAGTTGAGTTCCTAATAATTGTTTGTGAAGTTAGAATGTTCGTTTTTAAAGTGTAAAGTTGAATTGAATTTGAAAACCTATAAAGAATGCTAAATAAATTGAGTTATTGTAAATATATAGTTCGGTTTTTTTTAACTTAAATTAATCTTTTTCTGTTGCATGTTTTTATTTGTTTTTACTAATCTTTTAACTATTCAATTACACATATTTTTCTCAATTTTCAACACTTATTGAGATGTCAACCTAAACACTTGCACTTGATATATATTTTACATATTCTATATATGTAATGTAAATTTAATTGTCTCACATGTGTGTATATCTCACATAGTAATATTTAAAATTTAGAGCTTATGCATATTGTGTGACAGTATGTTCTAAACCCTAAACTTTGATTTGACAAAAGTTATAATTAAAGAAAAAGAAGAATACTAAATTTATTGATAAACTATTGTTTTTTAATACATTGCGTCACTCATACGTATATCGATCTAAAAATATGCCGTAAATTTGTTTATCTTACAACAAATCGTATTATATCTAGCTAACTCCAATAAGATAGTTATAATTTCTATTGTGTTTGATTTCTACCACACTGTTATAGAATCCTCCAATAATATTGAACACATAGGAAAGGCTAAAAATCATTTGATTAGCTAACAACTTTTCCTAACCCAAACCCAACATATCTTTTACTTACGTATCTGAACTATTTCTCACCTACTCCCACTTTAAACAACTCACACCCAACACAAAAATATTCAATGTCAAAATACCATAAGATTCTTCCCACAAAAATTCAATTAATCTATTCTCTTATATATATAATTGATGCCTCATATGTTACCTTGATTATAGTTTAACTCGACAATAATACATAAACTCTAGAAAAGAAATGTTCGATGTTTGAAATTTCATATATATTTATAGACCTGGATTATAATTTGGTTAGTATCTTCACATACAATTTTTTTTTTAATGATTTAATTATTAACCCTAACAATTATTGTTAGGTTATGTAATAATATAATTTAAATAACTGTTTTGATCTTAAATTTTAAGGATGTAGATAATTTAGTTTCTATACTTACCAATTTGTATAAATTTAGTTTTAATCTTTAATGTGTAGTATTCTAACGACCACCCTTTGTAGTTTAAAAGTGGTAATTATTTAAGTCCTAAACAAAGCTTCTTGCTTCTGTAAGTAAGATTGAGTCAGAATCAATGAACTATTGAGTATATAGTTAAGTGATTAATATCTATACTTCACTTTGATAGAATATTTCACCATCAAAACTAAAATACTACAAAAAACTACTATAAACTAACTAATATATGACATATAAAAATTAAATTGTTACAGATTTACAAATTTAAAAATTAAAGTTATGAAAGAGTGTATACTTAAAGTGGACAATATCATACAATTGTAAATTGTATAGATATTCAAAGGAGTTTGTTGTACTCATACAACAACATGATTACATCATTGTGTTTCAATTAGAAAGGAAAAGTGAATAAAACTATTAACTATATATTACTTACCCAATTGAAAGGAAAGGAAAAAAAAACTTCAAATGCTTTTAAAAATAGATATGTTACAATGATACAATTTTAATTTTAATTTGAGCATATTGTAGGTTTGAATCTGTTCTCACTATATGTTATAACTTATAGTCTATTGAAAAAAAATTCAAAAATTTGAATAAAGCTATTGATCCAATAAGTAAATTGAATCAAGACTTGATCATAAGCAACATTCATTTACAAATTAATTTGCACACTGTATGCTGAGACGTTCATTCCACTTTCACCATTGAGATTTTATTTTTGAAAATTAAACTAATAATTCTTCGTTTTTTTTTTTCTTTTTCATTCATTTTTAGTTTATTTTTTTTAACAGTTTTGATTTATAATAATAAATGGCTAATAAAATTACCCTCATTAATATTAATATATAGTCTAGATCATATATATGTATATGAATGTCACCTAATCAAATCAACCTGTCTATCAACCTTATTAAATGTAAGTGTAGACTTATTAGTAAAAAAAAATTCATTTTGTGATGCCTTAATTGGAAATTAATATTTTATTATATTTAAAAATATATATTCTTAATTTTGTTTATTGAAATATTTGAAAAATATTGTTGAGAATATCACATCACAAAAAATAAAAAAACCTCACCATGTATATATAAATTTACAGTCAAATTCTAACCTTGCTAACTAATATATTTAGATGGAATCCATATATATTAATTAACAACATAAAATTTTATTAATTTCCTTGGGGAAAAAGAATAGAAAAAGTATGTGTGGGCACCATTATGTAATTGGAGTTGATAGGTTAATTAAATTTTAGAAAGTAGGAAAGGGAAATAAAAGTTGAGCTTAGAGTAGTTGGAATGAAGCAAACCAAAAAATCAGAGGTTTTTAATGCATATATTGGAAAAAATAGGTTTTTTTTTCTATTTGGTATGAACATAAATAATCAATTCAAATTAAATTAAACATTAGTTTTAGATTAATCATTTATTGTAATAGACTTTTCCAAAAAAGAAGAACCAATCTACCATCTTTAATTTAAGACAAAAGTATTTATAGTCTTTTAGGTTAACATAAGAAAAAAAATATTTTGTAACAAAATTATTTTTGTTTAAATTTAAAATGGTTTAAAATATATTTAAAAAACTGTTTTTGGTAGCTTCCAAATAATAATCTAATTTTCTTCGAAATAACTTATTTTTTAAATTAAACACTTGAAAATGTAATCCAAACACATCATTATTCAATTTCTTTAGAATGACTCCAACCTCAATAATTCACTCTCAATAATTCACTCTTGGGTATCTAAATGAATCTAGACACTCTTAAAATCTAATTGCATTCTATTTCTTTCATTCACCAATTTCTTTTAGAAAAATATACCAATTATGTTTGAGAAATTATTATAAACAACAAAAATATTTAAAATATTTACAAAACATAGTAAATTAACATCATGTCTATCAATATATAGGATGAATACTAATAATTTGGGGTAGATTTGAGTTTTATTATATTTTGTAAATATTTTTTTTGTTCTTTTTGTTATTTTTAAAAATGTTCCATCATATTTATTAGATTAAAGTTAGAGTATGTTACTCAAGTTCTAATTTGTATTGAAAAGGTTGACAACGTCTTATATTAATAACTTTCAAATTTGTTTATAATATATTAGTAAATTCTTAAGAAATATAATATAACTCAGATTTCGTTATAGCATGATTAAAAAGACTTATTGTATAAGTTTTAAAATCCAAAAAACCAAATTTGTAATTTATAGTCAATATTTAGCTTGTCAAATTATTATTTAAATTTAATATTCAAATATTGCTAACACAATTTAACAAAAATATAATTGACTTAACATACATGTTCAAGTGGTTAATGCATAGTATATGTATTTGAATAGTAACCCCAGTGGTCGCCCACAGAAAAACGTAGGAGTAAACGCCAAGGCCATGCAAATTGTGTAATAGTGAAAGCAACCCCACAAAATGGACCCTCCCCAATCTCAAATCTTAAAAATTAGATGAAGAATAAGTCAAGCCGCCGGGTCCCACTCCCATCAACCCCTCCTCCTAATTCCAACACTAATTCACCAAATTATATTTTCAATTTAATTATTTCTCTCTCTTTCTAGCTAATTACTTTTTATATTACACCAATTATTAACATCATTTTGAGATTTTTAGTAACTTTAATTAAATTGATTTATTTACATATCTAACTAGTAACAGTGTTGATGTATGTAAGATTAATTTAACTATATGTGTTTATTATCAGCTTAAGCAACCCTGATGAAGAAAAAAATCTCACATCTTTAATGTCAGATATACACATATATATATATTGCAAAATCAAATATTAAAAAGGTAAAATCCTTGGTGGAAGGTTATATAAAATTAGTCCAAACATGATGACAACACATAATATTATTTTAACTATCTTTGTCATCTACCGACAATAATATGTGTGCATGTCTATATGATTTTCATGTTTTTAAAAAAAAAAAAAAAAAAAAAATAGGTGAAGTAATTAAATTAGATTTCACCAGTGATCATTATGTTAAGACTTGAGACGGGGGTTTGAGTGAGTGAAGTGGGTAAAAGGACAAAGCTATATAAAGGGGAGGAAAGGCAGCGTTAAAAACCCACCAATCCATTCAAGGATGGGAAAAATGGGATCTTCAATGGCTCCTCTTCTTTTTGCTGCCTTTGTTGCTCTCCTTTCCCTAACTCTGCCGTCCACTACCAATGCTAATTATATCTATGCTTCTCCTCCTCCTCCACCTAAGAAGGTATATTACCCGCCTCCAGTATACCATTCTCCTCCACCACCCAAGAAATCATACTATCCACCTCCAGTTTATCACTCTCCACCACCACCCAAGAAGGTTTACTACCCACCACCAGTCTATTCTCCACCACCACCAAAGAAGGTGTATTACCCACCACCTGTTTACAAGTCTCCTCCGCCACCCAAGAAGGTTTACTACCCACCTCCCGTCTACAAGTCTCCTCCGCCACCCAAGAAGGTTTACTACCCACCTCCCGTCTACAAGTCTCCTCCGCCACCCAAGAAGGTTTACTACCCACCTCCTGTCTACAAGTCTCCCCCACCTCCCAAGAAGGTATACTACCCACCTCCCGTCTACAAGTCTCCTCCACCTCCCAAGAAGGTATACTACCCACCTCCAGTCTACAAGTCTCCTCCACCTCCCAAGAAGGTATACTATCCACCACCCGTCTATAAGTCTCCTCCACCACCGAAGAAAGTATACTACCCACCACCAGTCTACTCACCACCACCGCCAAAGAAGGTGTACTACCCGCCTCCCGTCTACTCACCACCACCACCAAAGAAGGTGTACTACCCACCTCCCGTCTACTCACCACCACCACCGAAGAAGGTGTACTACCCACCTCCCGTCTACTCACCACCACCACCGAAGAAGGTGTACTACCCACCTCCCGTCTACTCACCACCACCACCGAAGAAGGTGTACTACCCACCTCCCGTCTACTCACCACCACCACCGAAGAAGGTGTACTACCCACCTCCCGTCTACTCACCACCACCACCAAAGAAAGTGTACTACCCACCTCCCGTCTACTCACCACCACCACCAAAGAAGGTATACTACCCACCACCCGTCTACTCTCCACCACCACCGAAGAAGGTATACTACCCTCCTCCCGTCTACTCTCCACCACCACCGAAAAAGGTATACTACCCTCCTCCCGTCTACTCTCCACCACCACCAAAGAAGGTATACTATCCACCTCCCGTATACCATTCTCCACCACCACCAGAATACCACTCCCCGCCACCTCCGGTCTACCATTCTCCACCACCACCAGTATACCATTCCCCACCACCTCCCGTTTATTACTACTCATCGCCACCACCACCTCCACACTACTAGGAATTAAATGTCCTAGGTTAAGGTAATTTTAAATCTCCCACCAAATTGCGTTGTCTTTTCTCCACGTTATAACAGTAAACATAACTAATAATATATGTTACTTTCAAAGGAACAGAGAAATGTCGATGAAAATAAAAACAAACAAATAATAATTCTGTGGATTTGGCCATCACTAAAATGTGGACTACTGTTTATCCAAAATTCAGTGGTAGGACCCCAATAGATAAAGAAAATTAAAAAATAAAAAACAAAAAATTGGGTCCAAATAATTAATTTTGGTTAATTTGTTGTGTTGTGCAGGGATCTGAAGATGAGAATATATATATGTGGAAGTCAAAATAAGAGGGTTTTGTTTGAAAGATTTGAAGCACACAGTGTGAAGTTTAGTTTGGTTCGATAGGGGAAATGAATGGAATCAATCTCTATAGTATACTTGGTGTTTCTTTTTCATATATTATTATTGTTATTATTATATTACAGCTTTCCAATATTATTATTGCAGGTTTTAAATTAAATCACATGTATTTGCTTTGTAAAACGGCTTTACTTCTCATGTACTGTCTTTATCTGTAATGAATCTTAGCTCATCCTTTTTTGCTCAAAGCAGAGGTTGTGCTATACTTAATAGCTTAATAAATGCGTTTTCATCACTTTTAATTTCTCATTACACATATATAACAACAGTTAGTTCTATTTTTTATGGTCCACTTAATTATTCAAACTACATAATTTTTCTTTTTCGTGACGAGAGAGTAGATCGCAGTTAAGTGTTGCTCTTTTTTCATTCTCAAAATTTTCAATTCTTTCTCTTTGTTTAGTTGTTTGATAAGACCTCCATTCAAAATTAACGTAATTATTAACCTAATCACTTTTCAAATCTAAGACTTCTTTTAGTTGAAACAAAGGGTGTGTGTAGTAAATATTTTGAAGTTAAACATTTCAAACTATTAGAGACAATAGACATTCAAATATCCAATAATTACCTTTATTAAAAACTTAACTAATATTCAACTATATATATATATATTGTATCATGATTAAATAATTAAAGGTTTTTATTAAATGTTAGTATCTCTATATATTTTTTAAGTAGAGATTAATTGTGACAAGAAAAGTATAAGAAATTTATAAGCACATGGAGATCATATTATCTCAATCTCATTAAAATGGAAGTCTTATATATGGTATGCTCCCAACCAAAAAATACTCAATTTTGATGAACAATCAATAACAATTTTGTTTTAAATTAACTAAGCTTCTTCTTCTCCTGACAAATTTGAGTTTCGAATGTCTCTTAATCAAAAGTACATAAGTCACGTTTATTTCACCAAAAATATAATAAATTGAACTTAATATGAAAGTAATAAGCTCATTTAATTACGTTAAATGTTGTTTATTGGTGTTCCATGATTATGAGATACGAGAAACTTTTTCAAGTTAGCTATAATCATAATCTGGCCTACAATATAACTGTGTAGCAAAGGTTGTTCAATGCAATTATGGTTGATAATTACAGGAAAATATCATTAATAATTACCACTATATTGTTATTGTTACAATATGTAAAATAAAATCAATGGAAGAAGTAGGAAAATGTCATAATTACTATTATCGTTATTAATTGACTACCATAACGACAAGGGTAATGCAAATCAATTACATTTGTGATTTAGATCCATGATAGATTTATCAATAGAAAATGAGGAGGATTATAGACTTGGTAAAATGTGATGTTAATGAGCTAAAGTATGTTTAAATAATTGATATGTATGAAAACAAAATTTTAACAAAAAGTATAGTAATTAAGTTGAATAGAGCGACAAATATAGGTGTAAGCCTCGTCAGGCCTATTTATCAAAGTTTTCATGGGTCAATGGGTTAGGAAAAATAATGTTTCTTCTTATGACATAAATTAAACACACTTCTAATTCTATTTTAATATATGGTCGATCCAATCATAAGGGACCCACCCACAATAATTGCAATGAAGTTTGGGACCCCTTCATTATTCTATTGTATTATTCTTAATTTTTTACCAAATTTAAAAAGTTTAAATAAATAACCCCATAATTAATTCCTTTTTAGAGTTTTAAATTTTAAAGTTAAATTACCATTTTAAACTTTATATTAGCTTTGTTTTTAGCTCAACATTAGATGAAAGCAGGAGAATTGAATTTCTTTTTTCTTTAACTCCAACATATATATTCATTCTTATTGATTTCTAATTTTTTAGATTAAATTTTAAATTTTATTCAACATGTAGATTTATAGATTATAATTAAAATTTAGTCCTAATAATTTGATGTCTTACACTAGGAACTATTTAGGAGGGTTTTATTCCACTATAATAACTAGATATTCATGATTTTTCTCTAGAATTTAAGATAAAATTTTAATTTATCTATTTTTTTAATTATAAATTTATGCATTAATCAAACCCTCTCAAACATGTCATGTATTTATAAAATGTTAAAAGATTTCTTACATTTTTTCCACCAATATGGTAGAGATAGGCAATAAGTATTTTAGTGACATGTGACAAAAAAATAGAATTGACTATTGAAGATGTGAATTGAAATAAAAATAATAGTAATAATAAAAAAAGGAAAGAAACAACAAGAGAATCCAATTTTTGATAATTGATTATGGGCTTTAGTGAGTTGGATTTTTTAGATTATAAACTTTGAATGAAGTGATTAAATTTGTGTGTCAATTAACTAGAAGTTTTAATTTTGTGTTCTCACCTATTAGTTTAAACACCAATAGAATTACTTAGTCATAAGTCTTAAAGCTCTTCAAACTTCATGCTATTTTTATGATATACATAGAGATTAAAACTAAATAAATAATTATATAAATTATTGTAGTAAGCTCGATGGAAAATACACGTCTTAACCTCCATTAGTTCAATTTAAATTCGGTTCACAAGTATTTCTCTTTCAATTATTTCTTTTTTGATATAAAGTTTTCTGTCAACCAAATTTTTAGATTCACGTGAACTAAATATTTTTGAACTTCTATTTATTTTTTCTAAGAGAAAAACACTTCTTACAACTTGAGAGAGAGATCAATGAAACATTCTCCATGTGAGAAGAATAAAATAATGTAATTATTCTCTTCCTCCAAATTAATTAAGTTTCTGGCAACCTTATAATTTCAAAGTCAACTTTATATAAAATTATGAGACAATTTTGTGGCATTATTTCAAAGTCTCTTCTCAAAAGTAAATAAATGAATAAAAATTGATTGATTAAAAGCTTGTTACATCAAAGCATGCACTACTTTTCTTTCTTTCTTTTCTTTTCTTTTTTTTTTCTTTTTTTTTTTTTTTTTTTTTTTTTTTTTTTTTTTTGTCATTGGAATGTTCTTATATTTTATTAATATCTTACAACAACTATGCTTTTGTTAGATCTCAAAAACCTGAAGCAATTAATTAATTGATTATTTAAACTAAGGTTGCTAATGTCCTCATTAATAAGCTGGCATGCATTTTCTCTTTGTTTTATTTTACTTTCTCAAATTGGTCGTCTTGCTTTTGCTTTATAAAAAATTGATTCTAATGTGCAATTAATGATATTTGTGAGATCAATTTGAGTTTATTTATTGGAGTGGTTAATGAATCCATAAGGTTAGTGAGATCCTTTTTATAAAAAAAAATGAGATTTTTTCTATGTATTCGAGTTCAACTAGTAGCTGTATGTACATTTCCACTTCTAATTATATTACATACCTATAAAAAAAATGAAATTTTATTATATTATTATTTAATTAAATGTTTCTATCTTTTTTTATCTTTTATAAATGTTTCCAAAATACTTTAAACGTAATTTTTTTTAAATTCTAAATAAAATTTTGGGATTTTAAATAATATGTCGGAGATCTAGAAGACTAGAACTAGTGACAATTTCAATGGTATTGAAGTTAATTTAAGAAGAAAATAAATATTCATTTTTCTTCCAAAAGTAGGAGTATTAATTTAAACAAATGACAAAGGTTAAAAAAAGTATTCTTGCAATTTAACAAAAAGAAAAATCATAAGTGTATAACTTGAAGTTATTCATGACAATTTAGAACTTGCAATCGATCTGTTTTTAAAACAAATTCTACATATTTCATCATGAGTTGAAAGTTCCAAGAGAATGAATCAAACCTGTTTAGTAATAATAAAAAAACGATCTAGAAAAACAAAAAATGAAAATAAGAAAACTAAGTTTGAAATATTTTTTTGTTTGTCATCTTTGTTATAATATTTTAATTATACAATTATGAGTTATATGTTTTATTAACAACTTCATGTTAACTAAATAAAGTATCTCCAGACATGACAAAACAATAGATAATGTTTTTTAACATAAATTAAAATTCAGCTAATTTGGTATAAATTGGAAGAACTATAGTTTTCATTATATTTTCAAAAAATAATATTTCACATACATAATTATTTGTATGATAAAGAAAAATAAAAAAAATATATACATGATCTAAAATAACTTACATTTAATTTACATAGGGTTATGATTCTGACTATAGTAATATGCACTCAATATACATAATATTATAAAACATATTCAATTAATCAACACCTCAAATATATATACTATTATAAATTAGACTCTATAACGATCTGCACCTAAATATAGATTATAATAACACACAAATTATTATAACACATACCAACTATAAGAATCTCTTTGCACCCTAAATAATTATATTAGCAGGTGTGAGCATAATAAACTCTAAAGAAATTACTTTTCCAAAGAAATTTTCTCCTGTGTACTTTTGCTGACTCCACTGCGAACAAAACAAAAAAGAAATATTATGAGAAAGCAAAGTTAATTAGAATGAATTCAAATTTTGTTTGATCTTCAACAAGTCTTCACCTATCATGGGACAAAGAAATCCATCATGCTAAGGAGTAAACCTTTTTTCTTCTTCTTCTCTTGTCTTACTCTGTTTGGATGTATATTTGATAGTACCAAGAATACTTGGTTATGATTATTTCCATGCATTCTGTTTAATAACCATTGGAATAGACATGACACTTACAATTATAAATGAGCATTTTAATGGATTGAGCATGAAAAAATTTCTTATAGTATGGAAGAATGAAAACATTTTCGTATTCCGAATCATGTTAATATGCTTTTAAAAATGAGGTGAGATTTGATGGTGTTGCTAGCTAGGTTGTTTATAATGTGAGAATTCAAAGCATTCCAACAAATCTTCAACCTTTGAATACATAAAATACTTTTAAAAATTTAAAATCAAATAGACCTAAATTAAAATAATAATAATAAATGGATGGTTATGGTTGTAATTTAAACCTTAATAATGCAAGGAAAAAATTAAATAGGAGAATCGATGGAAAATGGAATCAAATCTTTTAGAATAATGGACAAAGAAGATGGATAGAAAGATGTGTTGTGTTCTTCCTTTTACACCCAATAAAAAAAAAGGATTATTCTAAAAACGTTTGAATAATAAGAAAACAAATGTCAAAGTAATTGAAGATATACAAAAAGGGTAAAGATGAATCTAAAGTTAGGTGAATGCGCGTAGACCTTTTTGAAGCCACCAACTTAATCATACCATATCCTCTCAATTAATTTGAACTCTAAAAATAATAAAAAAGATAATTTAACATTTTATTGGTGTATAATATTTTTAAATATAATAAAGAAAAAAATTGTTTTAAAGGTCAAGATGCTGAAAATATTTACAATTATAACAAAAAAAAAATAGATTGCTATAGACTATTATCTGTCTAATATTTACAAATATAGTAAAATATTATAGCCTATCAATATAGATCAGAATAGACATTGATATATTTTCATCCGTGTCTATTATTGATAAATTTTAAAATTTTACTATATTTGTAAATACTTTTAGTGGTATTGTTATTTACATTAGTTTTCATTTTAAAATCTATAGAGGAAGTTGAAAACTAAACCCAAATTTTAAAGACAAAAAAGTATCTTTTATTGTAAAATAATCTTAACCTTAATATCATCAACATTTATTCATGGCTTTATCAAAGAATGCATTTTGAAAGATAAAATATATATTAAAGACTTTACTTTCCGTTTTGGAGGTCGATATTAACATTAGTGTTTCTTTAAATCTATTTTCTTTTGTAATTAAATTACGATACTCTTTCTCGTTAGCTTTAAACCAAAGAGTTATCTAAGAGTTATCTTCATAATAGAAAGTAAAGAGTACCAATGTCATATTATAGATATAGCAAAATTGAACAAATTAAATGACAATGTACAGCATATGAGTATTAGTAAGAGTACCAAGTTGTGTGTAGACTTGCTTCTTTTTTCCTCATTTTAAAAAAGCCATCTTTTTGGATTCTCTCTTCATAAAAAAATGAGTTTGAATTTGTAAGAAAATCTACTCTCTCCCAACCCCACACGTTTTCATCAAAATCATCTCTTGTCGTATTTAATAAACTCTTTATCTTCTATCTTTTTATATATATTATCCCCTTCTCATTAGTCAAATTTGACACTCCCTATAATCTTACTCAACTTATCTAAAGCTAACATCCTTTCATCATCAATTTTTCATAAATGCATTCCGCAAAAAATATAAAGTCGTTGAAGATGTGTTGCTCAAATTTTTTTTATTCACTATATTTAAAAAGTCTTTGGGTGCAATATTTAAACTTTCGACTTTCCTCTATCATTTATGATCGATTATTGTTAATCATTGATTCTCTTTTATGTTAAGGGTTTTAGTTAGGTTTTTTCTATTATAAAAAAGTAGGTTGCATTTTGTTTTTCACTCTTTAAATATAGTACACTTTTTATCTTAAAAAAATTAATTTCATAGTTAAGCATTATTATTCTTGTAATTTAGTCTCTTTTTTTTTCATCCTTTCTAATTTTGTCTTACACCATCTTCCTAACTTAACATAAATGAAGATTAGGAGACACAAAAGGGATTTTTTTTTTTTTTTAATTTAACATTGAATTATTTTTACCCAAAGGGGTTATGTTTACGCACACATGAAATGGGATGAGATGATGAAGATTCTTTTAAGAGCGAGGACATATTGATTCATCTAAACGTTAAGTTGTCACAATCGTGTATATATTTGTGAGCCATAGTTGAAAAGTGGGGTTAGGTTCACATACATATATATGCTATCAAGGGTTGTGTGAACAGTACTAGACGACGTTGGTCTATGGAGGGTATATATATAGGAATAAATAGAAAAGAGAAAAAAGAGAAAGTTGTTACTATGAAACAAGAAGAAGAATCCAAGTTGGATAATATTAAGAAAGTTGGCAAGACGCGTTGGAGCATATATAATTCTTCAAAATTTTGTAAACAATATGTCTATTGAAAAAGTTGTTACTTTTTTTACTACATTTGAATATTGTTTACTTTGTAGGGTTAAAAAAAAAAAAAAAGAAAACACAACATTAAGATGCTAATCTTTGATAGTTTTCCATGTTTTCTAAAATTGTTCCTTTTTTTTTTCTCTCTCTTCTTGAATGAAATAGAGATGTACCATCTCTAGTTTTTTTTCAATCAAAGTATTCTCAAAATGGTGTTTAGGGGAGTTTTTTTTTTTGATTTTTTTATGGATCTTTTCTGTAAGTTTCCATAGCTTTGCTTTTGATTTTAATTAGGTCCACAAAATCATGTTTTTCTTTGGCCTTTAAGGATTTCAATGACACAAATAAGGTCTCGAAACATGATTATAATAATAGTTAGGTTTCTCTGCGTACATCTAGAGAATGAGATCAATTCTAGCCATGTTGCTAAAACTAAATTCATAATAATAATAATTCGCCATTGGTGGTAAACTGAGTTTTTTTCTCCCCTCAAAGTTAGATGACTTGAAGATTTCTTAAGAGAAAAAAAAGTAATAGAAAGGAATTGTCATTTTTTTCAAAATTGTTTCTCTAAGATTGCCAAGATTTGACAATTGATCAACTGTTAAGTGATGAAAGTGGGAATATATATTTTTCTTAGAAATTCATTTTTGTGATTTTGTTTTGAGGTTAACAAAGTACTTAAAAGTGGAGTTGAAAATATGAAAAAAAGCCAATTTGCATTATTAGTTACGCCAAATCTTGAAAAATAAAAAGTGATTTTTGGAAAACTTGTCTAGTTCATTGACAATTTCAAAGTTTATTCCACCAATAATAGTACAAACTTAGATGTATTGAAAAATCATGAAAATATTAATAAAATAAATGGTTAAAGTTAAAACATTAAAGCACCTTTGGCAACATAACAATAAAATAATTCAATTATTGTAGTATGAAAACTTTCAATTTACTCATAGTCATATTTTTTTAAAAAGAAAAGAGAAATTGCCTTCAAATAACAAAAATATTTTAAAAAAATAGTTTACGACACTAATTTTTGACATATTACGAATATATAACAAAATTAGTGATATCAGACAGCTATCAAACGGTAATTATAGGACTATCAAACGGTAATAATGTGGCTATCAAAAGGTCATCATTTTAAAATTTGCTACTTTTACAAATTTAGAAAATGTTGATATATACTTTATTACCATAATTTTTATTTGCAAAAACCCCAAGAGAAAAAGAAAAAACAAAACATGAAAAATAATTTAGCACTTAATTTCATGTATTCTCTTAAAAAAAAAGTTGGTGTATATTATATATAACCGTTATGACGATTTCTTTCAACTTGGTATCATTCACAAAAACATTTTTATCTATAAGATGGTCATATTAATCTATATGAGTAATGCATTCTAAAGACATATCATGTGTGGGTAGAAATATCACTTCTACTCATATTTTGTAATATTGGTTGGATGGAAATGACCTTCTGCCTATATGCTTTTGTTCCTGTCCTAGAATTGTCAGCGCAACACCTAATTTTCAGGGCACTATGATGGCCGACTTTTTTCCACAATTTTTGCACACTCAAAACAACATCGGCAGACGGCATACCTACAACGACGAATGCTTTTTCTAAGATCTACCGATGCAGAGAATAAAAACCTTGTAGTGTATTTTTTTTGTAACTTTTTGTAAACTGTAATTAACTTTTGCTACGTACAGCAATCATTTGGTATGAATCAAAGTTTTGCAACCTCAAGTTTACTGGTTGAATTATGAAGTAATCAATGAAATATATAATCCTACAATTACCACAATTGTCATAAAAATCATTTGCAATCTCTTAAAAGTTGAAACTGGAAACCTTGCACAACAAGGCTGCAACAGAACCAAGTGGACCATTTATATTATCAAAGAGAAGTTTGTTTACTTTCCCCTTAGATTTTCAAAGGACCAATCTCATATTTTCAATTAAATCTTTCCCGTTTCCCTTTCTACATGCAAAGTTTTTTGAGAATCATTTCCATTTTAATATTTCTCCAAAAATAAGCAAAAGTTTGATTGGCTAATTAAGATGGAAACTTTTGATTAGAAAGCATCAACTATTAATCATAATAATTTAAATTGCAAAATGTCTTTTCAAGTTTTTCTAATGTTGACCGTTAATCATCTAACTATTGTTCTGCAACATACTAGGACTTTTAGTTACAGAAATATAATCAATAAAGATCTAGATTATCTTTCATTAACTGCCAGCAAAATATAGAAATACAACTAAAATCGATGTTGTCTTGGTTGGCTTGAAAGTTTTCTTTTATTAATTGTATTTTCGTTTTGAATGGTTGGGATTTTCCTTTTGTTGTGGGATTTTATCCTTATTTGCTTTTGGTCTACCCTAGTAAGCTTGCTGAATATTCATATATCTGTGGAACTGTTCTGTATTGTGGGGCTTGGTTTTGAACAAAAAAAACTCAGTATTTTGACTGTGATAATTGGTGTTTGATGTTATGTTCGACATTATTGAAGATGTGGTATAATTGTTAGTGGGAGTCTAACATCAAAGGCTTGCTGGAATAAACTTATTCAAGGGGAGTCTGAATTCAGAAGAGATAGTAAACCAAGTATCAAACATAGCAGGAGCCTAAACAATCTGCTTGTGTAGATTTGTTATAATTCAAACGGTGCATCTATAAGATAAGTTGGGTACTTCTAAATATCAGTTTGATATGCAGTGAATACTTCTCCTCAATTGGACATAACCTAAGCTTCTTCTCATAGGTTAGCAATTTGCTTGTGTTATTCTGTCTTCTTTCTATTTACTTTGTTTCTGAGTAATTTTTTTTATTTTGTAATTATAATGGACAGAAATTTAGATTATGTTATATAGAAACATTTTTTTTTTAAAATGCAAATATAGCAGAGTTTGATAGACTCTTATTTACAACATGATTAGATAATATTAGGTTTCTATCATCTTCTACCATCAGATTTTGCTATATTGTTATAGGTTATATATTCTAATATTTTAAATTTAATTGTTATATTTGCAACTATTGTTTTTCAAAAATAAAACAAGTTGAAGAAGTATATAAATCTTAAATCTAATATCGATAGAAACTAACTCTTGATGAAGTGAAAAATGGTTGCCTTTTTTTTTCTCTTTTTTGCAATCTAAACCAGCAATTTAAAGATGATATGTTAGTGGATGCTTGGTTAGGAGTCAAATCAATTTGCAGTAATGGTGATAATTTAATCATACCATATCATACCAACTTAATTTAATTGTTATATGATTAATTTAATATATATTTTATCTTAAATTTAATTGTTATATTTGCAACTATTTTTTTTTTAAAATAAAACAAGTTGAAGAAATATATAAATCAGTAATCTAATATCGATAGAAACTAACCTTGATTGAGTGAAAAATGGTTGGCCTTTTTTTTCTCTTTTTTGCAATCTAAACCAGCAATTTTAAGATGATATGTTAGTGGATGCTTGGTTAGGAAGTCGAATCCATTTGCAGTAATGGTGATAAATATACTGTAAAAATTGAAACAAAGCATACATTACTTTTAAAGTTAAATTTTTTATAATTAGTAGTAAATAAAAAAATAAAGATGACCTTCGTATAAAAGCATGAAAACTCAAAGCTTCTTTTGCAAGGCAGCCAGCTTTTTCCTAGACCCCTTTGCTTTATACCAAAGAATGCCAGCCAAATTGGAAACTACCATACGAATTCATACTACTTTCCCTGCTATTTCTTTTCTACTAAACAATAGTTTACTCAAATTCCTGCATATATAATAACACTTAAACATACACACAATTAAAGCTCCTTATAAAGGCACAAAGAAATCGGAAAAAATCCATAAACCTCATAATAATTACAAGCTTTTCAGCAATGATTATATGAGGTTGCCAATTTTCTATAATGGCCTCTAAAGAAGTGGTAGAATAAGCATTATCGAGTGTTATCAAATTTGTAATACCAAATTCATTAATTTATAATACCAAACTCATTAATTTGTAATACCAAACTAATCTTGTTATCACAGTTTCTAACCAAAGCCTCTTTTCCACTGTTTTTCATATTTCACAATCATTCTCGTTTTACACTTGATTCCTTGCTCATTCCGACACTTGTCAGATTTACAGTAGACCTCCTAAACAACCTCTAAATAACTATGCATGTAATATACACAGACACAGGAAAGAAAGAGACTCATTGAACAACTCCAAAGGCTAACAACAGATAATTTTACTATATTTTCTGAAAACACCCTCGTGGTCAAGTATTTTTGTAATGAGAACATGCTATTTCTTCTCTTTTCGCACTGAGCAGCCTCTATACTTCTTTTTCTCTCTCAGATGTACAATATTTGTGTAACTATATGAAGAACCGAAAGTGGAAAACAAAATAAATATCCTCACGGAACATACAGGGTAAAGCCGAATTGAATATTGCACCTTCTACACAGCTACATTAGCTCCCATTAACTGCTGCACAATTTTCTTCATATTTTGTACACATCTAAGCACACGTGGGATTTAGAAGTTAGAAGGTTTGCATTTAGCATATAATTCATGCGGTTTAAAAGACATGGGGAAGAGATATACCTCAACTTCTTCTAGGAGACTTTTGAGTTCAACTTTTATCTCGGTAAATGGAGGCCGATTTACAGGTTCTGCATCCCAACATCTTTGCATCAAATCCAACAATTTAGGGTGAACATTTTTGGGAAGATCTGGACGTAGTCCCTGAAAACAGATTATGAAATCATAAGCCTTGACTCTTGAGAATACTGTGTTTTTTAGTCCTTAAAGGGGAATTAAAGCAATGCTTTGGACTCCTCCTAGATACCACGCAAATTCGGAATCCTAAAGAAAAGTAAAATAAACAGAGCATTCTTCTTAATATACTCGATTCATCTTATTTATATTGATGTTGCTTTTATACTTAACAGCAATCTTTGCAATTGCCCCCTATCTTTCCTCCTTTTTTTTCTCATCGAACTAAGATCCATACAGCAGCTATTTCCAGTTCCATCATTTTTCATTGGTCCATAGGTGCTACTACAGATTGGAAGAAAGAAATTGTATACAACTTTAGCTTTTCTTTGGCTTCAAATGGCAATAGGTAGAAGGAACAAATTTTAGTGGTAACCTAGCTTACCTTAAGAGGATGTTGGCACATAGAGTTGAGTTGATAATGATTATCTGAGAAATTAGATTATCTGGAGAGTTAGATTATCTGAATTTTGAGCTGAGTTGAATCATAAAATTTAAATTTTGGGTGCAAAGCAGAGTCGAGGAATTTAGTACAGTTTTTGAAAACAAAATTGATTTTGCATTTTTTTTAATCTCCCAACTCCACGTATACTTTTCAAAAAAATTTAGCACTAAAAAATGCTTTATTTTTTCTATTCTTAAAACATAACAAATTTGTGAGCACAAATCTTGAATTCAACTTTTGAAATTAGAATAGTCAATTGCATGATATAACTATTTTTCTCCAATCTGTAGCCCTCAATTTTTAACCCTCTACAAATAATCCATGTTCCAATTTTCAAATTTTTTAATTTCCTTTTTATTTTTTCGATCCAACTGAGATTTTCAGGAGGGAAAACAAAAAACTTTGTGACCAGCACAGATACAGCCAAATGCTAGAAGATATATCCAAACCTAAGAATAGAAACTCCAAAAATTTAAATCTAAACGAAAAGAATGTGGAAAAAGAAAATTAGTCAAATCTACAAAAACAACTACTTATCTAGTAAATTTGATAAAAAAAAAAAAAAAAAAAAAAAAAGCATCGACACAACTCTAGAAAAATAGACAAAGTAGATAAAAGAGGGATGCAACAAGAAAAGACGAAAATAATTCATATAAGCAAAAGGGGAAATCTGAGTAAAACAAACAAGAGGAGATGAAGGAGGACGAACTAGATGGACAAAGAAAGAGAAGATGAGAGAGATCAAAAGAGGAGTAATATGAAGAGACGGGTAGTCAGTGAGAGAAACAACAGAGTAAATGAGAGAGTTAAAGGAGAGTAAAGAAAACACGTGAAATGAGAGGTGTATTGAGAGGGAATAAAACAGTGGGTCAATAAACCAATCGTTTTTGTTTTTTTTTTTTTCTTTTGCAATGGGCCAAATGGTGGGTGGGACTTTTTTGCGCACCCAATTCAAGTCAACGGAGGTTTCCAAACAGCCCCTTGCTATTTTATGGAAAGAAGAGGTTCAATTTGGAGAGGTGGAGAGGTCATGTGATGAAGGTTTGAGAGATGGCAAGGTACAATGTGGGCATTAGTCTCTGTCTTTTGTAACTATGACCTTACTTTAGTTTTGTTGGATTGGAGTCCTTTTTGGTAATTTCTTGGAGTCTCCTGTTGCGTTGAATTTTTTCTTATGCCCTCGTATATTCTTTCAATTCTTTCCATGAAAGCTTGGTTTCTTAATTCAAAAATAATAATCATAAATAGTAATGCACCAAAACTAGCACACAAACCTGTCTTACTCCAAGGGCAGCTTGTAATGGTGTCATGGAATCATAAGGAACCTGAAATGTCAAAAGTTTGGGTGAAAAGAATAATCACATGTAGTGGTTAATGGTTATCATATACTATTAAGCAATCAACAAACAATGATAAAGGTATGTAATCATCTTATACATAAGTTTGTTCAGTAATAGCTTTCTGAAATACAGGCAAGCAAACAAAAAGAAAAAGATGTTGCATTGTAGTAGATTGTAGTCGACTTGAGATATACCTTTGCTGTTACTAGTTCCCACAACACAATCGCAAAACTGAAAATATCTGCTTTCTGATCATATGGCAGATGATTTATTACCTGAAGATGAAAAGTAAAATCAACGCAAAAAGATTGAAGTCAATTAAAATGCTGCCAATACTCTAGAATACAATCTCTAAATTCGTCAGGAAATCGCCAACATCCTCCGACCGATTCATCACCTCAGGAGCCATCCATCTGTATGTTCCAGTTTCTGCTGTCATTACTCCTTGACTCTGGTATCGTGCAACTCCAAAATCTGCCACCTTTACAACCTTAAACGCAAAAGAATAGTCTTTTAGTCATAAGTGGATTAAATTTGTTTTTTAGTGCAAGCTCATAAAAGCGCATCACTAGGTGACTTTTGGCTTGTATCCTTGGTCTCCATTGATTGTACATAAAATGAAAGCATAGGAAACCCTCCGATGAAACTAGCTAAGTCAACAAGAGGTAATTGTGGGATTTACCACTGAACAAAATTTATGATGAAGAACGTAATGTGGAAGTGTTGGACAAAAAGACTCGTAATTTCGGCTCCCTTTAGATGTTGACAGTAACATCTTTTAACAAGAGAATAAATGAACTCAGAAAACAAATACAAATCCTACTTCAAAAATCCAACATTGACAATTTTGAAGTAACGAGTGTGATCAACCACTACAATAGTGAAAGAAATTATCAGAACAGCCAGAGGATCCACTACTAAAAAAGTCCATCACACACGTTATGTAACTAATTAGGTACAAAACACCAATTCAAAAGAACAGGAGCATGACCATGAGACCTATACCTGACTAGAAATCCTATCATCTCTTTTGTACTGTGAACTTTACTAGGACTAACTGCTCAATATTTTTTTCATCATATAACTTGGCCAGTTCCAACTCCAAAGAAACAGCAGCTTCACATATATTTCATAGAGAACAACATCACACCAATTAATATATTAACTTCTTCAGTCAGCTCAGGGCAACAGTGACTATTAATTGTTGATAGTAGAGTGAATTGGTACATCTCATGGGCTAAATGATCACATTAGAGTTTAGAGTTATATCTCGTTTGCATAGCTATTTCAGTATGGTTACTTTTTTTCTTTTTCCCTTTATCTAAGGTATGGAATGACTCCTTCCAACCCCAAAACAACTTTCAAATATATTTTCTGTTATCTTCCAAAACCTAATTCATATAAAAGTAGTTTGATATAAAAATAATCGTTAAAGATACCTACACTACTACACTTCACCAGCTGATTCCAGTAATATAATGTTCCAATCTTACCTGTTGAGTGTCCATTAGCAGATTTGCTGTCTTCAAGTCTCTATGAATAATGTTATTTAAATGTAAGTACTCCATTCCTTCACAAACATCAATAGCAAACTTCAGCAGTTGCGAGAGCTTCAGCACGCAATGATTCTTGTGCAAGTAATCATAAAGACTCCCTCCTGGCATATACTCTGCAAGAAACAACTAAACTTAAATTTTGCATTTGAACAATATAGATGGAACATAAATCCAAAAAACAGGACTACAGAAGAAAGTGAATTTAATGACCAAATTCTAATCCAAAATGCATATCAAATTAGGCATTTCAGGTATAAATGCAGATGGAGATATAGAAGTGCAATAAAATTTCGCTAAGTTTGCAATATTGCAGGAAACTACCCCCAAACTTTGCCCTGAATAAAAAATAAAAATAAAATTCAATGTCACTTGGTTTAAATTTAAAAAATAAAAATACAAAATACAAAAAATTACTCCAAAAATGTGACCTACTCCACACACTACTTTTGATCGATCTATGCCAAACTCCGTTTACTAAACAGATTAGTGATCTTTCATCATAGTCATTGAGTATTTTCTTTGTTTCTGTAATTCAATTAGTTGGGAAGTGGATCCCTATAAATTAATCCAATTAGTTTCCCAAAACTAATTGGATTGATTATGAATTACTTTATGGTGTGGGGGGGGATTAATTTATTTTATTTTATCTTGTATTCCAAAAATCGGGTCAGTAACATTTTCACCAGAAAAGAGGGGGAAAAAATCCTATATCACCCTCATCACCTTCGCTTTTTATTTATATCTAGAAACACTACAAACTCTGACTATCCCACATAAATAGCCCATACTAAATAACTCAAAATCTAAAGAGAAACTCATTACCTTCATGTCTTTATCTTTATATTTTCGTAACTACCCACCCTTACCATAATCATTCCAACAAGATACCTTTTGTTTAACTTGTTTAGCTTTTTGGGTTTTGCCCTTTTGTATGTTTCATTTATCAACAAAAACATTTTTTTATGCAAAAAACTAACTTTTATTGAAAAGAAAAATGAAAAATACAAGGACATACAAAAACAACAAAGCCCACAAAAAGGGAGCACCCTAGAGAAACAGCCGCCAATCTAACTGAATGTGAACTATAGAATAAAGGGGCTCGTCAGTCAACCACCAAAACCCAGAGAAACATGATAAATTAAAATTCACGAGGGACCAAACATCAACCAGATCCCTTTCAATCCCTCCGAAACATGTTATCTACAGGCTTATCTTCATCCTAAAACAAATTTTAAAAAACTTATTACCTTATCTGAAAACCAACAATTTGTGGTAAAACAAATTTCTTTTTTCTTTTAAGAAAAGAGCCATGAAAATTCACATTAAGTCATGCATGAGGAAGAGTTGGTAGTGTATCTATTGACGAAAAATAATGTCCGGCCAAGGTCAGACAACAGCCAAGTCTCAGGAACGTAACTATTTCTGGTAACAAGGTTGACCTCCATCAAAGCCTTACACTAGAACATAAAGTTAAAAGAGCTTCACTTGACTGTCAATCTTTTATTGATGCAGAATTTTGCTATTTTGCACACAACTCTTGTCCGAACCAGGCAAACATCTATCAGGATATATATGTAAACTACAGAATAAGATCCTACAAGAAACTAATCAAGAACTGATGAAGGAAAAGGAGATAAAATTAAAGACGACTAAAGTAGAGATTTATGTACCTGTTACAATACACAAATGTGGGGAGCTTGTACAAGCACCTACAAAACGAACTACATTTTTGTGCTGGACCTTCCTGCATTTCAGATTAATTAAGATCCTTTCACAAAGGATGTATGGCGGTAGATACACCTATAACAAATTGATTACAAAACATAAACTCTGGAAATTATTCCTTCACAAATGTGGAAATAAAAGAAAATCATTATCGATGGAGTGAGGAAAATGTGAAGTATCAAAACAGTTCCAGGAAATTGAAGATTTCGAATCTGCAGCTACTAAACATCGTTGTCTGCCAGAAGATCCTTTTGGTAAGAATGTATTTTAATCCATGACGATGTTTGGATGCAAGGACATTGGTAAGCATAATATTTGTACTTTCACTTTCAGGCGTGTAGGTTCATTTCTGATTAATGAATTAAAAAGGCATTAATTTCCAGAACTCCTACTCAATTGAAGGCCCCCTATATGTAAAGTATCGAAACACAATCTCCTATAGAATCAAAACAAAAAGAAAGATATTTCATAAGATCTACCCGCAAGATCACAGTTAAAAATGTGCAAGTCTTAGCAAGTACATTTTTAAGCTGAAACTGTGCAGGTGTTCTGCATGATTACATTAAATAAACTATCAAGAGGTAGAAGTTTGTGCGAAAAACTTAGCCATAAATAAACAATAAAAATGATTGCCGTCTGTACACGGCATCCTCCGGAAAAATGATCAGTGGATTCCTTAACTTACAGTATGATAATGGAAAGATAAATATCAATATTTTACATTTTCCTCCCCCTAATCCCTATGGGTCTTTTTTTTTTTTTTCTTTTCTTTCTTAACGATGATAGGAAACGGTGTTCCCTGCTTTCATATCCCAAACTCAAATATAATTGTTTTATGAAGAAGTAATTTTATCACATATCAAAATTACCTGAGAATAGCCACTTCTTGATTGAACTCATCCTCTAAATCAGCATTTAGGTCTTCAGACCTTAATATCTTGACAGCTACATCTTGACCAAGATAAAATCCATGGTACCTGAGGATGAGAAAGAAAAATGAATCACATGGTAACATGCATAGTTGCAATATTAAAGAGGGGACTGTAGTATTCAGAGAACAAATAAATAACGAGCGATCAAACATATCATATTGTGAAACGACATTGCTATGAATGGCAAAGACGGTCACTTGATTTTATTGCTCGGTTGGGGATAATATGAAACTTCAACTCAGAATATATCAACGAGACGCTAATGTAACAAGTTCAGATGCTATATCTGTAAGCTTCCTAATAAGATCCAGATGCTATACCGTTCAAGACATGGTCAAAGAAAAGTGTATTTTCAGTTGAAACTTACAAATCACCACAAGATCCTGATGCAATTCTTTCACCTATCTTCAGTAACCGTCTATCTATTTCCCAATCTGCTGATTTTACCTGGGCGTCTAATGTTTTCTTGACCACTGGATGAGAATGTGAAGACCCAGACCACGATCCCTGCATTCCATGAAAGAAGTTGCATTGTTTCCTTCATATTCCATCACTTTGCAAAGGGAGAAGGGGGTGAACATGAGAATTTAAAACATCTTCAACCACAGACAATTGAAAACAAAGGACTCAAATTTGTATATGACAAAGAAAATAAAAATAATAACAATTAGTAAATGCTGCAAAATTATCTAGGAATTATAAATTGGGTAATGACATTTCATTCAATATCTTTCATAAAGAATTGTGTCAAAAAAAAAAACACAATTTACCTCATATCTAGCCACTGCTTTTTCCATAGCTTCGTACAAGCCATCAGTTTCCTGGTCACGAGATTGCAAAATCAGCAACATATAGACTTAACACAATCCTGATACAAAGGATACATAATACAGATCCCTCCTTATAACAGTAGAAGGTTACTGGCCTGGGATAATACATAACTTCTTTTAAGGAACCCAACTGATACAATTTTCCATTTAAAATCCTTAGATACAGATACAAAATGTGAAGAATCTTTGTTAATCGTCATATCGAAAAATTTCGTACAGGTTTCTCTGTCTTGATTTAAAATAGACAGTTTGGAAGACAAGAGAACCAGTTGAGCAAGCAGTAGCACTCCAATCCCAACATTCAAATGTGGATTACTTTTGGGGTGGATGCTGCATACATATGCAACTTGAAAGGCCAACTAAATAATAGAGAGAATTCAGAGTAAATTTACAGTTCATCAAACTACCTTTATTGTTAAGAACAGAGAGTGACATAACATGAAGTTAGGAACATGCACTAAGCAAACGAAGAGGGAAATTTTGGGACCAATGGCAAAGATATTTTAGATCTTCCGATCATTTCATAAGATAATTGTATATAATACCAGTTCAATGGTAGGCCCTAAACCCTTAAAAAATTAATAACTAATCTAACAAGAACAGAAAATAGGAAAAACAGGGCAGCACAGCAGTAGAAACAGCAAAATATATATTTAGCATATATCACAATACAGTACCTCAATAGGCCATCCATCCACCACAAATACATCCAAGGAGTAACCATCAGTTGTTGAAAACACATGTGCTTCTCGAATGTTAAGTCCTATATCAGAAAGCAAAGCAGAAAGCTAGGAAAAAAACTGATAAGTCGTTAGAAAAGCCAGTGCAAATTTTTTTATCAATGAAATATCTCTAATCTACACAAACGAAAAGCCAGTATGAATTCTCCCATACTGATACTTTGATAATAATGACCAACTGACATGAGCAAATGAAAAAGAAAGATGATAAATTATTCTCAACACCTAGTATGAGTATTAATCACCCCATGATAGGTTGTTCATTATCTGTCTATCCCTGATACAAGCTTCTAGCTCTCAGTTTGTGTACACTTAATTTTCAAGATCAATTCAATGCATTTATTGATGTTTTCTATGTTAGTTAGAATAACTCCTTGTCTGTGGTTAACTGCTGTAAGGGGCACTTTTATGAGAATTTTTAATTATACAGGAATAGAAATCTTTCAGCACAGCAAGAAAGGGTCCCATAAAATTTAGGTCACTATTATCTTTTTGTTACTTCTTTTCCTAGGATCAACTGATTTTTGTAACTATTCCCCTTCCTGTCTATCATATACACAAATGGTATTCCCCTTCTTATATTATATTGCTTTTTTAATATATATATTTTTTATTATCTAACCCCTTCAGTTGAACAAAGGACTTCAACTGGTGTATTTCATTCTTTAAATAAAAAGGTTTCTTACTGAAATAAAAATGTATTTCATTTGCCAAAAGATCATTTAGACTCTACTTGCTCAAAAGAGAGAATAATACATCAAATTAATGCAGCAACTAAAACTGATAAAAAAGAAAAGAAAAATACTAACAAACAATCAAAAAGTTTCTGCCCTCGTTAAACGTTCTGTTGTTCCTTGAAAGCCGTCTTCTAAGAATTGTTGATTACCATAAACTAGTGAGAATGCTAAACATACAGTAGAATGCTGGCCTTTGTATACATAAGTTCCATTAGATAGAAGCATAAGAACAAGACTTCAATGAGCATGCCAGACTATGAAGGTTTTGGCAACTTTTGCCTTCCCAAGACATTCATGTAGATACTATCAAATATAAAAGAAAAAATAACCATTTCAGCCTACCTGGCTAAGAAGCTTTGGCTTGTCAACCGTTGAAAATATCACTTCGTGTATCAGAACATGTCCAATATTACCTGGCCTGCATTGTACTTTTAAAAAACATCTTAGTATCTAGTTATAGCCAGCCAACATGTCAAAAATTTGAACCCTGACGGGAACTACAAGAATTTGTAAATCCACAAAAATAGTCTATGCAAATACACGTGTTAATCATAACTTCCGAAAAAAATTTCTAAATAATGCATCCCATCCACAAAAATAGTCAATGCAAATACATGTGTTAATCATAGCTTTCGAAAAAAATCTCCAAATCGTACCTCCTATCCATGGCCTTTGAGTTTTTTTTAACATCCAAATTTAAGCCCTCCAGCTTGGAACAAGCTTCAAAGTCAATTATATTTCCTCGAGTTCTACAACCCAATGATTAAGAAATCAATTACCACAAATCAACTATGTGCAGAAAGAAACCTAAGGGGTTAGGCTAATAATGAAAATGCAATAGGCCCAATAATTACCTTTTGTGTGACAATGGAAGCCTTCTATCGGCTGCTTCATTAGATGAACCACTTAAAAGAATACTATCAAGAAAAACGTGATCATCATTGCCATCTGACTTAGTACTTATGTGCTACAAAATCAACAAGAAAAATGTAGAGCAATAAAACCTCTGCCACTAAAACAAAGTTTATACAAACAACATAGAACTCTATTTAATACAATTGAATAATCTTTTAATAAGAGAGATGTCATAGACTTACAGAGTTATAAGCAATCGTTACGAAATGTTGCACAACAATTGTGTATCTAACTACAACGAGACATATGAAGAAGCAAAACACAAAGACGTCCCATCAACATTTTAAACCACAAACTATTAAAATCACAACTATCCTCAACATCCTCATGTCGATTTTCAAAAATTCTCTAGCTTCTCCTAAGTCAAATGGCTTAACATAATGAAAAGATTTCTTTTTTAAAAAAAAAACAGAAACAAGCCTCCTTTTTCAAGATAATAAATGAGACTAAAGCTCAAAGTACAAGAGTATTATACTAAGAGCAAAAGAGACTAAGAGAAAATAAAGACGAAAACTAAAACAAAGACTACTCAGGTAACATAAATATGAAGGCAATCTAAAAACGAACATAAACAGAAAAATAACGATCTAAACAAAGCCACTCAAAGACAATACGGAAGCAGAAAGCTAAAGCCGAAGCAGAACTTAATCGCTCTCTCAAAAGATCCCACTCGAATGTAAAATCTTGAACACCCAAATCTTCAAGATGAAAGGAGAAAGAGAACCCCAAGAAGATGCAAACAGCTGCTATTTTTCTAATGCAAAGATTTCAAGATCCCAAAAAATTACTTACGTTGTCCTCGGGCAAAAATTATTGTTAGATCTATTTTACCACATGAGAAAAAAGAAAAAGGCAAAAAGCCATTGAAAGGGAAAAAATATTAAGTACTTTCATATGAAAGAAATATGAGGGATTAATGCAAGCACTAATTAATAAAGCTGCTTATAACAATCAATAACAGGAAATAATATATACTGTTGTCAAATAATATATTGTCTCGATTTCTTTAGTATACCATCTGACTTTCTTTTGTGCAACCATATTGCTATAAATCCATACAAACACATTCTAAATTCATTTTTTATCGGCCATTCGAAAAGATTCAGGGGCTGGGGAGGACTATATTTAACAAGCAGAATATCGTTCCTACCCTCCAGGTGCCACCCATGGCAATTTGATGCAGTTTGTAGCAATGTGCCGTCCTCAGTTTTTTTCCTCTGATATTAGGAAGTTCTACCTTCAGCACTGATGGTTATGACCTCATATACAGTAATTCCAAATTGCACCCCTCTCTAACTAATCATCAATAGGAAACTGATAATATCTCTCTCTTTCAGCAAGCCATTTTTCTAATTTTTGCCTCAGGTTATATGTTTTCCACCATAAGTTTGGCATAATCACACTCTAAGCAAAAAACTATAAGAATGTTTAGAACCAAGCAACATTGCCCATTAGTTACCTCTAAAAATTGTACAAATGAAATAGAAAAAATACCTCAAGAAAACGAATGTGGTAAACAGGGCACTTCTCTGGATCCTTTGCTAGGGAAAGAAGCTTTTGATGTAACAAAACATCTTCCACCTTCTCCATGTTAACATCAAGTCCGTAACTGACAAAATAATTATCAAGAACCAAGAAGTTAATAAATCAAGAAGAATGAGTAGACCAACCCTACCTGATGATATAGTCTAGCTATGTGAGTTTAACATGTTATACTACTTAGACACTCACCCGCCACTAAGAATTCCATCTTTTATTTTCCTACTAAAAACACAATCTAAAATAGATGCACCAAATAGGGGGGTAAAGGTAAAGGCAACAACCAAACCAAATTAAAAACCACATAACTACAAGAAAAAAAGGAACTACAAGTGGTCGTTGATCAAATTAGTAGATTTCTTTTTCTTGTCTCGACAGAAAAAAAAAATAGTAGATTTCTTATCCAAAAAAACCTGAGATGACACAATAAAACTGATTTATTTCTACAATACGACCAAGTCTTGACACTTATGTACAATGATTCTATCATTCGTTTTAAGCCACAAGTACTACAAAAAAGCTTGCAGGTAGTTAACCAGGGATATGATAGCAAAGAAGCTGGCCATCAACTTTTTATTTAAAAAAATTCCTTAATCTGTTCCCTATGTCTCCAATCAGCATCACTTTCTAAAGACACTAACATCAATCTGGAAAGTATATGACCTCTAGTTATCATAGATTTTTTTTTAGTAACAGCAATAGAACAAAATCCGTTGGATGAATAGGACGATCCAGCAGATGGCAGCACCTCTTTACCTAACGTTCTTTCATGGCCCAAGCAAGAGTTCAGTGATCCTTACAAAGATTCCTTTAGGTAGTTCCTTGTTCATAGAGTGAGCTTTTTTCTAAGCCTAGTAGTTAAGTAGCTTCCGTATGTTTGTCTATCTAGATGTTAGGATGAGACTAAGTGCTTCCTTTCCAAGTCAAGAAGTGACACCATTTAAAATCAAATGTCTCTCCATGACCACTGAATAGGTAGGAAGGAAGAACGCTATCTCACAATTTATGAAAACAAAACCACTCAAGCGTGCAACTCCATTTGAGAACTATTGAGAAGATTATGTATCAGAATCCTGATTGATACTTGTTGGTTCAGATAAATATAGATTAAACTTTTTTTTTTATAAAAACAATAACTTCCATTGGAAAAACTGAAAGAATACACGGGCAAACAAAAAACTCAACCCACAAAAAGGCACCTCTCCCTCCAGGAAGGGACTTCAACTATCCAAAATAACTCCTATAGAAGAGTTACAAAAGATATTCAAAACCAAAATCCACAAAGAAACATTAAAGTGGACAAGGGACAAAAACTCACTAGGTCCTTATCCACCCCTCTAAAAAACCTACTACTCTGCTCACCCCACAAAACCCACAAGATCACACACACCCCAGCTAACCATAAAAAGTAGCCCCTCTCCCCATGAGGCGGAATGAAGAGAAACCCATCCATCATTGCACTAAAGTTATGTTGATATGAACCCATTTTACATAGTTTTAAATTCTAAATTCTGCAGTATCTCCCAGTTCATAGCATTCATGTAAGATAAGAAGATTTTGTTAACTTGAATATCAATGGATTTGTAATTCATGCATAAACTCTTGCTTCCAAACATATCACTACGCCATTGTTCGTTCCTTATAAGTTGGTAGTATTTTTTTTTTTATTTGAATACTTGCTATAAGTTGGTAGTATTTAAACAGTAAGTTGTTAAACTGGTAAGTTCAACCTTTCTCCCAACAAGTTTAGTCAATCCAAAATTAACAAATGTTGTCTAACAATGATTTCTTAAAAAAGAAATTAAGTCATTTCCTTTCTGAACACAATTTTCAAATTTGACCTAAATTTTAAAAACTAAAAAATAAAAAATAAAAAAGAATATGTTCTTCGTTCTCAAAACGTGATGACCAATACTCAAAAAGTATTTTCTATTTAAAAAAAACAAACAAACAAACAAACAAAAGATTAAACATACAGAGGCCCAACTAAATTTCAAAAACAGAAAAATGAAAAGGAACCCGTTACCAAATGAACTTTCCCAACATTAGAAAACAACATATAGATTAAGCAGAAGCAATAGGATTATGACAGACAAGTAATAGAAAGGAAAATTCCCCATAAAAGTAATCCACCAAAATCAGCTTCCTAATACAGTTAGACAAACACTATCCACTACAAAATCTCAGGAAAAAGATCGAAAATCAAATAAAGCAAGGATGCAAAATGCATATACCCTCACTCGATTACACCAGCTCAAAATGAAATACAAAAGCACAATAGAAAAGTAACAAAAAAAAAAGAATGAAAAAGCCCAAAATCCAAATTACAGTCAAAGAAAAGCAGAATAAACTACCTCGGAGGCAAACGATTGAAGTGAGCATCCAAGTTCTCGCGAAATTGAGGATTAGAAACAGCCTCCTCATGTCCACACTCAACTAACCTAGTATAAACATCGTTCCGAACATCGTGGGCAGGACAGAATCCAGCAGCAAAGCTTCGAGGCGGCGAAGAACTCTCACCAACGCCTTCAACAAAATCCATATCCGCCATGGAATCAAGGAAAACGAGGGAAGGCCATGGGAAAGAGAGCGAGAGAGGGAAAATTGGAGGAGAAAGGAAGTAGAGAAATGAGATTGGGAATATTTATTGATCAGTGGAGAGGATCTTTGACTGTTGATAGAATCTTGAGGAAGAAGATGGAGTGGTTGGGTATTTGGGGTGAAGATGGAGGGTAATGTGGTCATTAAGGTTTGAAATTTAAGGGCAAAACCAAATTAACGAATTTCAGATGATGTTTTTTTAATAAAATTTTTCTATTTTTGGAATTTAATATTTAAAAGCTTCCGTAATGGAAATGGATAGGGTCCGGAAAGGCACGAGGAGTGAAAAGGAGAATGTTTAATCAGTTTACGTAAATATCCTTCCCTTTCCTATTAATTACTAGATCAAATTTTTTAATTCCAACTCCGTCATTCATTTTAGCTGTAATCGTAGAAAGTAATAATGATTATTGTTTCTTTTTTTAAAAAAAAAAAATATTAATATTGTTTGTTTAGGAATAAAAATTAATATTATTTGTTTTTGCACTCCCAACTTTTTGAATTCTCTTGTCTAATCACATAATCACATTTTAACATGTGATGGATTCTTTTTCAAAATAATATTCTTCTTTTTTATGTATGATTATACTAATTGTACAAACATAGATGCATAACGTGGACATGTGAATAACAATGTATACGAAGAAAGAAAGTACCTTCAAATTATCAACTAACTTACACGTTACTGTGATGTAGGTCCCAATCTTTCAATTAGAAAGTCTAAAGATACACTTTGTGTATGGATCTTGGTGGAGTCTACTTACTTCTTTTAAGTCATGTTACTTGCGTTTTTATAAGCTTGGATGTCCTATATCTTCTCCAATTAGATTTTATTGATGTTCACCAATCCATCTCTTTTTGGTTGTTGGGCTACAATCACATGAGAATTAACAAGATTTGGTGGGCTCATCGAAGTCGAGTGGATTAATTTGGCTTTGGACCAAGTTAAACTTCTCTTCTAAATTTATGTTGAGTTGAATCATCGATGAGTTACATGATATGGTGGATTAGGTCTAGACCTTAGTAGAGGTTGAGATCAATGGTAACTTCGTCTTGGATCGAGTCAATCATTCTCTCCAAGCTTATTCCATCTCTAAGTATTGTTGTTTGCCCATTTATCAATATTTCATTGACTCAACTACCGATGTTAACTTTGTTCCAAAATTATTATAAGAAGCAACTATTACTCTAGTTATTGTGATTTTTCACATTTGATTTTTCTACTTTTATTCGAATTACAAAATTCAGTCAAAATGTAATAGATAAGTTCTAGAAATTTTAATTTTGTATAAAATAATATAGGTTAAAATTTGAAATATTAATTGATCTTTAAAATTTTAATTTAGGTGTGTATTAAGGCATTACACTAAACTTTCAACTTTTTTATATAGTAGATGGTGGGAATTTAGAAAGTTCTTCCTCTATTGTATTTATTTGTTTTGTTCTAGGTTCAAGACTGAAAAATAGATAACCAATATAAACTCACACATACCAATTTCAACCAACAAAACTATACACAAAATCACTGAGCCATAAAAATGTTGAAGAAACCCCACTGCTAACTCAACTACAACATATATCCATTTATATCATATTGGTATGTTGGTATAGATTAAATTTCACCACATACTATAAATGGAAGAATATAAAATTTTAGCATTGAAATTAACTTTTTGCGATTACAGAAATGAAAAATCAAACTTTCAACTTTAAGAGAAACAATGCACGTCAATTTAAGCCAAGTTAGATATACATCGACAACAACAATGATGATATAAATTCACTGCACCAAATACAATCCAAATACAATGATCAACAGAAATAATGTTTTAGATTAGCGTTATTAATTGATTGAATTAGTGTCAGCATTTCATTGGTACATAATTAATTAGGAAAGGAAGTTGTGGGCAAAGTTTGAATAAAAGGAATGAGCAAACATTTTGCCTAATTTGACTTCAGATTTAACATTGAGATGACCTTTATCTTCATTAAGCCCATCGTCAAAGTTGCCCACTGCCATGGGACCGTCCACCATTGTTACGTTTGGTAGTCTGTGTGTGACTGCCTCCAAAGCCTTACATACTTCTTCCTTGAAGCTTATATTTGGACTTAAGAAAAAATCATGAGTTACTAGCTTCACCTGTACCCAATTTTTTAGCATTCAAATCAATATAAGATATCACAAAAATATATAATATACTTTTGGCATCTGAAGTTTAAATTTAGTAGTATTTTGTAATTGAAGTTTTTAAATTTAATATTATAATCACTGAAGTTTTGGTTTGGCTAAATTTCGACTCATGTCTCCCATTTTTTCATTACACTTTTTGGTTCTTTTATTAAAAATAACTTTTTATTATATATATATATATCAACCTTATAGAAAGACCATTTTTCATAGCATAATTTTTAATGCTATGAAAACTTTTCAATCCCTTAGCTAGCAAAAATTGAACGACCAAACTACCAATTCAAACCTCAAGTACAAGTTTTAAAACTCATTACCAAATGTTATTGTAAACTCAAACTCCATCAATCAAAATTGCATTTTGTTTTCTAAAGATATTGTTTTTAAACATTAAAAATAGAAAAATACAACATGGTTCCACCCTTGTGTAGTCCACCTGTATATATTGTTCACTGTTAAAATTTATCAAAATCATGTAAAACAATTTTAGTTTTCTTAAAATAATGGAATTGTTATTTTCCTAAAAACTATATTGCAAATAAGGTGTAATCAAGACTATATTCAATCAATATTAGTTAAAACTTAAAAGAAACAATAACAAACCAGGATGATGGGTAGTTCAGGATGGTTCGTGTCAGCACGCAAGTCGATGAAGAACTTAGTGAGCTCTCTTTCATAACACATAGCTTCTTCTTCAACAGCAGCATCAGACTCTCCTTGATACCACAATAATCCTTGAACTTTCCCTCCATTTTTTTCCGAAGTCCTAATCCTTTCAATCAAATTATCATACCTATTAGTCCCTTTAACCCATTCTTTCAAATGGGATCCTCCAATGGCACATGGAACAAGACCAATGGCACCAATCTTCTTCCCACCTATAGCCAAAAGCTCATTAGCAAAGGCCATGCCGGGTCCAATCCCATTGGTCTTTACAACATCAATGTCCCAATGGAGTGGTTCATGGGCTTGTTCCCATACCATATCAGCATTCAATCGAAAGATCGAGTGGTTGGATTGGCATTCGAGCGGGATATATTCATCCCATACCATTATTTCTGTGGTTGGATCTAGTGAAACCCCTCCTCGACCAGCCATGTTGCTCTGTCCTGCGAGTATGAAAATGTTGTTGGGAGAAGTTGTGGCTTTTGGACTAAGAATTGAATCCGTCATTTTTTTTTTCTTTGCTCGAAAATGTTTGTTTGTTTAATTTGCTTCACCCTTTGCCTTAATTTGCCTTCTTTGGTTTGGTCTCTTATTAATTTTATATGCAGAGACATAGCATGTTTTTGGGCTCTTTTTTTAGTATTTTGTGAGGTTTTGTTGGTGATGACATAAGGTTGGTTTTAATTCAATGGTGTATGGCTGTGAGTTGCAACCTTTTCTATAGATTGTCATGAGTGTTCAATACTATCCATAGATTTCCACCTCCAAAGTATTGGAAAGTAGAAAGGGCAAGTTGTTAAATATCACCCCATTTTGGATAGTTGCAATTATATTTTAAACTATTAATGGTAAAAGTTGTATTCTCAAATTTGTGCAAGTGTGAAAATTGGATCATAAAACTTATATAATTTTAAAAGTTATAATAATTGTATATGTTTGAAGACCCAATTTCTATTGTTATTGTCCAAAAAAAATAAATAATACTTAAGTATAGCACAAACTACCCCATCCTCAATTTCAATATAAACTTATATAGGGAGCAAAAAATTTCAAAAAAATTAATAGATTTTGATATATTCACTTTTAATTTTTTAAGAAAAATAGATTTTTAAAATTGATATGTTTTAAAATATTCACTATTAGATAAAATGGAAAAAAAATTAGGAGAATTGTCAAAAATAGCAAATTTGACAAAATATTTACTAACATATAGCAATTTTTTTTAATTCTATAGATAATAAACATTGATAGTCACTAGTGATAGGAGCCTATCATTGACTTGATATAATTCATAATTTTGCTATAGCTCGTAAATATCAGCTTATTTTACTATTTTTAAAAATGTTCCAAAAATTTAAAAGAAAATAGCACATTTCGGGACATTTTTTTTTAAATATTCCTATATGAATTCTAGGTAGGTAAAGGGAACAATTATTTTTTAAAAAATAATTTTAATAATTCACTTGGGAAACAATTTTTAAGAAACGAATAGTTATTAAATATTCACATTTAGATAAAAGGAAGAGCATGATGTTTAAAAATCAACAAATTTTGAACATAATTTTAAAATATAGATTTTAAATATTTGTAGAGTTATAATCTATCTAAATTTATCTACATATACCCAAAACGATTTTTTTTTAATTTTTAAATAATGTGTTTTTAAAAAGTAATGACAAATATAAGTTATACCTAAAACTATGGTAAAAAATAGATGCGACTCCAGTCTATGTTTTTTTACTGTCAGTTTTGTCGCGTAGCAGGAAAGTCATGTATCGGATACACGATTTCCATCACGTGAAAGCTAACAGGTTCTTTATTTGATCACCTCGTTAAAAACCCTAAATTTTTACTATTTTGTCTTCATTTTGCAACATAAAAAATTTCTTTTGCCTCTCGTTCTTCCTTATTTTGTTCATCATTCTGCCTCCCAATTTACAAGATCTATCTACACTTCTATCCTACACCAAAAAATCAGCCACTCCTTCCATTCTTCACACCAAAAAAGTGTTCCTCCCCACCATTTTTCTTTATGATTTCTTCGTTCTTCCCCTCCATTTTTCCTTTTGGTTTTTTCGTTCTTCCCCTCCATTTTTCTTTTCGGTTTTTTCCTCACAAGGTTTGTTTATTTAATTAAATCACAGTTCGGGTATACAATTTTCTTGTTAAAATATTTTTATTGATGTTTGCTATTTGATTTTATTATTATGTTGATAAAATAATTTAATTTATGTTGCACTTGGATTCCTTCAAATCCTCCATTCTTTCTTCTGGTTTTTTCGTCACAAGGGCTTCTTTCAAATCCTCCATTTTTTTTGCAAGTTTTTTCGTCACAAAGTATGTTTATTTAACTAAATCGTAGACCAGGTGCATGATTTTATTGTAGAAATCATGGGATTAGGTTTCCTCTCTTCCCTTTCCTTCATCATGGGATTAGGTTGCTAAGGACGAAGAAAAAAAATAATAAAACAAATAAATAAAAATCCACCTTTTTGTTTCTCCTCTCGTAGAGATTCTCTCTAAATGATTTTTTTCTTGTCTCGTAGAGATTCTCTCTAAAGAATTTTTTTCTTCCCCCTTCCAGATGATCAAAGGTCACTATTTATAGACCCGGAGTATAACACAAATTAAGAAAATTTAATAGAAATAAAATTAAATTAGATATTATGTGACTTTTTGTAAAATAAATTAATTTTCTTTTTTCATAAAATAATATAATAAATTAAATGAGATATTATGAGATTTTGTGAAAAGTAAATTAATTTCTATTTTACCTAAAATATTAGAAGTAAATCAAATGAGATATTATGAGATTTTGTCTAAAATAAATTGTTTTGCTTTTTCCCTAAAATGATAGACATGCCCATTAAGGTTTTATTTTTCCATTTTAATAAAAGATTTTTTTAAAAAAATGATTATTATAAGATTTTATATTATTACAAAAATTTTACCTTTTAAAAAAATTAAAATCTTAGCCATTATTACTATTATTATTTCTTAAAAAATAAAAAAATATATATGTAGGATAAAAATATATGGCTACAACATGCCCCCTTTGTGCATCGTTGTAGAATTAGAAGGCGGTCGAAGGTGTAGCCACTAACTCGTTTAACAAAGATATTTTAGATAAATCACTGGTGTCAAGGGCCAGGGATAAAACAAGCGTTTCATGACAACAACAAAAAAAATAAGCTGGAGGCCAGGGATAAAACAATCGCCTCATGACAAAAGAATAAATAAGCTGGAGGCTAGAGATAAGACAAGTGTCATCCGGTTGGTGTTGGAACAACGTGAATGTGTTGCTTGGGACTTAGTCTTAGTAATTTAACATCTATGTAATGCAATTGTAATACATCACTAAGTAGGTTCATTGTTCGTAATGTGCTTGCTTTCTGTATTTAACTTTAAGTGATACATCATGAGTCATGACCATAACATGCAAAATGCTCACGATGTACCTCTTTATCGCGTGAAACCTAAGTCATTGTTGAATCCAAGTTTTCCTACTGCTTGCCCAAGTGCAAACGAAGTAGTAGGTTTACTTGGGTGATTTAGGGTCGAACACAAGGAATTGTTTCAAGACATTAGTTATAGAGTGATACTCATCCGTTAGGTGTTATGATGGTTGCGATAAAAGAATGTATAAAAAGAACTAAAGCTATTTACACTCACCTAAAGACTCATGCACAGGAGGATAAATTATGGTAAAATAGAGGATTGAGCGAACTAACTTGAGTTAAGAAGGTGGTGAAGTAAGGTCTCAAGTTATCATGCAAGCAAGCTGTATGACCACTTCATTGCGATATAACTCATCAAGCTATCTTATGTTTAATGGGTGCTCCTCTCAGAGTTGTTGAACGCCACACTTAGTTTTCTCTCAGAATCCAAATGACTAAGATTAGCTAAATGATTTATATCTAGTAATACCTATTTATTATGCTTAGAGTGCTTCTCATTTAAGAACAACAACCTCTCGGCGTCTTGGTCCACACTTGATTGCCTTTTGAAATACAAATGAAGGAAGTTCTCTCTTAAGGTTGAACAAACTCTTCCTTACGTGTGTTAACCATGTCCTTACTACTCACCCTCTCGGATAGTTGGCGATATACACTGCCCAAGTGTGGAATGTAGCTCGGCTAACAAAATAAGCAGTAGAAATACGTACTACTTAATGAAAGTACATCATAGACCTAACTACAAATAACATGAAAATAGATGAACAATAAAGGCGTGGATTGATTGAAAAGTGTATAAATATACATTGTATTCAAGAATGAAGGTCTTCGGCCATTATACAATATAACTAAATACAATGTAAAGAAATAATAAAATGGTAAGAGAAAGAAAGTGAAATACAAGTTAGGGGAATGGGACATGACTCTTCTCCTCTCAAAATCTAAGCTTTCACGTTACACTCTAACCGAAAAATATGAAGAAGTGTTATACATTTAGTGGTTAGGCTAATCTTTGGTTAATATATTTCTTTTATATTCCCACTGGATGTTTCCAGAATTACCCTGAAAAACAAGTACTCCACAATCGCATTCTCTGCAACCTCCTTCTTTCCTCCTAAATTTAAACATATTTTTAGTTAGAATTGGCTAACGAGCACTTCATCAAAGTTATAGGACATTGAATAAGATTTCTAACCATATCCAAAAGGGCTTTTAGTTCCATTTGTACACTCCAGGATAGTCGAAAAACCAGATGCTTTTTGACATTGCCTGAAAAATCTATGACTTGTTTTCTACTTCAAAAATCGTAGACCGGGTGCACGATTTTATTGTAAAAATAATTTAATTTAGGTTTGTTATTTGGTTTTATTATTTTGTTGTAAAAATTATTTGAATTTAGTTATATTATATTGTTTGAATTTAGATTTAGGATATGTAAAGGAAATGTAAACTATAAAAAGGGGAAGAAAACAGGAAGAAAACAGTGAGTGAGGGAGTGTGAGTTTTGATTTGGCCAAAAAAAGAAAATAAAAGAAAAGAAGACATTGTTAGATTGGTCAAAGGGCTTTTTTTTTTTTTTTTTTTTTTAAGAAATTCAACACCGAAAGAAAATATAATTGAATTGTTCCCAATCGGTAACAATAACAACAATCATTCATATCTCCACCTAATTTCTACTCTTCTTTTATGGACACACACTTCTCTCTCTTTTTTATATCTTCAATTCTCTGATTTTTTACCTACACTCCAATATTAAATAAAAGTTAGCAGCAATTAATTAATAGAGTGGAACAAAAGAAATGCTAATCATTATAGTCTATATTGCTTTTAGTTTTTTAAATTTATCCTTTTCTCTCTCTCTTAAATTCCATACTATAGTCTTTGACTCAATTGAAAAAAGATTTAAATTCTTAATTAAATATTAAACACAAAAAACATTCTGAATTGTCATTTCACCGTGTAAGGTCCAATTATTAATTTCCATTATTGTCTTCACAGTGATTCCAACAAAATTACAATTGAGATTTTCAGAATGGTCGACAGGACAGGACCCCTGTTTGGCTTGTTCTGAAAGTCTTTGGTTCTTTTCAAAAATAAACTAAACGATAAGATTTGTGGGACAGACCCCACTATCTCTTATCAAAAGTAATAAGAAAGCAATAAAATTACAGCGGAAAGCAATAAAGGAAAGCGATTAAAGATAGGTTTGATATGTCTGCTAATCTTGGATTCTTCCTTCTGAAAACTTGTTAGAGAATATAATGACGTCACCCGACTGTCTTCTGATTGGCTTGGATTGTTGATTCCTCTTATATCGATCGTTCAGGCATCGATCATGCTCTTTGGATTAAACGGCTTCCACAGTGGTCTTACTTCGGCTACCCCACCTTGCTGCCACGAAGCACCCATCCTCCAAACATGATTTCGCCTTGTGAGATATAGGAATCTTCTCTTTTGGAGTCAATCCACTACGCTAACTGCGCCGCCTGAGGCTGGTGAATCCTCTTCAGAAGTATGCCATCTCCGTCATGGAGTCTTCTCTTTCAAATGTTCTTCAGTGTAATCCAGAACTTTAGCAGACTGTTAAAGCGACGATAAGATCGGAATACAATGATCTTATTTAAATAAATGCAAGAAATTTAAACAAATTAATTTACAGCAATTTACACTAGTTAAAACTAAAACTAAAAACACTTGAACAAAATTAAATAAAACTCTTGAAATTAGTGAATTCACATAGGTTGTGAATCCAAAAATGGGTCGTTGATGTCGTATCCTTCGTAGGGGTCAAAGGTGTCTACGTCTTCATCTTCGACATCATTGACCGAAGATGGAGAAGCTGCTTCATCTTGAATGTCTTCTGAATCCAGGAGATGTACAGCAACTGTGTTAACGACGGAGTTGAACTCTGCTTGGGATCCGGCTCCGACTAATGAGAACATAACCGCATTCTTCGCAAGGAGGAAACTCTCATCTTCTTGCCTTGTCATGTCCTGTAGATGAACGTTGGCTTTGAACCAATCCTTCATCTTGTTGACTTCCAGGTGTGAAAAACTGATCTTTTCCCACCACTTGATCCTAAGAGACTTGCTTAGGGCTTTGAAGATACTTGAAAGTCCTAGCTGGAAATTCCAGCAAAAGATCCACGGTATTTGAAAATACAAAGCAAATCTAAACGTCTTCAAAAAGGGAGACGAGTAGATACTCTGTTGGAAGAGATGGTATGAACGTTGAACCTCAACGGGGAAGATCTCCTCGGAGAGTCCAAAGTACATCCACCAGTTTTGAAACCAATTTGGGAAGTGCATCTTGTAAGCTTGCTTACAGAATGTCACAAACAAAGAGTGGTTGAAAGGTTGAAGCCAAAATACCAAGTACCATGCCCTTGTGTAGTCACCGTAATTGTAAGATGGTGGTTTGAAGGGGCGAGAGAATTTCTTACCTACGAACATCCCTTGCTTCCAGTAGGATGGAGTGAGGATTCAAAAAATTCTCAGCTTGGAGTAAATGATCTTAGAAGGATCATTCTTGTCTGGAATATGAGTAATTTCGGCGGATTTGGAGTCGACCAAAGTGTACTCATAGAAGGTCCTAGTTTTGGACAGATCCTCTGGCAGGAAGTTGAAGCCATGAGAAAATATTTGATTACAGACTTCTTGGACAGAAGGTCCATCGAACTCTGTTTCAATTGTTAGATCCACCATTGTGGTCTTGGTGATATAACCTTAAATTGGAGGTCTAGGCTGGAAAACCTTGGGCCTAACTACTTGAGAGAACGAGGAAGGATTCCTCGGAATTGGAGACCTTGACGAGGAAGTGGCTAGAGAGGCAGCACGCTTGTTAGGAGTTGAAACACGCTTAAAGGGCGTAACAACATAGTTGAAAGATGAGGGAGAGGACCACAAGGGTCTGATTGAATGGTCAAAGTCCTTGGAGAGGAACCTTGACGACGCCTGGATACTTGCTCAAACTGCAAGTCCATAGCGTAATTCTCTGCACTCATTGGAGCGGGTGCAGATGTTTGACCTAAGGGTTGGTTTCCCTTAGAGGGAGGAGTAGTTCCTGAGGAGGAAGCTACTGATTGAGAAGAATAGTTTTGAGAACTATTCAGTTGCGGTGGTGGTCGCGATGGTGGCCGTTGTCGGCCGGAAGGAGGTTGCATGGGAGGCTGATTGTGGGTTTCTCAAGAGATGTTCCGTTGAGAGGTAATCAGCTAATGAGTATTCACTGCCTTTTATAGGCACGATCGTGAAGTCAAAACAGGATAAGATCGCTTGCCACCTGGCAAAGATCTGCTTGGAGATAAGGTTCTTGACGTCTTTTTCAAAGATAAACTTGGACGCCTTTGAATCGGTCCTGATGACGAAATCTTTGTTGATAAGATCGCCTTGGAACTTTTGGACGCAAAGTACTATTGCTAATATTTCCTTCTTGACGGTGGAATAGTTCTTCTGTGCACTATTCCAGACTCCGGAATGGTAACGGACAACAGAGATTTTGCCGTTAAGTTCCTGCTTGAGAATGCCGTCGTAGCCGATGTCAGAGGCATCTGTATCAATGATGAGTTTGGCCTGTTCATCCACTAGGGATAAGCACGGGATGCTTTTGGCCAAAGACTTGATTGATTGGACAGCTCGGGTATGCTCGTCCGTCCACGGTTTTGGATTTTTCTTCAGTTTTTCGTAGAGTGGCAGACATCCCGGATGAAATCGTTGATATAGTTGACGCAACCCAAAAACCGCTGTAGTTGCGTTTTGTCTTGTAGCACATCTGGAAATTTGTCTACGAAATTCAGAGATCGTTGAATTAGCTTGATGATTCCTTGATTAATGTCATAGCCAAGAAACCTGATCCTCGTTTGATCTTTGGTTGGGATACCACAAGACCATTGGACTTGATAACATTCAGGAACACTTGCAGATGCTTGAAATGTTGATCTACTGAACTTGAAAATACCAAGACATCGTCAATGTAGACGATCGTGAATTCTTGATACTGGTTGAAAATTTCGTTCATAATCCTTTGAAATTCGGACGGTGCATTCTTTAATCCGAAGGGCATGACATTCCATTCGTATTGTCCAAATGGAACATTGAAGGTCGTCTTGTAACGGTCTGCAGGATGAATCTGGATTTGCCAAAATCCTGATTTCATGTCGAACTTTGAGAAGACCTTTGCTAAAGTGATCTGCTTCAGCAAGTCCTGACGATTAGGAATGGGGTACCAAATCCACTTGAGGGCTTTGTTGAGAGGCTTATAGTTGATAACAAGCCTTGGGACACCTCGTTCTTGTTCGGCCTGCTTGTTGACATAAAAGACCGCGCAAGACCACAGGCTTTTGGAAGGGCTTATGAGTCCTTTGTTGAGAAGGTCTGCTATTTCTTCGAAGCAGACTTTGACCAGATCCCTGTTCCTCTGAATGGGCCGAGCCTTCGTCTCTTTCAAGCTTCTGTTGGAAGATTCGGATTTTGAGTTGAACTGATGGCTTGTCTATCTGGGAAGCCACCTTGCTGGTTTTGACCTCATCTTGAAGGAACTCGATCTACTTTTCTTTCCTGGCGATGCGATTGATGAATTGATGAATTTCTTTTTCAACGTTGTTGATGTACTTAGGAGTTACTGGATTAATGAATCCGAAAGTAATTTCCTTGTCGAACTTCGTTGAGACTATACCCTTGTCGGAGACGTGGAAAGGATATAGCTGGGTTAGGAATGGTGTTCCTAAAATGATCCCTTCATTAAGGTTCTTAACCAAAATGAACGTGTTGATGAGACACACATTTCCCTTGCAAATGTGCACCTTGGACAACTTGAACTGGATGTTGAGCGGATCGCCGTTGGCTCCACTCAAGGATTCCTTCGTTTTTTCAAAAAACTTGGAAGGAACGAGGCCTTCTTGAATGACATTTTGATATGCTCCTGAGTCTACAAGGGCAATTGCTTCGAGAAGAAAGTCTTTTACCTTGAAGACGATCTTCGTTATCCACTTTTGACTTTGAGATTTGCTGATGTAGTTGATAACTCCGGCTTCGTTTGGTTCTTCAATCATCAGCGCTTTTTCTGCCATTTGCCTTTCAGGATTGGAAGAGGAGGTTCGCGGAACTTCCTTTAGGTTTGAGGCTTCTCGGAATGCTTGGAAGGCTTCTTCGAGGAGGGTGAGGCGTTGCCTGTTGTCTGCAACTTCCATTTTGATAACCTTTACTTCATGGTTAAGGTCTTCAATTTGAATAGGCTTCTTCGTTTCGCCTTTGATTCGATTCAGAATGTCTTGAAACGAGTAGATGATTGAACTTTGAATCGTCTTCTGAGGGTTTTGTTCCTCAATACTCTGCCTTAGCTTGAGGAGGCAGGTTTGGAGGAAGATTTTTTCTTTTTCTTCCTTTCTTCCTTCGGTCCGAAGGGCATGACATTGCTTTGCTCTTGCTAAAGAGTAGCTTGGAGGAAGATTTTTTCTTTTTCTTCCTTTCTTCCTTCGGTCCTTTGTCTAGGCCGTTTTGCTTTCAGAAGGTGTCCAACTCTTTCCTGTAGTCGGAATCCTTGATCACCTTGGTGGTATGCTTATTCTCCGTACAGAGATTAATGCATATTGATTGAACTGTGGCTAAGATGTCTCCGAAGGTTAATTCAGACCAGTCGATTTGTTTGGTAACTGAATTAGTTGCCACCGTTTGATAGAACTTTTGAGAGATGTAATGCGGTAGTCCTTCGACGAACTTCTGCTTCCAGATGTCAGCTCCGTAGGTTGTAAGAGTATAAAGACGTGCCAAGAAAGTATCTTTATACCATTTGTATTGGCTCATCTTGTGACATCGTAATCTGAGAAGGGACTTCGTCTCAAGATTGAAATGGATTTGGGTACTGCCAATGAACTGCTTTGTCATTGCGTAGACCAATTGGTTGACCATATCCTGCTCTTCGATTTGGATAGGGGTAGAGGCGTTCTCTGTCTTGACAACTGTTCTTGTAGCAGTTAGAATGCGATATCTTTCCTGCTCCGTCAGTTGGTTGTGCCACCAGCTCCTTAGGTTTTTGGTGAAACCTGAAATTAGAATTTGGGCTGTTTCAAGAGTTGTTTTCCTGGCGCTGTAGGCTGAGGCTGCTAACAACATCTTTTGAAAGGTATTCATCATTTGAGCTTTAGAATATCCATCGATATTCCAAGTGACTAGAGACATACCATCGTAGGTATGTTTCTCATGATGAAGGTCATCCCATCTCAAATCTGGAGGTGACGGTTGAGGATAGTGGTTCTTCATGTCTACCCATTGAGCTACAGGGAGTATCTTTGAACTAGAAGCCTGAGGAGTGAAATCCTTAGTAATCACGTTGATTCCTTTCTGAATCTCAACTTTACTTTTCGAGGTCTTTGCTTCCTTGTTGATGGAGATAGCTGCAAGGCGCTTATTGATTTCAGCCAAATAGTCTGAATTGTCATTTTAAGTTTTCAAATTATTAGAGGTTGGTGGTTAAAACATAGGGGAAAAGTGAAAAATAAAATAAATAAACTTTTTAAGGTTGCTGCTTACAAGATTTAATTTCTAAAACAAACGAGTAAATAACAAACTAGATTTAAATACAAATTTTAATGGGATCAATTAAAAGTTTGTTTGTTTTATTATTCATCGATCTAAATTAATCTTCAAGGCTTCAAAATTTAAAAGTTAGGAAAATTTATTAGATACATATTAAAAAGTTTTGTATTAGTAAATATGTATTTGTGTAGCATTGTTGGTGGAGGTATTGTCGTCATAGGGTTGTATTTGCTGCTATGGGGCAAACAAGATGATGATCAAAAGCTTCAAAATAAGTCACAATTGGAATTTGATTCCGTCCATCAAACTTCCAACCAACCTGATTTCCAAATTAGCTATCAACTCCCAATTATAATTTTGCATACTTTTTTACTAGAACAACCCTTATTAGTGCTTTTAACTTATCACTACTGGTACCATTGTATATATCAAGCTCTCTCTCAAAATAGAGATATGGATCATCATAAATCATAAATTGTTTTATTATATACCTTTTTAATTATATTTTTTCTAAACACACTTTTAAGAAATTTATTTATTTTAATCAAGATATGATCACAATTTGTTTCATATAATTAAGTCTACGAATTGCTTGTTGTTTCCATCAAACCATTAAACTTTTAAATGATAGTTTATTGAAATTGGCACCTTATAATTGAGCTGTAATTTTCAATTAAAAGTTTCAATATAGAAGCTTCTAGAGGGTGTTGAAACTATTTTACACTACAAGAAATATCAGTTATGATAGCATCAAAAAAACGCTATTGTTGATTTTTGATATGTTGTCGTAGCCGATGTTATTGAAAGTTCATGACTTTCCATAGCGTTTTTACAACGCTGTGCCAAACGCTATAATATGTCTCTATTGATAACACATATATGATGCTATAAATGCTTTTTATAATGTGAAAAAAATGCTATTGAAAATTGTATAGCATTTTTTATTGCATTGGAAAAATCGTTATCAAAATGTTTCAACAATGTTTTCAATAACATTGGAAAATTGCTATAAAAGATATTTTATAGCGTTTTTTATTGTGTTCGAAAAACGTTATCAAAACGTTTCAATAGCTATTTTAATAACATTGAAAAAGTGCTATCAAAATGTTTCAATACCGTTTTAATAACATTGGAAAAATGTTATAAAAGACTTTTTGTAGCATTTTTTATTGCGTTCGGAAAAGCGTTATCAAAATCATTTAATAGCTATTTTAATAACATTGAAAAATGCAATAAACCATTTTTTTTAGCGTTTTATGAATGTTGTTGTAGCAAAAAGTCTTGGACTTTTAATAACGATTTTTGTAGAGCTATTAATAACAATATAAAAAATTGATATATTATAACTTTAATTCACTGTTATAGAAACGTTTCATGATATTGAAAAATGTATCATAAAAAAATATTATAACAATAAAATGACATTATAAAAGACTAGGTATGTCATTTAATGTCATTGAAGGTCTTTGTCATGGAAACCGTCGCAATTCTGTCATTTTGCTTCTCAATGCTTTCTTGTCAACAAGGGTTCAAAGAGGCATCTTTTTTTGACCCAATTTGAGTCATTTTTGGAGAATCTTTGGACTTTTAGTGACATCATCAGAATACCCATTCTTGTTCAGAGTGCTTTAAACTCTTGAAGAAAGGCTTTGAACACCAGAAACTTTGGACATTAATATTTCTTCTAAATCCATATTTCACAATTATGTATGCCCTGTACCAAAAAACAAATGTGAATGTCAAGATTGTCACAAAATGCAAAAAACATTGGTCAATGGTCAATGGTCATAATGGGAGAAGGTTAAGGACGTAATATACAAATAAGGACATAATGACTTCTCACACAAAGTCAACAAGAAACATGAACTTAATCCGTTGTATATGAAAGCTCAGTCCTTAGCGCAACTTTTTAATTCCCTCATTTAATTTTCATCTATTAATATTCTATCCTTAAAATAAAGAACACACGACAGAACAACAATGTAGCTTCTCAGAGCTAACAAACCAAACACTCCATTAACAAAAAAAACATATATATCCACAGAAAAATAAAACCTCACTTGAAAACAAAAAAAATAAAAACACCCAAAACTCATAAGAACAATAACCCATCAATGAAAAAAAAGAGAAACAATACAAATTCCAGACATTCAAAACAAACAAAAACATAAGTAAACAAAACAGCTAGTGACGAACAAGATAATGCAGGAAAATAGATCTAAAAGCAAAAGCAAACCCTTAACAACAAAATGTTAAACAAAAACATTGTTGTGTTGATCGATTTTGTTCATATCAAAGTTACGATACAACAAAAAATGATCAACAAAATGCTTAAGAAAATTGACCCAAAAGAAAAGAAAGGTTTAGTAATGCATGGATTGCAAAGAAAAAAACAAATATAAGTTGGTCAATCACCAGCTCTATTAAACACATCCTATACCTTCCCATCACCTTCTTCCAATTGACACTCACAATTCGAAAGAATTAGGGGAGGGTCGTTTCATTTTTGTATCTAGATTATTTAGATGCATATAGGAAGACAATCCCAACATCCTATTAAAACACAAGGACTGCAAAGGAAAAAAAAAACATGTAAGAAAATACAACTCTTGAACTTAATTGATTGGTGTATGTTGTCGATCAAGAAATTATATAACTTACATGGTACAAATTTTAGTAAGTCCCAAATCATTTAAAGCGGAAAAAAAAAGTCCAATTCAATATTTTCAAAAAAGAGGTTAAATTAATGATCAATACTAGTTTCTCTTAAAGCAAAAAAAAAAAAAAAAATAGTGTACTAACCAAAGCTAACGTGTACATTACAACACTACCTCAAACTTCTTCTAGGATACCAACATACAAATGATGAATTCATATGCTATAGTATAATTGATTCGTAAATAAGCAATAAGGTAGAAAATTCTATCATATCCACAATTCATATTTATACAACTAACTTCTCTCAAGATGTAGAGCAATTATGTACGAAGGACCATAACCAAGCCCAAAAAGAGAAAAAAGAGCAATTATTTACACAAAAATAACTTTTTTCTTAAACTGCAAAGTGGACCACATTTTTAAATATGTAAGTTAACTTTTAAATATATTTAGAACTAATTTTGTACCTGTGTGTTATTTCCCATCTCCAGACCATTGACAAAACCTGTCAATATCAAAAAATTTAGTTGATGTTCCCAATAAACAGAAAAAGTCTCTAAACTTCACCTAAAATACATTTTGAATTTTGAATTTAGGATTATTGTTCGAGTCTGATATACAAAATAAAAAATAAACCATATTAAAACACTCATTATTGTTGTATAGAAATTTGTAAAGCGTAATTATATTTTATACAAAGTGTTGGACCATGATGAAAAGAAAGCAAATAATGGTAAGAATTTTCTAACTCATAACTAAATTTTCAAGAATTGATCTAGAATAAACCAGATAATGAAAAAAAATTGATCAGTTAAAGTTTACAAACGTTAAGCGATGACCATCAGAATGTAGCACGAGAAATATATAACTCTTTAGCAAATATTGATTGCAGAAGGTCAGCACAATATGAAACATTACCATAGTTTACATCAGACACAAGTTGATTTTTAGGGGAAAACATAATAGATCAGAAAAGCCAAATAGAGGGAGAGAGAAAAAAAAAAAGGAAACAAATTCATAACAAAATTCTAGGATACCAACAAAAATTCTAGGACCAACCAAATTCTAGGGTACCAACCAAAACTCTTTTCATATTCATCCGAAGTCGACATCAAAATCTTGTATAGAAGACCAATTGTGCGTCAAATTTGAAATATGTAAGCATAACTGAATAAATAAGTAAAATGTGTAAGCAAAAAACAAAATTTGGGTACTTTAAAGAGCATAATGACACTACTCAATATGATTCAACTAGAACATTCTAATGTGACGAGGGAGATGTCGGAATCAAAAGCAACAAACTCCATAAGGATTCAACTAAAAAAAACAAAATTTAAACACTTTAAAACATAATGACACTACTCCGTAAGTACTATCCACCACAAAAATATACATGTACAGATAAATATAAATGCTCTTTCATTCATAAGACATTCAAATGCTTTTATCATTGGAGACGAAGGCAAGATATTCATCATTTCCTATCAATATAAGTATGCCACTTCCAAATTGAACTCTTACCAGCACAAGAAATTGAATCAGTAAATTTGCATTCAACAGTTGATATTCAGTATGTGAATAACGTCATTTTCCCCTTCATTCTTAATCTGTTGCAACAAGTTAATGACAGAAGACCTAAACAAGAAAGTGAGAACTGTATTTAAGAAAACCGGCTTTCAGTAACCAACTTGATCCAACCTAATGAGAATAACCAATGAGTACCAGATGTAATATAATGTGCAAGAAAACAATTGGTGCATTTCATACCTTGGAACATGAAGGATTTCACTGAATACTTGAAGTGCAATATGTACTGCTTCCTTCTTTCATTGAATACTTGAAGTGCAATATGTACTGCGTCCTTCTTGTCATTTACTAATGATATAGTGAGTCATCCAGTACAATGAAGGATCTGGTCTAACGACCCTCACCCCTCTTGAAATGCTTGAAATGTCAAACGACAAATAACATGTATTAATGTATAAATATATGCTGAAGGAGAAGAGTATTTTTTTTGAAAACTTTATTTCAGATAAGAATAAAAAAACATCCACGATGCGAATTGAAGAGGCTATATCAAGCATCTTCATATACATGGTCAACAGTTCAACAATTTCATCGTTGTATACCAAACAAAGTGAGAAGCTATGTTGCAATCTACAGCTACCATTTATCCAAACAAACATTGATCCCCATAGCAAGCTAAAGAAAAGAAAAGCTCAGGCATAGTTATTTCACCTAGTACTGAAATATCACATTTCCATTTTTTTTCCTTCATAGCACATATTGAACTCCCTCAAAAAAAATTAAAAGACAATTCCTTGGTCTTTTCTAATGTTAAACAGTTGAAAGGCAAATGAAAAACCAAACAGCAGAAAATACATACGTTTTCATCATGAATAACACTGCAACTGCATATTGAGTGGAATCACTTCTTAATTAAGTTGACAAAAAAAGAGAAAAAAAAGGAACTGACAATTAGTGAAGCCTCCATAGATTCTCATGGTCTAAGAATTCATATGATCATTTTAAAAGAGAAAATGCAAAACTTGATTCTAATAACTAATCAGAGAAACCATGAAGAAAAGCACAAACCACAGTCCAAAAAGACTAAAGAGACAAGCCTCAATAATGCTAAAAAACATGTAATTTTACCACTAAATCTCCCACAGATCAACAAGCAACACTCAAGAGAAAAGGGAAAAGAGAGGGGTGAGAAGATGTAACAAAAATCATGTGTCAAACATTATACTATTCCTTCGTGCTTCTTCTTCCTGCAGAAATGTAAGACCTTCAATTATTCAAAGAGAAAGGGGATATGGATCATCTACAGTCTACACCTCATTAAGGAGGAAAATACATTAATGCAAAAAAAAAAAAGGCAATGCACGTCGGAACCAATAGAAGATAGTAACATACTGTCAACATATGCTCAACTTTTGCAACCTTTGCAAGAAGCCGGGTTTCATCAATGAAAGGCAATTTTGCAATCCCCTGCAGAAAGTTGGTATAAATTATTAAAAGAAGCAATAGGGCACAATATAATTAAAGCCCATTCATGAAATTAAGAAATAAAATAACAGGTGAAAGCAACCAACCTGCCAGGAATACCGTTTTCCATTCATATCCACTTCAAAATCTGGCACATCAAAACCAAAGTTAGAGAGGGTACAAAACCTGATAACCATAAAGCAGACGTTTATAAACAAATGATGTACCAGTAGGATAGAAATCAATAATAGGCGAATTTTGATCTGTCATCAACTTTCGATACTACTCAGGAAGGGCGTGCGCACTACAAAAAGTTCAATGTAAGAACCCTCTGATAATAAAAAATTCCATTTATCATTACTTTTTAAAACAAATCACAGACCTAGCAGCAGGGAAGATACCCAATAGCTGATTGAATGGCTTGAAAGGAGACCCTAGATTGAATGATATATTCAGCTCACCGAGACCTTTGAGATCAGAGCAAATGGTGCATAATGGTGTGGATAAAACCTGCGAAATAAAATGCCAAAAGTAGAAGAAAATGAACATCATAAGAACTAGAAAAAATAAATACATTTACTTAGTCAGCACTACTCCACTACATATAATTTTAGATTTCGGAAATCAAATGGATTCAGTCAATACCTGTTTGGTGGATCGTTGTCAAAATAATTTTTTTCACAATAGTGTTAGGTTGGAAGAATTGGAGGAAAATATGTTCAGAAAAATTCGAGAAATAATTTAAATAAATATTCAAAATAAAGTTTTCCTTTGAAAATAAATTTTCAATTTAGAGAATGTCCACTTAGATAAATTAAGCAATTAAATGAAAAATTAAAGATGATAGAAGTGCCAAAAAAAAAGAGATTAAAACCTTAAAATTGCCAAGAACAAACACCTTCATAATAATAGTGATAACCCAACATAGGCCTTTGGTGTATCTCAAAACCTGAGAACGCAAGAGATTAGCCTACAATTCCAGCAGATAAAAAGAACTAAAAAAAGGTTACCAGTAAATTAACTTACAACATCATTTCGTATGTCATCAAGTTCCTCTAGAGTATTTGCAGAAAACTTTTCATTATAATACCTCTCTCTCCACCCAGGTACACCCAATTTAATCTGACCACCAGCATTCATTCAAAAACAACTATGATTAGACTATTTGCATTAAAAAAATAAAACTCATTTAACAAGACAGAAAGGAAAACAAAAACAATAAAATTCAACATTGAATAGAAACAAGACATTAGATAATGGTAGAAGTACAGTGAGTGAAACATCCACTAAAGATGGAAATTACATTAAAATATATTTAAGAATATATTTTAAACATCCACTAAACAAAATCATGATACTTATGAAACATTTGGGTTAGGAAACACGTTGTTTAAACACTTTTTCAAAAACTGTAATAGTAGATGAAAATATTTAAAAAGAAATGTTAAAGTATCTCATGATTTATTTAAGTATCATTTTCAAATATAGCAACAAACTTATAGTAAGTACTATAATGAATACAATAAATTTTATATAATTGATTGCCATACTTTAATAAAAAAAATATATTTAATCTGAATAATTGATTATTTGTATCTCATAGTTCATATCATTCCTAAATAACTTATTAGTAGTTAATTGAGGAACTCACTTGCATAGGTAGAGTTAGGGTTCGGCGTGGGATGAATTAATTTTTCTAAAAAAAAGAAATTCGAAAAAAGGGCTTTGTTGGAATGTATTTAAACTATCATTTATAAGAATTTACTGGTGTTTGTAAGTTTGGTATTGAGGTGTTGCTCTCTTTAGCCTTAGATAATAATGTATTTAAACTATTCTCTTTTGCAATACATATTTTGTTCAAAGTTATTTAATTCAATATTGTTAATCATGTTGTTCATTTAATAAATTTAACTATAATCTCCATAAAATAATTTCTTCATTTATTTAGGTGATCGTGTTTGAAATTATGTTAGAGATACATCCTTACAAATCAAAGTTAAATTATTCGATATGTGCTTAGTGAAATATAAATATATAAAGCTCCATTACATTTGTAATTAAACTTTAAGACAATACAAACCAAAATAACAAGTTCACGAAATAAAAATAAAATAAGATTTTTTTCTCCGGTTCTAAATTCAAAGAAGATATAAGCTTGCCAAAAAGTTGTAATTTTTAATCAAGTATAAATTTTTTCAAAATATAAAACGGTAAAATAAGATAAGTTAATTGAAAATGAAGCCAAAATGAGCTTTAAGAACAAGAATTGCATTCTTAAATTCATTACCAATCTGCCAATCACATTTTTTTAAAAGCACTTTCCATTTCCTTACATCTTATTATTTAAAATCACTTTAAATGACACAAAACGGCCTCATAAACAATGAAAATGGCCATTAACACAAACGTTCAGAAACCCTAAACAAGAAATTTGCATTTATTATAAGCTTCAAACTACAAATCTCAATTTTAATCTCTGTTTATGAAACCACGAGAATAATGAATGAATTATCATTTTAAATTAACCAAATATAGAATAAAGTTTTCCTTTTTTATTCACAACTTGAAGTTCTCTTCAGCATGTTTGGAAGCTACAAGTGCAACAAGTTCAGAAGCTTCAGATAGAACAAACAAGAAGAAGCTTTATTGTGCGGCGTGGAGTTGAAAAGGGGAGGGAATAGTGCAGCGTGGAGAGTTTCATTCAGCGAATATTTCATTCTATCTATTATTGTGGTTTGCATTTGGGAGACACATGAAATAATTTGATTGAGACAAAAGACAAAAAGAAGTACAGTGTGGAGGCTAGTGAGAATACTAATATTCATTAATACTGGGCAACGAAGAAATATTACAAAGAAATAAGATAAACATAACTCAGAGTTGATTAAAGCAAGCTAGAAACCATAATGGATTATATTTTCGTTCAAGGTGAAGAGCTCGATCCAACAATGTTGAGGCTTATCTACTACTTCAAACTAAATTTTAGATAAGCCTTGGCCAGCATTATGCCTATTTTTACCTCAGTGTGTACACTGAAATGTCCATCGTGATTATAAGGTTCCTGGCCGAGATTCAGAACATGTTGGACTGCTTTTTTAGCATCCACAGTTGTTACGTCAAGCAACTCACGATCGACAGCCTCTTCCGCCTTTCTTACGTCGTCTACATAATTTATATATGGGCTAATTTTGAGATCGTGGTTAGCTATCTTCACCTACAAATTTTAAAAAATCGACAAGTGAAAATTTTAAGTAACTAAAATAAAAAATGAAAGATATATAGAGATCACAAACCAGTAGGATGGGCAAAGTCGGTTGGTTCAGGTCGTCACGAAGATCTTTAAAAAAGTTTATCAAATTTTGGTGGTAGACTTGTGATTCTACCTCTAATGCAGCATCAGATTCTCCTTGAAACCATACAAACCCTTGAAGGCGGCCACCAGACTCCAAAGAAGCATTGATCCGTCGGATCAAGCTTGTATACCTACCAGTCCCTTTAATCCATTCACTTAAACGAGATCCTCCGATAGCACATGGGACAAGACCAATAACCCCAACATTTTCGCTAGCTTTTGCATGGAGATGATTTGCAAAAGCCATTCCAGGACCGACACCGTTGGTCTTGCTAGGGTCAATGTCCCAATGAAGGGGCTCCCGACCTTGCTCCCAGGTGGAGTTTAAAGCAAATCGAAGAATGGAGGGTTGGGGTATCGATTCTGGAGGAATATGTTTATCCCAAACACAAATGTTTGGACAGAAGAGTGGACAAATAACTCCACCTCGACCACCCATGTTGCTTTGGCCGGCTAAAATGAAAATGCTATTAGGGGAGGAACATGAGGGTTTCATCAAGAACAAAAACGCAACAATGAAAAGTATTGATGAAGTCATATCTAAGATTGAGAAGGGTTGGAGACCAAAGAAGAAGATGAGATGAAAAGAGTGGTGAGTGTGTATTTATAAGGGAGTGGTGAGAGAGGAGGATTTGGAGATCATGGAAGAAGAAGAAGATGATGAAAAGAGTGGTGATTGTGTATTTATAGGGGAGTGGTGAGAGAAGAGGATTTGGAGACCATGGAAGAAGAAGATGAAGATGAAAAGATTGGTGATTGTGTGTATTCAATTTATAGGGGAGTATGATTGTGTGTACGATGGATCAATGCTTCTTTAATTTGTAGGTGGTCCAAAACTACAAGTAGTTAATTATAGTCCTCCAAATTAAAAGCCCCAGCCTGCAAACGAGTTTAATTAAACTAATTCACCCAAGCTGACTCTTTTATCTAAACTTGGTTAAGGAAAATAAAGATGAAATATATTAACCAAAGATTATAAAAGTTAACAGCAACTAATTAATAGAGAGGAGCAAAAGAAATGCTAATCATTATAGTCTATATTGCTTTTAGTTTTTTAAATTTATTCTTCTCTCTCTTAAATTTCATAATATAGTTTTTGACTCATTTAAAAAAAGATTTGAATTCTTAATCAAATATTAAACACAAGAAACAATTTTTTTTAAGTTTTCAAATTATTAAAGGTTGGTTGTTAAAGCAGAGGGGGAAAGGGAAAAATAAAAGAAATAAACTTTTGAAGGTTTCTGCTTACAAGATTTAATTTCTAAAATAAATAATTAAATAACAAACTAGATTTAAATACAAATTTTAATGGGCTCAATTAGAAGTTTGTTTTATCATTCATGATCTAAATTAATTAATCCTTAAGGTTTCAAATTTTAAAAGTTGGAGAAATTTATTAGATATATATAAAAAAGTTTTGTATTAGTAAATATTTATTTGTGTAGTAGCATTGTTGGTGGAGCTATTGTCATCATAGGGCGGCTGTATTTGCTCTTATGGGGCAAACAAGATGATGATCAAAAGCTAGCTTCAAAATAAGTCATAATTGGAACTTGATTCCATCCATCAAACTTCCAACCAACTTGATTTTCAAATTAGCTAACAACTTTCAATTATAATTTTGCATAACAATTTGAATTTTTTTAAAAACAAATTACGGAAGAAAAAAGAGAAAAAGACGATGGAAAGAAAAAAATTGCATAAAAAGAAAAAAAGAAAGACAATAAACGGTAAAAAAAAAGAGCAAACATGAAATATTTAAAAAAAATAAAAATAGCCAACATAAGGATTGAATTTATGGTTGTGCTCCCTTTTCACAACAAGAAGAAAGTAATTTAAGGAAGATACCTATTTACATGCATAACTATTTTAGAAGAATAAATAATCAATAATTTAATTTAATGATCATCATTAATTTCACCAAATTCTCTCTGATTCCTTTCTCATTGGTAAACAATTAATACTGCTTTTCTTAGGTTACAAACGAGTCTTCCTTTTTTCTTTAACCAATTTCACTTTTTAAGTTTTTGTGGATTAGAAATTAATGTTATACATCATTAATTTCACCAAATTTTCTCTGATTCCTTTCTCATTGGCGAACAATGAATACTGCTTTTCTTAGGTTACAAAAGAGTCTTCGTTTTTCTTTAACCAAATAAATTACAATACGTTACTATTGTAACTATATTACATTAATCATATAATTATTTAATTAAATTGAGTTGATCTCAACTGTAATTAACATACATTTTCTTTACGAAACAAAAATCACTTCACATTTGTACAACAATTATTTTGTTTATTATTATCGTCTAAGGCCAAATAGAGCAATATAACACCACACTTACACCAATAAATCCTTATAAATGATGGGTTAAATACACTATGACAAAGCCCTCTTTTCAAATTTCTTTTCTTTTAAAAAAATTAATCCATCCCACACCAAACCCTAACTGTAGCTATTCTATGGAGTTCATTTAATTCACTACTAATAAGTTATCTAGGATATGGGACTAATACAAATAATCAATTGATACAAATCATATTTATTTATTAAGTTACAAAAATCGTAGATGAAAAATTGAATTTCGAACTTATAGGGAAGATTATCATGCCAATATCACTAAGTCAAATTTACTTTGACCAATTATACAAATCAATTAAGTATATTGATTTGTCTCTGATTATTATATAAATTGTTGTGTTCGTTATAATACTTAAACACATTATTTAATCTCCCTGACAAACAAACAAAATCAAATATGTCACACAACAAATTAAACAAATAACATAAGATTTTTGTTTTTTGTTTTTTTGTTTTTTTTAAAATGTATTGGAGATTGATCAAGGACTCTTAAATAATCGGTCCCCTCATCTCAAGAATTTAGAAATTACAAACTATTTCTAAATTTCGTTGTTGGAGATTTGTTTTTAAAGATAAAATGTAAAGAGAATAATGATGTAAAGAAAGAAATCAAATTAATTAACTAATACAAAATAACATTGTAGTATTGTCAAAATAAATTCAACATTAAAATAAATTCAATGTAAAATGTTGAAGAAAGACTGAAAACATATATTTAAGCACATATAATAATACTACTAATAATAATTATTATTATTATGATAGTAATAAAAATAAGTTAAAAGAAAAGGTATGCAAACATATATTTAAGTATATTAATAATAATTACGATAGTAATGAAAATAAGTTAAAAGATAATAATTATGATGGTAATGAAAAAACATCTCCCTTACGCCTCTTTCTCTCTCGAAAAAGGCTAAAGGTTTTTTTAGAAAAAGAATAATGATACAAATAAAAAGGCTAATGACATCGGTTCATGCATGTCTTCCTTCTATCGGTTAATTAGGATGGAGATATAAATGAACCGATATTACATATGAATGAGAGAGATCCTAAGGACATGAAAGTCATGTTAAGAAAAACTTTAAAAAATTAAAAGTTGATATCTATACCAACAAGGTGTACTTTCCTTTTTTATGGCTCAATCATAGGAATTTCAAAGTTAAGCGTGATTAGTTTAGAGTAATTCTATGTTGGGTGACCTTCTAGGAATTTTCTTAGGATGCATGTGAGTAAGGATAAAGCATCTTGAAAGGACTCGTGTTGATTTGTGGGGAAAACTTTCACTCTAATGAGCCTTTAATAGATAGTAAGGATGTGCCAGGTCAGGTCGTTAAGAACATGAAAGTAATGTTAAGAAAGACTTAAAAGAATTAAAAGTTAATACGTATACCAATAAGGTGCACCTTCCTTTTTTATGGTTCGATCATAGGAACTCAAAAGTTAAACGTGCTTAGCTTGGAGCAATTTAGTCATCAACCGGCTGAACAATGGCTAAAATCTCCTAAGAATTCAAATCTAATAAAGAAATGTAATGGGAATGTAAAATTCAGATCGAAACTCAATGGGTAATCGAAACTTTTTAAGAAAACTCACATACTCACCAAAAAGCACCCAGCCTGCTGTAACACCCCAAAACTTTTAAGTTATTTTTGTTATCATTTATTTTAGTTAATTTTGGGTGTTATTTTGTGAAATTGTTTTAATATGTGGAGATTAAGTGTTTTGGAAAGATGTGGGGTTAATGGTTGAAAAATTGGAAATTCTATTATTATTATTATTATAATTATTAAGAAAAAAATATAAAATAGAAGATAGAAGGGTTGTTAATGAAGAGAGAGGGAAAATTAAATAGGAATAGGGAGAGATGAAGGAAAAGATGAGTTATTTGGGGGAAATTAAATAATAATAATAATAATAATAGTATTATTATTATTATTATTAGTATTTTATATATTTAAATACACACTCGGGATGCGTGCCATAGTTACTGTTCACCTTCTCCTTCATCCAAAGAACCCTAGCCGTCGCAAGGAATCCCTACCGTTCTCATCTCCGTCTGTTCTTTTCGCCGGCAGCCGCACGTCGATCGTCAACCCCAGACAAGCCGCTCGGTTCGTCAATAGCCCAGGCGTCGCGTGTCCGTGGCTGAAGCCATCCGTCGTTCCTGCCTCACTAGCGAATGAGACGTCCTCTGCCATCGAACGTCACCGCCGCCGCCGTCTGACCTTAGTCGCGTCGTCAGCCTCGCGTCTCTGTCACCGAGCCGCAGTCGAGCCCTCCCCAGCTGCGTGAGCTGTCGTTGACGTTCGTCCGCATCTTCCCTTCACCGAGCCGCGTGAGCCGTGTTCGTCAGTCCGAGCCGCGTCCCTTCATCGAGCCACGTGAGCTGTATTCGTTTGATCCAAGCCGTTCCTTGTTTTGGAGTCACTTTGGTGAGTTTGGCTAATTTTGATTGTGTTGGTACTCCCATTTATTACCTATTTTTGTCCCAAAAGAATAAAGTTATGGATTTAAGTGGATCTATGTTTTCTTGAAGGAACGAGTATAATTGGAGGAACGGAGACTGTGAATTGTTCCATTTAGAGTTGTGTTGGATTCAACCCTAATCTTGGGGTAAGCTTGGATAAGTTTGGTTGCTTAAATTAAGCAGTAGGGTGATAGTTGACAAAATTATTAATGTTAATTTTGTTTATGTTTAGGACTGAGTATTGAGAGGAATTGACTATCAACCAGTGAATTATTTTAGCAGATCTCCAGGTAAGAGATCTTTTCCCCTTTTTAATTGAGATGCAGCACCATTTGTGTATGATATGATTATATGTTATTTTTGAGTTATGTGTGTTTGAGCTAAGATGTTGTATTATGTTGAGCATGTATAGCCTATAGTTTCGGTTGGTCTGCCGGTTAGAGTCGTACCACGAGGGGTCCATCAAGGTCCTCCCCTATATATGTCTATGTAGTTATTGAGACGTGATTCGACGGGATCACTTACAGCCCGACTCTCCTTTAGGGTGATTCCTTCTAGTCCACCGAGAGTCCAGTTCAGTCCCGTTGGGACTACTGGATAGTGTGCGTTCGGGAGCACCATAGCACGTGGTACTTTATGACAGGACTCTAACAAAGGGACTAACAAAACATAGTGAGACTAAATATGGGACTCTTACTGAGTATAAATTTATACTCATTCTTTTAAATGTTTAATTTTCAGGTAAGGGTAGAGGCAAGAGAAAGCTGGCGAATGATAAGAAGTGACCGTGGATCGCCATAGGGGATAATTCAGCTTTTCCGCATTTATGTTTCAGTAATTATATTTTTGGTTTATTTCAGAACTTTGGTATAAATATTTTATGTATTTCTTTTATTTTATGGGCCCGAACTAATATTTTGATTTATCACTTTAATTACTTATTTATTTTTCTTATTTAAAGTTTTTCCTCCAACTTATAAATTAATTTCCCTTTTAAATGTCTTAAAAAAAAAAAAACTATACTTATTTAAATAGTAATGACCTCAACCTTCTAGTAAAGTTGGGTCGTTATACCTGCCCAACAAGAACAAATCTGATAAGCCAACGACAGTGTGACACAACGTGAGGAGGGATGCGATGACCTTGAGCGAATTCAGCTTAACTTGGAAGATCTACAATCGCGATGACTTCTCCAAACGCAGCAGATGATGATTGGCTGGGCTGACGGCGGTGCGATTAGCTGGTTGGGCGTTCACTCATAGTGGTTGTTGACGTGTTGCAGTATGAGAGATAGAGAGAGCTGGCAGCTAGAACTTTTGAGAACAGGAGGGGGGGGGGGGTGTGGCTAGGTCCAAGGAAGAAAAAGAATACTCCCCCTTTCTTTCCTTATTTTATTTTCATTTTTAAAAAACTAATAATATAAATAAAATGACCATAATGCCTCTCACTTCAAAATAAACCTTTTGCCCTTAGCTTCCTTCTTTTCAACATTTAAAAATTTTCAAGTCTTTTACCAAACGAAATTTGTTCCAATTTCCTTATTAAAACAATTCAATCTTAAAGAATTGATAGTTGGATTTAAACTGGTTTTTACGCAACTTAGAAAATTATTAATATAAATAAAAGGAGAATGGAATAAGGGCTGATACACATACTTGGGAGTAAATCCCTACCAAATGCAACCTCCAACTAAGCTTTCCTTCATCATGGGATTAGGTTGCTTAAGCAAAGAAAAAAAAAAGACAAAGAAAAAAATAATAAAACAAATAAATAAAAACTCACATTTTTGTTTCTCATCTGGTAGAGATTCTCTATAAAGAAATTTTTTCTTCCCCTTTCCAGATGATCAAAGGTCACTATTTATAGGCCTAGAGTGTAACACAAATTAAACAAATTTAATAGAAATCAAATTAAATTAGATATTATGTAAGATTTTGTAAAATAAATTAATTTTTTTTTCATAAAATAATATAAATAAATTAAATGAGATATTATGAGATTTTGTGAAAAATAAATTAATTTCTATTTTTCCTAAAATAATAGAAATCAATCAAATGAGATATTAAGAGATGTTGTCTAAAATAAATTGTTTTGCTTTTTTCCTAAAATGATAAACATGCCCATTACGGTTTTATTTTTCCCTTTTTAATAATATTTTTAAATGATTATTATAAGATTTTATATTATTACAAAATTTTTACCTTTTAAAAAAAATTAAAATCTTAGCCATTATTACTATTATTATTTCTTAAAAAAAAATGTAGGATAAAAATATATGGCTACAACATGCCCCTTTGTGTGCATCGTTGTAGAATTAGAAGGTGGACGAAGGTGTAGCAACTAACTCGTCTAACTAAGATATTTTAGATAAATTACTGGTGTCAGAGGCCAGGGACAAAACAAGAGCTTCATGACAAATAAATAAATAAGCTGGAGGCCAGGGGTAAAGCAATCACCTCATGACAAAAGAATAAATAAGTTGAAGGCCAGAGATAAAACAAGCACCATCTGGTTGGTGTTTGAACAACGTGAATGTGTTGCTTGGGACTTAGTCTTAGTAATCTAACATCTATGTAATGCAATTGTACTACGCCACTAAGTGTAGGTTCATTGCTCGTAATGTGCTCACCATGTGTTTCTATATTTTGTGCTTAACTTTAAGTGATACATCATAGGTCATGACCATAGCATGCAAGATGCTCACTATGTACCCCTTTATTGTGTGAAACCTAAGTCATCGTTGAATCCATGTTTTCCTACTTCTTGTGCAAGTGGAAGCGAAAAAGTAGGTTTACCTGGGTGATCTAGGGTTGAACACAAGGAATTGTTTCAAGACATTAGTTCTAGGGTGTTACTCATCCGTTAGGTGTTATGATGGTTGCGATAAAAGAATGTATAAAAAGAACTAAAGCTATTTACACTCACTTAAAGACTCATGCACATGGGGATAAATTATGGTAAAATAGAGGATTGAGCAAATTAACTCTCATTAAGAAGGTGGTGAAGTAAGGTCTCAAGTTATCGTGAAAGAAAGCTGTATGACCAATTCATTGCAATATAACTCATCAAGCTATCTTATGTTTAATGTGCGCTACTCTCGGAGTTGTTGAATGCCACACTTGGTTTTCTCTCAGAATCCAAATGACTAAGATTAGCTAAATGATTTATATCTAGTAATACCTATTTATTATGCTTAGAGTGCTTCTCATTTAAGGACAACAACCTCTCAGCGTCTTGGTCCACACTTGTTTGCCTGTCGAATACAAATGAAGGAAGTTCTCTCTTAAGGTTGAGCAAACTCTTCCTTGTGTGTGTTAGCCCTGACCTTGCTACTCACCATCTTTGATAGTTGGCGATATACACTGCCCAAGTGTGGAATGTAGCTCAGCTAGCACAATAAGCAGTAGAAATACGTACTACTTAATGAAAGTACAACATAGACCTAACTGCAAATAACATGAAAATAGATGAACAATAGAGACGTGGATGGATTGAAAAATGTATAAATATACATTGTATTCAAGAATGAAGGCCTTCGGTCATTATGCAATATAACTAAATACAATGTAGAGAAATAATAAAATGGTAAGAGAAAGAAAGTGAAATACAAGTTAGGGGAATCAGACATGACTCTTCTCCTCTCAAAATCTAAGCTTTCACGTTACACTATGACCGAAAAATATGAAGAAGTGTTGTATATTCAGTGGTTAGGTTGATCCTTGCCAATGGCCCTCTAGGTTTTGGCCTATGCGGGCCCCAGCTGACCCATGCATGCCTTGTCTTCTTCGTTTGATGATGAAGTGCTATTATAGGCAGCTTTTCGGTGGGAAACTTCTATTCTTCTGAGTTTGTCAGTGCTGATGCTAGTTCTGTGATGTTATGTCACTCCAACTACCATTCTTGTCTTCTAGTGCCTTCCTCACGTGATGAGATGTTTCCTCACTTGAAAATGTTATTTGCCAGGCAAGTTCCCATTGCGTGGCTTATATGTGATATGTGCTCTGTGATTTGTTCCTTCCTTTTTGTCTACTTATCATGTGTTTAAACATGGCAATTGCGTAAAACAGGCATGATACCTATGTAAGATGTATTTCTAAATATTTGTGTGTTTATAACATAAGTTACGTGATTTGCTCATCTTCTTATGCATTTTGACCTCATTATTCAAATAAAATAGGTTATAATAACGGGTATTTATACACATTATCACCATCATAGCAACATGGTGTCAACGGCCATAGATAAAACAAGCGCCTCATGATAAAAGAATAAATAAGCTAGAGGTCGGGAATAAATAGATGCCTCACAATCACATATTAAATTATCACATCAAGAATGTAGACCATGTCACCTATGGGAATGCAGACAATGTAGATAAATGTCAAAGGTCATGTATGCATGAACATGTTGATTAGGTATAAAAAAATGAATTATTGTTTCACTTTTCTTAAAATAAACCAAAACATGCGTAATAGCACATATTACATTGGTATCATGCTCAATAACGTTCATGAGTACTGAAACCTCAAATACCAACTTAAATCCTTAAAAAATAAGTGACTTGACGATAAAATGCTAGAATTAGAAGCTAATCGTCACTTTATGCATAATATTGTTTAACATAGTTCGTCCATATTCGTAAACATTAGAGCTTCTCCTGAGAAAGCTCATTTTACTACATATGGCCTCTCATAATTGGGAGTCCATTTTTCCTCTATGATCTTTTTGAAAAGGTAGGATCCATACTACATGCTTCATACTCAGCCATATTGTTGTTGCAATCGAAATATAACTTAGCAGTTAAAGGGTACTACTTGTTTTCATTCATGCATTAAATTCTCTCAAGTGTTATACTCGTAGATTAGCATGAATGGATCTAAAATTAACGACTAATAATTGGAAAAATAGGATTATGTGATAAAAGGTGCACTCCTATTCATGTAACATGGGGGGAGGGTGGGGGAAGGGTAAGAGAACATTGAAAATCTAAAAACTCAGTAAGTGACAAGTTCTTAGAAGTAACAACTCATAAAACATGCTAAAAAAATGTGTAAATATGCATAGATAATGAAATAATAATTAAAAAATCATCATACCATAATACTATAAATTACAAATCAAACCAACAAACCTGTTCTCGATCCAACCATGGCAAGGCGCCTAAATATATGGCCAAGAATAGCTCTCACATGATCAAGGAATCATGCGGCCAAATCTAACTCAAGCATATTTAGTACCTGCCACGATAGCAACCTCCATCCTATCTGACCATGGTAGAATACTAAATACATGATTGAGAATAGCTCACATGTGATCCATATCCACAAGAAAACATGAAGCCAAACTGAGCCCACACATACTGTCACAACTCATTTGAGGTTTTCCCCTCTAACTTAGATCGTGGTGTGAATCTACTTCTTAAAACATTTCTTTTCAAACAATTTTTTCAATAAAAATCTATACAAATTTCATCATCATCTCCCCTAAAATACGGGGTACTCAAACCTAAAAAGTAAGATATTTTCACTTCTATACATATAAAACTAGAGTTCATATACTATAACACAACAAGTGTGTCTCATCACACACATTCGATTCCAGAGTTTCAAGTAGAGTTTAAAGTTCAAACTAGGTATTACATACAAAAAGATTACAATCTAATGAGGGAACTTTTGAAATATGAGTCCTTAAGTCACTCTTGCTACAACTAACCACATCATGATGTAATATAAAAATTTAACTATATACATACACAAATGAAGATCTACAAGAATGATGGGGTTTAATCAACGTTTGGTCCTAGATCGCTACCTGGGGGGGGGGGGGGAGAAAACATTGAAAATGAAGCAAAAAACTCAGTGAGTGGCAACTTATTAGATGTAAAAAAACGTGTAAACATGTATCGATCATGCAATAATAATTAGAAAACCATGATTACATAATACTATAATCCACATGGTATGTCCACAAACCTGTACCCAATCCAACCATGGCAAGACACCTAGATATATGAGCAAGAATAGCTCGCACATGATCAAAGAATCATGTAGCCAAACCTAGCTCATGCATATTTAGTACCCACCAAGATAGCAAGACACCTAGATATATAAGCAAGAATAGCTCGCACATGATCAAAGAATCATGTAGCCAAACCTAGCTCATGCATATTTAGTACCCACCACGATAGCAACCTCCATCCAATCCAGCTAGGTTAGGACACTAAATACACGGCTCAGAATAGCTCACACGTGATCCCTATCTACAAGAAAGCATGCGGCCAAACGGAGATCACACGTATTTAGCACCTACCATAGGAATAACCTCCATCCAATTAAACCATGATAGCATACTAACTACACAACTCGAAATAGCTCACACGTGATCCATATCCATAAAGAAACACGCGGCCAAACGGAGCTCACGCATATTTAGCAACTACCACAGTAACCATTTTCATATTGGCTCCTACGTGCATGTAGAGCAACCCACCATGGGTTAAACTAGGCCCGAAGTCAAAATCACATCCTTCACTCATGTCCTCACCTAGGTTCAGGTTCCTGAATCTCCGATCATGGCCTCTTTCAGCCCCGGAACCCCCTGACAAGCATAGATGGTACTACGAAAACACATTCACGTAGCCTTAGAAAAATCACTTTCTCGTTCATCATAAACATCGATTAATCGTATTTAAAAACCAAGTATAATAAAAAACTTGAAACACAATTTTATAAAGTTTAAGCCATACACATTCTTAAAATCGTGATGAATAAACACACCATAAAATTTAAATGAAAACAGGAACTTGAAACCTGCTTTTATAAATTCAAGTCATAAGCATTCTTAAACTCACAATACATAAACACATTGTTTAAACATAAATGGGAAGGTAGTCTTAACTAGTTTAATTCATGAAAATTTTCGAATGATATTATAAAATAACATGTATAAATAAAAGAAAACTTGAAAATGAGCAAGTCACAGTCAATAACTCAATTCCCCCGAGTTATACGCTTTCCCCACAACTATTTAGCCTGAAACAACGACCAAGGTCACATCATTATCTTCACATGACATGAGGCTACAACTATTTGCAAAATATTTCATTAAGCCACTAAATCTATTTATGTTCTAAGGTTCTTGAATTTTCAAAGCGCCTAGGATTAGACTAAACTTTTCACATACTAACCCTCAGACTCGAAATCTAGATATATTTGACCCCATGAGCATCCAACTTAGTTCAAAACTCAACGGGTCTTTTATGTAGCTACACTTTTACTTTCATTATTGATTATGGTTGGAATTTATAACCAATATATTACTATAAGTCAAACAACTCAAACACTTCCTAAGATCACCCAAATCATTTTATGATTCAAACTTTATAGAAGTGTTTACACCCAAACGAACTTCAAGTTAATGAAAAGCTCAATTTCAACTTCTAACATTCAACTTTAGAACCCGAGTACTATGAGTACTTTAATGTTAAAGCTTAGACTCAATGCGCACTTAATAAATTAAAGAAAACTCACTTAAATCACTCTAACCCTCAACAACAACTTAGCAAAGTAACCTTAACTTCAATAGACAATATCTTAACCACCTTCTAAATTCGCAATCAAGCATCCACCATCACGAATTACACTATGTTATCACTAAAATTATATGGGTACTCAAGATCGACTCCATCAAGCTTAGAACCTTACCTAATTGTTGCCAAAAGACCTAATTTCAAGCTTTCGAATGACTGGACAATGGTTCAAACTCCTCTAAAATTTGAATCTAGCATCAAAAGGTAATGGGTATTGAGAAAATCAAGTCTAAACTTAATGGATAATTGAAAAATCACCTTAAAACAACCTCGAATTGATCTTATGCTAAGAGGCATATATGAATGGAGAATGGATATGAATAGCAACATAGTTGATTTCTGGTGTGGTGCTGAAGAGGTGGGTGTCGGAGAATGGCTCGTGGTTGGTGCGAAAAGTTGGACTCGAAATGGCAGATGTGACACATGTCACACCCCGAGCTAGGTTTTTCTCTCTAACCTAAATCGTGGCATGATAAAATACTTTTAAAACAACTCGTTCCAACTTACTTCTAAAGAGCCCATATTAAGAAATTCTACGAAAATTTTGGTAGCATCTCCCCTAAAATTTGGGGTCGCCAAACCTGAAAAGTTGAAAAATTTTCACTTGTATAAATATATATTCTTCAGACTCAAAATAATATTGAGTGTGTCTCACCACACACTCAGCCATCTAGTCCAGAGTCCCAATTAGAGTTTATATTCAACTACGAAATAGTTGAAAAAAGAAATATGATTTAATAAGAGACCTCTCAAAACTCAAGTACTCATCGTGACTCTCGCTACTTTCAATCACCCAAATAGCAATACAAAACTTAAGTATATACATATACAACAAGAATAAGAATCTACAATTAATGATGAGAAGTTCAACGTATGCTTGGTCCTTGACTGCTACCTGGGGGGAAGAAAACCTTTAAAACTTGAGCTGAAAATTCAGAGAGTGGCAAGTTTTTAAAAGTAAGAGCTTGTAAAACATACTTCCAAACTGTTTAAATGTGACATCCATAGCCAAAAAATAATTAAAACGTTAAAATCATATATTACCATAATTCACAAGTAATACCAACAAACTTGTTCCCAAATTCAACCATGGCAAGACTTCTAAATATACGACCAAGGATAGCTCGCACATGACCAAAGAATGATGCGGCCAAAACTAGCGCATGCATATTTAGTACCCGTCATGATAGCATCCTCCATCCGATCTGATCATGTTAAAATACTAAATACACTGCCCGAAATAGCTCACACATGATCCATATCCACAAGAAAACATGTGGCCAAACGGAGCTCACACATACTTAACACCTACCACTGTAACAATCTTCATCAAATCCAACCATGATAGCATACTAAATACACGGTCCAAAATAGCTCACACATAATCTATATCCACAAGGAAACACATGGCCAAACAGAGCTCACACATATTTAGCACCTACCACAATAACAACATCCATCTGCTCCTACGTGCACATAGAGCCACACCTACCATGGGTTAAGCTAGGCATGAAGCCATATCACAACCTCTTTCTGCCTCGAAACCCCCTGACAACCATAAGCGGCTCTATGGAAACACATTCTAGTAGTCTACGGATAAAATCAATCACCTTGGGACATCGGTTTTGAGATTTGAAAACCAACCTTCACATTCCATTATCATAAATCAACATCTATAAATAGGTTTCATACTCTTTCAAGCAATTCAAAGCTAAAACAGACTTTTCTCAATAAACAAACAAAACATTCTCATCGATAAAACCAAGGTAAACATATTTTATCAACTCATTATAAAACACATTTTGATCATAACTCACGCAAATCGTAATTAAATCAAATCATGTTCAAGAACACGTGTTACAAATTCCAATTGTAGAGAACACATGAAAAACAAAAGACTTTCGTTAGAGATCATTATCGATAGTACACTCTTATTAAAGCAAGTTATCCCAACACTTATTCACAAACTAATTTCAATGGTTCGTAAAATCAATTTTCATATCAAATGTTTGAAAGTAACCACTCACCTTAATAACTCGATCCCCCAAGATTATACGCTTTCCCCATTTCAATTTGGTCTGAAACATAGATTAAGGTCTCATCATTGTCTTCACATAACGCGAGGCTACAATTATTTGCAAAATACCTCATAAGGCCACCTAAATCCATTTTATACTTCTAAGGTCTATGAATTTTCAAAGCGCTTAGGATTAGACTAAACTTTTCACATACGAACTCTTGGACTCAAAATCTAGATACTTAACCCAATGAGCATCCAACTTAGTTCAACCCAATATATCAAATTCTTTATTTTGGGACACTCTACAACTTACTTCAAGAAATAAAAGTGAGAATCCAATTGGATTTTTCCATAATTACCCCAAAAAACAAGTACTCCGTAATCGCGTTCTCTGCAACCTCCTACTTTCCTCCTAAATTTAAACATATTTTCAGTTAGAATTGGCTAACGAGTGCTTCATGAAAGTTATAGGACATTGAATAAGATTTCGAACCATATCGAAAAGAGCTTTTAGTTCCATTTGTACACTCCAGGATATTAAAAAAACCAGATGCTTTTTGACATTGCGTGAAAAGTCTATGACTTGTTTTCTACTTCAAAAATCATTCACTTAGCCTCAGAATTTACTCAAGCTTTATTCACAAAACTTATTAGAAATTGAGTTAACTATCAAACAAATATAATCTTACATTTTAATCCTTGTGTAGCTCAGACCAAAATAAAAACCAGAGATGGTCTGTAAAAACTATTCCAAACCTTACCAAGAACTTAACAAAGTACCGTTAACATCAATGGATAGCACCATAAGTACTTTCTAAATTTAAAAAATAAGCATCCAACATCATGGGTTATTCAAAATTATTGTTAAAATTAGGTGGGCACTCAAGACCCACTCCATAAAGCTTAGAATCTTACCTAAGTGGTACTGAAATGTCTAAATTCTAGCTTCTGAATGGCTGAACTGCGGCTAATTAAAATCTCCAAGGACTCGAAATCTAAAAACGAAATGTAATGGGTATTGCAAAATCAAAGCCGAAACTTAATGGGTATTCGAAAATCTTCAACGAACCTAACTAAAATAAAGAAAAATTACCCCAAATCTTACATCTGACAAGAGGGAGTTGGAAGGGACAAGATTAGTGGCGATTCAGCTCCTAAAATGATGATAAAAGTTAATTAGGTGTTGGACGACATCGAAGATGATGAAACCCGTGGAGGATCCGGACAGAGCAATACTGATCATGGTTGTCTTCATCAAAACGACATGAACAATGGAGATGTGGTGTGATGGTCGTTGTCCGACGTCATAGAAGCTTTGTTGACATTGATGAGTTACATCGTTGTCGGCTTGTGTCATGACCCGAGTGTGAGGAAGATGGAAGAGCATCAGCGTGAGAAATTTATAGAGAAGGGGGAGAATATCGATAGTGAAGAAGAAGGATCAAGAAGAAGAAAACAACCTTCTTCTTTTATTATTATTTTACAAATAAATAAATATATAAAAATATAGAATGAAATTACCATGTTTTCCTCACTTCAATTTTAACTATCCTTTTTGCCCTTAACTTCAATCTTTTCAAATACTTAAATTCCCAAGTCTTATCCCAACTAAAATTGTTCCAATTACCTTATTAAAACATTTCAACCTTAAAGAATTTACATTTGGATTTAAACTTGTTCTTCACTGCTTAGGAAATATTAATAGAAATAAAAGGTGAATGGAATGAGGGCTTACAAGGCAAGCTAAGAGACAATGACTAAAAACTTCCACCTTCAGATCTGCAAGGGAAATGAATGGTGGGGCTCATTGGCCATCGTCAAGCGGTTTGATCGACACACGTTGGTCTGCTTAGATGGCATTGGCGTGAAGGAGAGAAAGAGAGGGGAGGTGTGATGAAGAGAAAAATTCTAGAAGGGAGTGGCATTCGGTGGCTTTCACGAAGAAGAAGAAAAAGACTTTCCTTTTCCTCTTTTCTTTTGCTTTTTATTTATTTAATAAAAATAAAAATTAATAATATATATATAAGATGATCATATTGCCCCTCACGTCAAATTAAACTTACTTTTTGCGCTTCTCTCCATTCCTTTCAAATACTTAATAAATCTCCAAACTAACTTTGTTCCATTTTCTTATATATATATATATATATAAATCAACCTTAAAGAAGTATAAAATGTATTCCAACTTGTTTTTCACCATTCAAGAGATACGAAATAAATAAATAAATAAAAATAAAGGAGAGCGAATCGAGAGCTTGTATACTGCCTTATTTGACAATTCTCTATTTTGAGATTTGGTTAAATATGATTATAATACGTTTAGATAAAAGATTCCACTCACTAGACATTTTCGTCTAACCTCTTAAATGTTTTGTTTTATTGCCTCCGCAACGAAGGATGTTTACATTGAATTTGCTACCTTGATTGCCTACCGTGCCTCTTTAATCGCATCATTTTAGTAGTGGCCATTGTCATCTCGTATAGTGTGTAGAAACTAGGCAAGCAAAGTCAAGTCGTTATCTTGAGTTTGTATTTCATTTCTTTTGAAAGAATTATGTACTAAAAGTCAAATGAACTTTTTATATTCATTTATCAATGGACTTTCTCGTTTTTATTCAAAATCAAATTATGCGTTTAAATCTTGTGGTATAAAAATTTGTTCCGCTTATTAGACGTTCAACGTTTATCACACGATATGGTACACGTTGTGGGTCTAGGCATGCAACATGCTTCCCCTTAGTCACTTTGGGGCAAGGCTGGACAAAAACGAAGTTCTATACTAAAATTTATATGTGATGATTGTGATGTTGTATATAAGTAAACCATTAGCTTTATTCCTATCAATAAGTTAGCTATTATGTGTACATAATGAGTAAAGGCAACCATGGTGGTGTTGCGGACCACATGATGTTGAGATTTTGACCAAATGCGTTTGAGTCAACATCATAAGCAACGAGAAATGAATATGGAATTCCCTAAGGGATGTTGGTGAAATGAATCCCAGATCTATGTGTGGGCATGGTTCATGTTCTTGGTAGAAAGGAATAAGTAGAATCTAATATGTGATTTAGGTTTTATTGAAACATGGCGTTGAGAGCCTATTTATGAAAATGAAAATGAAATTAATGTGATTGAATTGTATTCCTCAAAAGGTTTTCCTAAAACCTCATTCACTAAGTATTTGACTTATATATTAACTTTCCCTTCCTTAAGTACCAAGGCATCGAGGTCAAGTAAAGAAGGATAAGGCGAGTTGTTGCGCTTTTAGGCAAAAAGCTAGGTGTTCTAAGTTGTTTCGAAAAGAAGTTGCAATAGGCATTGGGAGCCTTTTACCTATAGTTCTTTGTAATTGAGAAAGATTGTATTGTATATTTGAAACACAAGTTGTTAAATAATAAAGAGTTGTTCTATCTTGCGTTGTGATTCTTGTTACCTAAGAACTTATGATTATAAGTCTGAGCTAGGTGTTAAGGAAAGAGTAAAGTTCAAGTTGCATTAAGTTTGTTGATTGTGTTAACTTTACTTACTAGGGGCGTTCAGCGTGCTATCCTACCCGAGGAGATACGCATTGAGTGTCTGGGTGGTCATGCCTCCACATGGTCGCATGAAGTGATCTTGGGGCAGGGCGTGACACTTTACATTATAGAGAGATTGTTCTCGTTTAAAATGAATCTTGCAAATTCATTTGAAGAAAATTTGGATTATTTTAAGAAACTTACAAATAGTTTTAATCAATTTGGTGAGAAGTTGGGTTATGAGAATGAAACTACAATCTTGATCAATTCAATATACCATTCCTACAAAAAAGTAAAGTCAACAACAAAAAATGGAAGAGAAAATGTCACATAAGATGTAGTGATCAATGCTCTAAGAGATGCAAAGAATTAAAGTTGAAAATGAACAAAAGGCTAAAGAGAGTGGAGAATCTTTATACACAAAATGTCATAATGTTTCAAATGAAGACAGGTTTTATAAGAACCATAAATAATGTAGAGCGAGAAGCATTTTGAAATGTTTCATATATCACGACTAGGGGCATTTAAAGTGAAGTTATGTAGAGAAGGGAAAACCTTATGATAAAGATCATAGCATGTTTAAAGATCAGTAAAGAGGGAGAAATAACAATGAGTCTAGAAAATACAAAATCAATGGAAAAGAGGAGCTGATAGCATTCAAAATATGTAAGCTAAGAGGAGGCAACATAGGAGTTGTTTTTTTAATTAAATAAAAAAATTGCAAAATTTTCACTTTCTGGCAGAGTTTTAACTTTGGTTAAAATGTCTTGTTTTTCAAAAGATGCCACAAGATTTTAGAAAATTTTCAAAAGCTTTAGCGCGGACCTCGCACACCCCCAAATTTAGAGGTTAGTTATGTCCTCATTGCTAAAAATGAATGATAAGATTAATCGCAGAAAATTATTACAAAAGAGGTTTGAGGTAAAGCTTGCTCGCATAATAAACTATAGAAATATTTCTTGAGGTTCCTTAACAAGTTAAGTGCCTAAATAACAAATGAAACTTTATTTCACATAGTTTATTTCATGGAAGTTATCATTGAGATGCAAGGACAAATTAAAGTTCTCTAAATGTGAGGAGTCAAGCTTGCGACAAGAAAGACTAAATGCAGAAGAATTATACCGAGAGTTGAAATTGTATTGAAAGGAATATAAATTCACAGAAATGGAGAATAGATAAGCGCGGGATAGAAACAAGAAAGAGAGATTGCTTGGTTTGCACTCTTGGTTCTTCATTTATTGTCTATATGGCTACATTCTAATTGTAGATCACAAACATTTCAAATGGTGCTCCCTTTACATCTTGCGAGAAGTCCAAAACTTTGACATCATATCCTTTGCAAAACTGGCTTATTGCAAGAATCCTACTTTCGTCACCTAACGTTTTGTGAAACAACTTACACACCCTTTCTTGAACAGAATTTGAAACTAAAACTTAAACTACCAAACGGTTTACTATTATGAACAAATTAGATGCGTACTAGGTGCTAAACTAAATAATGCCACGAACCTACAATCTTGAACTACGTTATAACTGGCTGAGAAGACGAAGGTGGTTACCGTTCTAAATTTTTGTCACTGTTTTACCTGCCATCTTTGTCTCGCCTTCCGTATTCTTTCCCACCGTAATTGTATTTCCCTTTTCCCTTTTTCTGTGTAAGTCCACCAAATAGATGTGTTCTGCTTTTGTACCGAGTGGACAATAGGGAACAAGGGAAGAAGAGAAATACAACTTAAAAAAGTTGATGATTAGAGAGCCTAAAGATTAAAGGTGGATGATTGGTTTGATTGGAGTTCATATGATATGGGATTCTTTATCTCCGATGATCATAACCGTTCCAAATTGTATTTTCCCTTTTTCTTTTTCCCACATACTCACCACATCAAATTAGTTCCACTATTATACTTGGTGTGTATGAAGGAACCAAGGAAACAGAGGAGCACAATTAAAAATAGTGGGATCAGGAAAAAGAGAAACACAACCTAAAGAGCCAGGAAAGAGCAAGCTGAGGACGAAGTTTTGTTTAGCTTAAGGTTTGGATTTGATGTTTTTCAGGCTATTTAAATAAGCGCTCTTAACTAGAGTTAAGGAGTTAGTTACCGTAAGGTCAACGTCTTGTCGTATTAAATGTGATTTTGAAACACTAACAGATGGTTCATAGCTCAAGGTATGGCGTATTCATTGCTCCTTTGAAGTTTAAGAACTTTTAAAGAGCGATGAGACGTTTTATACTACAAAATAACCCTAACGATACCCGAGGACACCCTAAACTCAACTGTTGTTGTGTGGAGAGATCACAATGCATATTACGTTATGATTCAAACCCTAATACCCTTTAGACCTAGAGAGAGATGGTTTGTTTTCCCTAAATTTAAGAGAATATATAATCCTAGGTTACAAAAATGATTTATAAGTATAAAACAATTATAACTAATCACAAGTATGTTGTACACAAAATTTTCATGGATGCAATCTATAGTATGAAAAGTCTGATATAGATCCTAGGGTTGGTTCAAGCAACCACAGATTACTCTTGTACCTTGAACCTCTTCATGCGTTCTTCAACTAATCCCATATTCACCAAGACCAAATGCTTTGCCTAAAATCAAAGTAAACCTTATTCTAGTGTTTGAAAAATCAATTCCCTGGCAACAACGCTAAAAACTTGTTGGTATTGTGTGGATTTGTTTCGTATTGTGGTTGTGGTGTGTGTTTTGTTGGTTGGGATGTCGCGTAAGTTAGGTAATTAGCCCTCCATCAATGAAGATATCTCTGTAAATTAATTGAAGGATGAAAAAGAGGCAGAATGGAGGAGACACTACTACAAAAATGGTCTACAACGACAGTTATTTTCTGTCACGAATAAAATCCGTGACAGTTATTTACAGTCATAGTATCGGGAGTCATGGAAAGTCCTTCCATGACAGTTTTCGAAAACTGTCGCAATAAGTTTTTTCATGAGAGAAAATAAATGTCGTTAATTACTATTTTATGACAACAAATAACTGTAATATTTTATATTATGACAACAAATAATTGTCATCATTTGGTATTAACGACAGTTTAAAAATGTCGCAAATTCGTTTATTATGACATTTTTTAAATGTCAAGGAGATGTCAATCGTGACAGTTTTTTTAGAGAATTAAATGTCATTTTTTTGCTATTGACGACATTTTTTTCCTGTCAAATATAAGGCAATCATGACAGTTTTTTTTTATAACAAAAATGTCATTGTTTTAATGTTGACGACAATTATGGAGTGTAACGAATTCATATATAATGATATTTATTTTCTGTTGCAAATTCCTCAATTACTACCGTTTTTCCCTGTTCTCCTTGTCGCTCCGCCATTACACGAACCATTTGAATGACAATAATTTTATAATACATGTAGCGTATATATAGAAACAAATGATCGACACTCTAATATATATACGCTATAATACACTTTGTAATATTTGTACATTTCTAATCCAGTTTGAACAATTTACAAGTATGGAATTACAGCCCTTAATCAAAACTAATGTAAATACCATCATAATACATATAACATGATTTTCTGTATAAGCATAAACAACCAGCCAGTAATCCTTCACCACTCAAAATATGCTTTGTTGCTTGAACCATGGACAAATCCTTCATTTCTAAAAACAGCCAGTGTATTTTGATTTCCCTGAATAACTTCTTTGAAGGAAATTTCTTAAACTTTGTCGGCTCCATTAGAACCTACAAAGACAACATGAATATAAGGAAGTAAATATTATGGTTGTGCATACCAAAAAACATAATACAATCTGCATACCAATCTTCCATCTTCATCTCTAAAAAACCAAAAAGTGTTATATCAATCAATTGCTCCAAGTTGGATTCACTGCTCCAATAGATTCTTCCAAACCTAGTAAGAAAACAAAATCTCATTTTAGAGTATGACTAAAGAACATCCCAACCCTTCATTCTAGCCCCCCTACCAACACAATCAAAAACAGTGAAAGTAGCACACACAAAACATATGTCTTTAACCCATAGGTCATAAGTTAATACTCCCATTGATTTAAGATTGAAAAAAAGAAAACAATAGTGAGATTATAGAAGAACAACTAGCATGCCCAAACTTTTGTGATAACATTTCCAGCCCCCCCTCTCAAACCTTCATTCCAGCCCCCCTCCACGAAATAAAAAACAGTGAAAATGGCACACATAAAACATATATCCTTAGCCAATAGAAAAATTAAGAAAAAGACTACCATAACTGCAGGATAGTCATAACACTTCAACATGTATTTAGGCTCAAGAACTACCAGAACACCCCCAAAAAAGTAAACTCACACCCACACACTAAGAGAGAGAGAACCTAGAATTCTTTGAAGTATACAAAACCTGTACATATAGAGAAGAAAGTCTAAACCTGGAAGTTTTTGAAGCAGATTAGAACTAAAAACCAAAGCTCTCACGAAAAATACAAAGAATATAATTCTCTTGAACCTTTGAATTTCAAAAACTTAGAACATGAAACTTAGAAAAACTTGGAAGGGAATTTTTCTTTGAAGTTAGAAAAAGAAACATTAAAGATTATTCACTAAAGATTATACTAAGACCAAAGATATTGATCTCCAAGAATACTTTTTCAATATCATAAAAAAATATTTAATTTAAATAATTTTCATATACAAAAGCCAAAGCCAAAACCAGTGATTCTTCACACTCCACATACATCACATACATCAAACACTCTCTCTCCCACTCATGATTGTGCTATTACACTCCACATACAAGTAAACAAAGAGGCTAAACCTAGAAAAGAAGATTAGAGAAATTCAAGAAAAGGGTTTAAGACCCATTGCATTAGATATATAGGTTTTAAGATATCACATAAAAAAAATACTACATGAGTTGAAAGATATTGAAAATCTTGGTACAAGAATCATATTAACATGCATAAGAAGATAAACTTTCTATGATCATGCAGAACTGATAAAGCAATTTTGCACATGATGGATTTGATTGTATTAGTTTAGGATTTTACAAGTTTTCATTTTCACAAATGAGGGAGAGTATTATAGTAGTGTTGAATTCACCTTAACTCATAAATTCAAGCATTCAGATTGTGCGATAATTTAATAGTACATACTATACAATTTATCTTAGACTTCTCAAACACAAGTCAAGTAAGCCAAAGTTTTAGTAAAAAATCGAGATCCAAAACATAAACTAAGAATAACTTATCTCTAAATATTCCTACACTATGATATAATATTGTCCAAGTTCAAGCATAACTCTTTTGTGCAAAACATCTCAAATATGTTGGAGAGACATAAGGTTAGAAGTATACTGTAACAACCCAACTCTCCTACTAAGCTGGAGTCATTACCATTTAAATAAATATAAACTTTTTATTTTAAAAACAAGAAAATACAAAAAATTTAACATTTCAAATATTTAGTTAAAATACTAGTGAAATATATATAGAGAGAGAAAATGAAATAATTAATTAAATAATCAAAATAGCTAATTAAAATACTAGTTTGGACCCAAAATGTAATTAAAGAAAATACTTGAAATAAACATGAGTTTCTAAAAAGTTTCTAAATATAAATTACTGGTACGTGCGGAAGAAACTGGAACTATTCCCTATAGCGAACCACGGTCACTTCTTGTCATTCGCCAGCTTGCCTTTACCTTTGCCTTTACCTTTACCTTTACATGTAAAAATTAAACATGTAAAAGAATGAGTATAAATTTATACCCAGTAAGAGACCCACTATTAGTCTCGCTATGTGTCTGTTAACATCTCGTTAGAGTCCTATAATAAAGTACCTCTTACTATTGTGCTTCTGAATGCACGCTATCCAGTGGTCCCGTAGGGACACATCTGGGCTCTTGGTGAACCCGATGAAACCGCCCTAAAGGAGAGTTGGGCTGTAATGTGACCTTGTTGAATCACACATCAAATTAGCCATACATGCATACATAGGTGGTGATCCCAAGGGACACTCATATGGTACGACTCTAACACGAATTAACAAAACACTATAGCCTATACATAAATATCATATCATCAATATCACAACCCAGTCAGACATAACTCAGACATAGCACATTTAATCATAGCATGCCTCATTCATAGTATGAATTCAATCATAATATGGTTACCGTAACCATTTATAAGGTCATCTGAAATAGTTATAATATACCTCCAACCATAATATATCTCCCTTAACACACTACTAAGTAATACATTAATACATAACATACATTCAAAGTAGGGTCTAATGGGAAAATCTCTTACCTGGAGATTTGTCAAAAATAATAATTCACTGGTTGACAATCAGATTCTCTCAATATTCAGTCTTGAACATGAACAAAATTGAAATCAATAATTTTGTCAACTATCACCCTACTGTTTAATTAAGCAGCCAAGCTTATCCAAACCTACCCCAGAATTAAGGTTGAATCCAACACAACCTTAATTGGAACAATTCACAATCTCAATTCCTCAAGTTATGCTTGAACCTTCAAGTAACATAAATAAATTTAAATCCATACTTAACTTGTTTGGGACAAAGAAGGTTATCAATGGGGGCACCAAACCCAATCAAAACTAAGCAAAATCTTACTAAAGTGACTTCAAAATAGGGGATGGCTCGACAAAACAGTCGGCTCGGCGCGTAGCTCGTGGAGAAGGAAGGAGCACGCGTGGGGCTTCGAGAACAGAAACGGCTCGTGCTATTCGTTCGCGACTCATGCAGCTCGGTGAAGGAATGGTGGCTCGGCTTTGTAAGGAGGGCAGCTCGGATTACTTACACGTGCGTGGCTCGAAGGCGTCACTGACCAGCTGACTCCGATTTAGACGACGTGTGAAGGTGATACCGACGGAGACGATGACATTCGATGGCAGAGGACGCCTCGGTCGCTGGTGAGGCACGAACGAACGGCAGTTGGCTTCAGCGATGGACACGAGTCGCCTGGGCTATTGATGAATCGAGCAGTTTGTCTGTGGTTAACGACCGACGTTCGGCTGCCGACGGAAGGAATGGACGGAGATGGGAACGATAGAGATTTTGGCGGCGGTTAGGGTTCTTTGGATGAAGGAGAAGGTGAACAGTAGCCATGGCACGCATCGCGAGTGGGTATTAAATATATACAATACTAATAATAATAATTCTAATATTATTATTATTACTATTATTATTTGATTTCCCGAAATAACTCATCTTTTCCTTCTTCTCTTCCTATTCCAATTAATTTCCGCTCTCTCTTCATTAATAACCCATTCTATCACCTCTTTTTAAAAAGAAAAATATATATATTTTTCCTTAATAATTATATTATCCCATAATATAATTATTCTTACACCTCCATAACTTTCTACATACATATATCAATAATTACCCATAATACTTCCAACTTTACAAATTTAATTCACCAAAAAATAAATCCAAAACCAAATTTTAACAATAGAATTCCAATTTCAAAAATTAATCACATATCCTTCCAAAACACTTATTTCCACAATTTAAAACAATTTCACAAATAACACACAAAATTCAACAAAATTAAAAATTAAAATAACTTAGTAGTTTTGGGGTGCTACAATCTTCCCTCCTTTGAGGACCTTTCGTCCTCGAAAGTTCTAATCCTCAAATAGCTCGGGATAATGAGCTCTCATGTCGTCCTATCTCTCCCAAGTAGCTTCCTCAACCTCATGGTTTCTCCACATAACCTTAACCAAAGCAATTCTTCTGTTACGAAGCAGTTTAACTTCCTTTGCTAAAATCTCAACCAGCTACTCCTCATAACTCAAGTTCTCATTAATTTGTAATGGGTCATAATCAACTATATGTGAGGGATCTGCTACATACTTCCTCAACATGGAGATATGAAACACATCATGAACTGCAGATAATGACGGAGGCAAAGCCAAACGATAAGCTACAGGGCCAATCCTCTCAAGAATCTCTACAAAACGTAGACTCAACTTCCCCTTCTTCTCGAATCTTAAAACACCCTTCATAGGTGCTACCTTCAGAAAAACCATGTCCGCTACGTCAAACTCAAGATCCCTACGTCGTTCAACAACATAACTCTTTTGTCTGCTCTGTGCTGTCAACATGAGGGATCTAATCTTCTGTATGGCTTCGTTGGTGGTCTGAAGTAGTTTAGGGCCTAATATCCTCTGCTCATCAACTTCACCCCAACAAACGGGGGATCTATAACTCTTACCATACAACGCTTCAAATGGCACCATGCCAATAGTAGTCTGGTAGCTGTTATTGTAGGCAAACTCCATCAAGTGCAAATAGGAGTCCCAACTCCCTGAGAAGTCTAACACACAAGCTCGCAACATATCCTCCAGAATCTGATTCAAACACTCTGTCTGACCATCAGTCTGAGGATGAAAAGTTGTGTTGAAGTCCAATCTCGTGCCCATGGTAGCCTGAAGTTGTTTCCAGAACTTGTAAGTAAAACGGGCATCTCTATCGAAAGTTATGGATACTGGCACTCCATGCATCCTCGCTATTTCAGTCATATACTATTGTACCCACTTACTGGCCGTATAAGTGGACTTCCTTGGAACAAAATGTGTTGACTTTGTGAACCTATCAACAACAACCCATATCACTGTATAACCCTTCAGGGTTCTAGGCAGTCATGAAATGAAGTCCATGGATACATTCTACCACTTCCACTCTGGCACACCCAAGGGTTGCAACAAACCTGCTGGCTTTTGTCTTGGTGCCTTCACCTGCTGACATTCCAGACATTTACTGACAAAATCTGCCACCTCTCTCTTCATATTTCTCCACCTGTAAACTCGCTTCAAATCCTGGTACGTCTTTGTGCTGCCTGGATGCATAGAAAATGGAGAACTATGAGCCTCAGTTAATAACTCGATTTTAACTCCACTATCTGCTGGCACATATAATCGTTTCTCAAACGTGAGTCCCTCATCAGTGGATATAGAGAACTCCTCAACTTGCCCTGCTTCTGCTAAGCGGCGCTTTTCCACCAAATAAGGGTTAGTGAGCTGGGCAATAATAATTCTCTACCTCAAAGTTGGCTGTACTAACAACTCAGCTAACTGCGAGGTAACTTCCCCTACTGAAACTGCAATCTCAGATCTCTCAAGGTCTCTATGCAAATGAGCTTGCCTAGTAATGAGTGCTGCAGAATGTGATACCTTCCTACTAACAACTACCACATTCGCCTTACCTGGGTGGTATAAAATCTCACAGCATAGTCTTTGACCAATTCGAGCCATCTTCGCTGCCTCATATTCAACTCCTTTTGAGTGAAGAAGTACTTCAAGCTCTTATGGTCAATGAAGATCTGAATCTTCTCACCGTATAAATAGTGCCTCCAAATCTTTAGTGCAAAAACTACTGCTGCCAACTCTAAATCATGTGTAGGGTAGTTTTGCTCATGGTTCTTCAACTGACGGGAAGCATAAGCAACCACCCTACCTTGCTGCATAAATACACAACACAGTCCTTTCTTAGAGGCATCGCTGTAAATCACATTACTCCCAGATCCATCTGGCATTGTAAGGATTGGTGTAGTAACGAGTTTCTACTTAAGGTCCTGAAAACTGCTCTCACATGCTGGGCTCCAAACAAAAGGAGTCCCCTTCCTGGTCAGCTGGGTCAAAGCACTGGCTATACGAGAGAAACCTTCCACGAACCTTCTATAATAACTTGCTAAACCCAGAAAACTTCGGACGTCACTGACTGTAGAAGGTCGAGGCCAATTGGTAACGTCTTCCATCTTTTCTGGGTCCACAGAAACTCCCTCATTGGATACTACATGACCAAGGAACGATACCTGCTTCAGCCAGAATTCGCACTTGGAAAACTTGGCATACAACCTATAGGATCGAAGAGTGTCCAACACCTGATGCAAATGTTCCTCATGCTCAGCCTCTGTCTTGGAGTAAACCAAAATGTCATCAATAAAAACTATCACAAAAGTGTCTAAGAAATCCTTAAACACCTTGTTCAACAACTCCATAAATGCAGCAGGAGCATTTTTCAAACCAAAGTACATCACAATAAGCTCATAATGTCCATATCTGGAACGAAATGCAGTCTTGGAGATATCACTCTCCTTAATCCTCAACTGGTGATATCCTGAACGTAAATCGATCTTAGAGAACACAGTGGCTCCCTGTAACTGATCAAATAGGTCATCAATTCTTGACAACGGATATCTGTTCTTCACTGTCATCTTATTGAGTTCTCTATAGTCAATGCAAAGACGCATCGACCCATTTTTCTTCTTCATAAATAACACTGGTGCTCCCCAAGGTGAGACACTAGGTCGAATAAAGTTTTTGTCCAGCAATTCTTGCAACTGAGCCTTCAGCTCCTTTAGTTCAGCTGGAGCCATTCTGTATGGGGCTCTAGATATGGGACCAGTGCCTGGTTCCAACTCTATGGCGAAATCAACCTCCCTGTGAGGCGGAAGTCCTAAAAGCTCTTCAAGAAAAACATTAGTGTGTTCCCTTACCACTGGCTCAGATGATAAGGATACCTCGGGCTCTCTAGTGTCTACAACACTAGCTAAAATACTCCAGGTACCCTGATTGAGCAGCTTACTGGCCTTCATAATCAAAATAACTTTGGGTAGGACCACAGTCCCTACTCCCTTATACTTGAAACTAGTTGCCTCAAGAGGGTTAAAAACTACCTCCTTGCGAGAACAATAAATAATTGCATGGTTAGCACATAACCAATCCATGCCTAAAATTACATCAAAATCTTGCATGTCTAATACTAATAAGGTTAAATCTAAAAGATGTTCTGCCATTTCTATTTGACATGCCTTTATCTTCTCTCTTGACAACATAATTTCTCCGGATGGAGTAGAGACAGACAACATTTGACTCAAAGGTTCTACCTCTAAACTCATATGTTGTACAAACACTTAGGATATAAAAGAATGAGAGGACCCCAATTCAAATAATACTAAAGCAAGGTGTCCCAAGATTGGGAGCGTACCTGTCACCACTGTGCCAACTCTCTCGGCCTCCTGCCTATTAGTGGCAAAAACTCTCCCTTATGGGTTGTGGAAGTCTGGTTCGCAACAGCTCCGAATGATTTCTGAGGGCACTTATCAGCTAAATGCCCAGGTTGCCTGCACTTGTAACATACTCCACTTCCTGCTAGGCAACGACCCGAGTGACGTCTTCCACAATTAGGACACATGGGTAATACCCTCAAGGTTTGGACTACCTGAGCAGCTTGCTGTCGGTGCCGTTGGAACAAACTACCTGATCTCAAATTCCTCTGTGATTCTGCTATAGGTTGTTGCTCAGCCTTTCGTTTCTACCCTGAAGTTGGCCCCTTCTCTGCAGCCTTGGCCAACTTCGTCCTCTCATGCAAACTCAAGTCTACTGCCATACGCAACGCATCAGCCTGGGTGGTTGGTCTAAGGACACGAATGAAACCCTGGATCTCTAACTTGAGACCCCTAACGAACTTGTCGGCTCTTTCAGCCTCGGTTCTCACTAAGTTAGGTACAAACTAGGATAATGCATCGAACTCCTGATCATACTCTTCCATGGTCATGTTGTCTTGCTCCAGCTTTAGGAACTCCTGGCACTTGGCCTCTCTCACTGTGGCGGAGAAGAATTTGGCATAAAAGTTCTCCTTGAACTGCTCCCAGGTGATCTTACTTATATCTCCACCCAGCATCCTCTCAGTGGACTCCCACCAGCCTCTGCCTTTGTCAATCAGTAAGTACACAGAGCACTGAACCTTCTGGTCATTGGGGCACTTCATATAACGAAAGATGGTCTCCACCGAACTCAACCACATCTGTGCCTTGGTGGAGTATGCTAAAGATCCATCGAAAGTTCTAGGGTTATACTTCCTGAAGTCCCTTAGGTGTTTGGCTTCGGTGGAAAGCATGTCTGGTAAGTGTTGGGCTACAACTGGGGCCTGAACTCCTGTAGCTGGAATCTGAACACCTGCAGCCGGTACCTGAACAGGAGTTGTTTGAGTCTGCTGGACAGGCTGTCGTTGTGCCATTACTTCGAACAATAAGTCTCTATACCTTTGCTCCATAGCAGCAAGGTCTGCTTGAGTGACATGTGCAGTAGGGTCAACAACTTGTACAGTTGGCTGTCCTCCAGGTTGTCCCTAAGGCTGGTTACATTCAGCTTCTCTGCCTCCTCCACCACCTCTATGAACACTTCTACGTGGTCGCATGTTTTTCCTAAATTCCACCATTAAAAGTCTTTTACTACGAGTTCATTCATAACATACTTACTTATCTAGTTTAATTCAGGCAAGGTCATATGCATAATCGTAAACTATATCATAAAACGTACCTGACGAGTGACGAAGGATCGTATTAACCATAGGGATAAGATCAAAGACTTACATCGTAAGTCAGTCTACAGAATCTAAAACTGGGCTTTGATACCAATGTAACAACCCAACGCTCCTACTAAGCTGGAGTCATTACCATTTAAATAAATATAAACTTTTTATTTTAAAAGCAAGAAAATACAAAAAATTTAACATTTCAAATATTTAGTTAAAATAATAGTGAAATATATATATAAATAGAAAATGAAACAATTAATTAAATAATCAAAATAACTAATTAAAATACTAGTTTAGGCCCAAATAGTAATTAAAAAAAATACTTGAAATAAACATGAGTTTCTAAAAAGTTTCTAAATATAAATTACTGGTACATGCGGAAGAAACTGGAAATGTTCCCTATGGCGAACCACGGTCACTTCTTGTCATTTGCCAGCTTGCCTTTACCTTTACCTGTAAAAATTAAACATGTAAAAGAATGAGTATAAATTTATACCCAGTAAGAGACCCACTATTAGTCTCGCTATGTGTTTGTTAACATTCCGTTAAAGTCCTATAGTAAAGTACCTCTTACTTTTGTGCTCCCGAACGCACGCTATCCAGTGGTCCCGTAGGGACACATCTGGGCTCTCGGTGAACCAGAAGGAACCGCCCTAAAGGAGAGTCAGGCTGTAATGTGACCCCATCGAATCACACATCAAATTAGCCATACAAGCATACATAGGTGGTGATCCCAAGGGACACCTATATGGTACGACTCTAACACTTAGAATTAACAAAACACTATAGCCTATACATAAATATCATATCATCAATATCACAACCCAGTCAGACATAGCACATTTAATCATAGCATGCCTCATTCATAGTATGAATTCAATCATAATATGGTTACCGTAACCATTTATAAGGTCATCTTAAATAGTCATAATATACCTCTAACCATAATATATCTCCCTTAGCACACTACTGAGTAATACAGTAATACATAACATACATTCAAAGTAGGGTCTAATGGGAAAATCTCTTACCTGGAGATTTGTCAAAAATAATAATTCACTGATTGACAGTCAGATTTTCCCAATACTCAGTCCTAAACATGAAAAAATTAAAATCAATAATTTTGTCAACTATCACTTTACTGTTTAATTAAGCAGCCAAGCTTATCCAAACTTACCCCAGGATTAAGGTTGAATCCAACACAACCTTAATTGGAACAATTCATAGTCTCAATTCCTCAAGTTATACTTGAACCTTCAAGCAACATAAATCAATTTAAATCCATACTTAACTTATTTGGGACAAAGTAGGTAATTAATGGGGGCACCAAACCCAATCAAAACTAATAAAAAACTTACCAAAAGTGACTTCAAAACAGGGGACGACTTGGCAAAACAGTCGGCTCGGTGCTCAGCCTGTTGAGAAGGAAGGAGCACGCGTGCGGCTTGGAGAACAGAGATGGCTCATGCAATTCATTCGCGGCTCACGCGACTCGGTGAAGGATTCGTGGCTCGGCTTCTTAAGGAGGGCAGCTCGGATTACTTACACGCGCGCTGCTCAAAGGCGCACTGACTAGCTGACTCCGATTTAGAAGACGTGACGAAGGTGATACTGAAGGAGGCAATGACGTTTGATGGTAGAGGACGCCTCGATCGCTGGTGAGGTACCAACGAACGGCGGCTGGCTTCAGCCACGGACATGCGACGCCTGGGCTATTGACGAACCAACTACCGACGTGCGGCTGCCAGTAAAAGGAATGGACGGAGATGGGAACGATAGAGATTTTGGCGGCTGCTAGGGTTCTTTGTATGAAGGAGAAGGTGAACAGTAGCTAGGCACGCATCACGAGTGGGTATTGAATATATACAATACTAATAGTAATAATAATATTATTATTATTATTATTTAATTTCCCCAAATAACTCATCTTTTCCTTCTTCTCTTCCTATTCCAATTAATTTCTCCTCTCTCTTCATTAATAACCCATTCTATCACCTCTTTTCAAAAAGAAAAATATATATATTTTTCCTTAATAATTATATTATCCCATAATATAATTATTCTTACACCTCCATAACTTTCTACATACACATATCAATAACTACCCATAATACTTCCAACTTTACAAATTTAATTCACCAACCAATAAATCCAAAACCAAATTTTAATAATAGAATTCCAATTTCAAAAATTAATCACATATCCTTCCAAAACACCTAATTTCCACAATTTAAAAAAATTTCACAAATAACACCCAAAATTAAACAAAATTAAAAATGAAAATAACTTAATAGTTTTGGGATGTTACATATACTGTCATGTCAAAGCAAAAGGGCACAATGTAAGGAAGAAAATTAACTTATCATGATTATGCCTTGCGGAAAATCACACGCCTTTCTCATTACATATACTCTCATGTCAAAGAAAAAGGGCACAATGTAAGGAAGAAAATTAACTTATAATGATTATGCCTTGCGGAAAATTACACGCCTTTCTGTTTTATATTCAACTTCGTCTCTCTAGTGCATGATACTCAGAGCTCTTCTCACCTGTCCAAAATATTTATAGCATGATAATCAAATGGTGATCAATAAATTTGAATTCTGAGTACATACAACTTTTCTTTATTCCTCGTCTTTTATCTCAACAATAGTTTCTTCTATCTACTGAATTCAAAAGGTGCCTTGTGACTATTTACTAAGCTTTTTAGTGCAAGTTGTCTTCCATACATAATATCATTAGCTTAAATATGCACACAATCATACAAAACTATAAATTTACTCATATTAACATTATCTTTATTATAGACTTGACAACTTCAAATTTATCAAAATAAAAATATGCTTTAACAAAACGTACCTTGAGATTCTTTCAACCCTATTAAAAAAATAGATAAGTCCAACACTTTAACAAATTTATAGTGCATATTATGTATCTCAATTGATCACAACAAAATAAGATTGAACAAATACCCATGAGATACCTTTTCAATGTTGCATATTTTCATAAAAGCTCGAAAAGAGGTTATAATACTTCTTTAGAAAAGCTCGAATGTAATATATCTAACTCTCCCCATCTTTTCTCATACATCCTTCACATAGAACAGAAAAATGAAGAAACCATTCACTTCATCAAAAGCATGTCAACAACTAAATTTTAGCTTTAATGACTATAAACATTTTAATGGACATGACACAATAATTCAATATACGAGACACAATACTCAATCACCTAGTTAAATTTGGGCAAAAAAAACTGAAAATTCAAATACCAGGTGACAAAATCAGCAAGAAAATCAACAAGTTTGAATAGGATGTCTGTCAAACAAAGAAGCATTAGTTAATCTTCCTAGAAACCCCAATAACTTACGAGATTTAGATCATTTAATAAACCCATCAACAACTAATGAGTTAACACTTAAGATCTTAATTGCGGGAATATTCTCCATAGTTCTATAAATTCTAAATTCTTCCAATCAACAACATGGTAATGGAAATTCCATATCGAAACTAATCGGGTAATCACGAAACTTACTAAAATCACCCAATTTCTTACTAACACTTATAAAGGTAGCCTTAATCTTAACGGACAACTCCTTAACAATTTTCTACTTCGAAAACAAGCATCCAACAACATGGTTCAATAGAAAATAGCACCGAAATTAAATAGATACTCAATACCAAAACCACAAGGCTTGATACCTTACCCAAATTCGTGCCGAACTCCAAAGTTTCACTCCTTCTCGGCTAAATAGTAGCCAAGTCCATGAATAAACACGGCTCAAGGCTAGGCGCTCTATCTTCATCTACCCAATGACTCCATATATCAGCTGTCTTGCCATCATA
>CM046885.1:6941779-7229118 GCA_025688845.1 Cucumis hystrix | reverse complement strand
TTATATTGAAGTAATAATTATAAAGTTCCACTTGACATTTATCACTCCTCACCATGAATAAACACGGCTCAAGGTGTAAATCGTGGACATCACCTAAATCCCTTGAATTTTAAACGAGTTGGGTTGGGTTCAACTCTCCACTTTTTGGGTAAGTTGTGGAAATTATGTATAGAACGAATTGTATAGATGAAATTGGTTGTGAAAATGAACGATTTCTATTTACCTATGTTTAGGTTGTTTTGGCAAACTTAGGTTCAATCAAGGGGCTAGAGTAAAGTTAAGGTAAGGGTTCTTACTACTGGACTCAACGATGAAATTGAGATGTATTGTCTGTATGGATCCCTCTGAATTGAGATGAACTGACTGATATGGAAAATATTTGATGACTGATTAGCTGTATGAATTTTATTGAACTGAGATGGATTGATTGATATGTAAACTTGGTTATGACGACTGAACTGAGAACCTTGAATGGATTAAATTGTGGGTTGTTGGCTGTTATGTTAGGGTATAGGTAGTGTCCTGTAGGTTGGATTAACGAACTAAATTGAATTGACTGAACTGAGGTGAGCGATGCTTATGCATAAGTTTATTCATTTGAGGGGCCGTTCTGATAATGTTTGATTATGTGTTGGATTGCATAATTGACCGTAAATGTGTTGAACTGAAAGAATGAAAAAATGGTAGCTTGATTTGTAAATCTGTTTGACTGATTAAAAATGCTAGATTTGGACTGAGGGGAAATTGTTAACTTTATCTATAGGGTAGCATGCCTTGCAAGTGTTCTACGGGATCACCACCTGTTGAGCATCCTTCGGGAGCACTAGACTAACATGTTCTTCCTGCAGAGCACTAGACTGATATATGTGTCCTTTAGGGCATTAGACTGATTATGTGTATACCTACGGGATCACAAGACTGTGAAAGTGCAAGGCACCCAAATAGAAAGTTAACAATTTTATTTTTCCATAACGGGACCAGTAGTGGGTCTCTTACTGGGTATGTTAAAACTCACCCTTTTATGTTTAACTTTTCAGGCAAAGATAACATGACGAGAGGCAGACCAACGAGGGACAAGAAGGAGACGTGATTGTCATAGGGGAAATTTCCTTCAAATTGCTTCCATTTTATATTTTTGGTTTTTCCTTAGCAATTGAGACTGTTTTGGGTTTCACAATTGAACGACTTTTATTTTCTTGAACCTTCATCATTATCGATTCTTTTAAACATTTCAAAATTTTATTTAAAATAGGGCCTGAATAAAAACTTTTTAACGTTGTTAAATATTTTTTTATTTATTTATTTAAGTTATAAAGTTTTATGTTTAAAGGATGAGTCTAGTCTTAAAGGATTTCAGCTTAATTTGAAAAGTTGGGTCGTTACAAACAATCAATCTTCTTCAAGTAGAGGACGGAGAAGAAGTTTAAATAGAGGAAGAGGTAGAAGTGGTGGTCGTGGAGATTTTTCTCACATATAATGTTTCAATTGTAGACGTTATAGACATTTTCAAGCAGAATGTTGGTCTAAGAAGGCTAATTCTAATCAAGTAGAAACCAGTCTAATGCATGAGCAACCGGATAATGATCAAGGTCTTCTTCTTCTCAAACTCAACATCCAAGAATCAAGCACTGAAGAAATATGGTATCTTGATAGTGGTTGTAGTAACCACATGACAGGGAGAAAGGATATTTTTATATCTTTAGATGAATCTCATCAAAATGTAGTGAAGACCGGTGACAACAAGAAGCTTGAAGTCAAAGGAAAATGAGATATTCTTGTCAAGACAAAAAAGAGAGCAAAAAGAATTATTGATGTGTGTTGGACAACTTCTCTTAAGAGGACATGTGTTATCTTTAAAGATAACATATGTGAGATTAGAACCAAGAATGGAGATCTCATAACAAAGGCTCGTATGACTCACAACAACATGTTTCCAATTAAAATATACCATGAGAAGCTTGTTTGTTTTGAGAATTTAGTAAATGACACCTCATGGTTATGGCATTGTCGATTTGGGTACCTAAGTTTTGACACTTTGTCTCACATGTGTCAACAACATATGGTGAGAGGAAAGCCAAATATTAAAAAGGAAGATCAACTATGTGAAGCATGTGTTTTTGAAAAGCATCATCGAAATTCATTTTCGACTGGAGGTTCGACTGGAGGTTCTTGGAGAGCATCAAAACCTCTTGAGCTTGTCTATACAGACTTATGTGGACCTGTGAGAACTACTACACATGGAGGTAATCATTATTTTCTCACATTTATTGATGACTACAGCCGAAAAACATGGATTTATCTACTAAAAGAAAATAGTGCTACTTTCGAATGCTTCAAGACATTCAAAGCAATGGTGGAAAATGAAAGTAACTTGAAATTGAAATCATTGCGTTCGGATCGTGGAGAAGAATATATTGTTTTTGCAGATTTCTTGAAGGATGATGTAATCAAGCATCAGAAGACTGAAGGCAAAGAAGTATGTTGAAGGCAAAGAAGCTTCCTGGTCAATTTTGGGGAGATGCAGTATCTTGTGCTGTTTATCTCCTAAATCGAGCTTCAACGAAAAGTATGCAAGGCATTACTCCTCAAGAAAGTACGGAGCGGATTTAAACCAACTATTAGTCACCTAAGAGTGTTTGGGTGCATTGCTTACTCTCACATTTCATATGAGAAAAGAGGTAAGCTAGATGATAAATCAGAAAAATGCATTTTTATTAGGTGTAAGTGAGAACTTCAAGCCTTATAGATTATACAACCCTATAAGTAAGAAAGTTATTATTAGTCAAGATGTCAAGTTCGATGAAGCAAAATTGTGGTAATGGGATGCACCAAATGAAGACCAAAATCCATTACTTGTTGACATGGATGGCAAAGAAGAAGCTCGAGACTTGGAGCTTGAAGAGACTCAACCACTAACTTCACCTTCTTCATCACACTCCACAAGTGATGAAGAAACTACTCCAAGGAAGACAAGAAATATTCAAGAGATCTATAATACTTCAAGAAGGATACTAGATAAGGAACATGTTGACTTTGCTTTATTTGCAGATGTTGATCCTGTATACTTTGAAGAAGTAATTCAAGATGAAAAATGGAAAGATGCAATGAATCAAAAGATTGATGCAATAAGAAGAAACGAGACATGGGAGTTAGTCAAATTACCAGAAAATCAAAAGGCTCTTGGAGTCAAATGGATCTTAAGAACAAAGCTAAAGCAAAATGGAGAAGTGCAGAAATACAAAGCTAGACTCGTTGTAAAACGTTACAAACAAAAGTTTGGTGTGGATTATGAAGAAGTTTTTGCACCAGTAACTCGCTTGGAGACTGTTCGTTTGTTGTTAGCCCTTGCAGCAAAAGAAAAGAATTGGGTTGTATAATCTATAAGCCTTGGAGTTCTCACTGTACCCAACAAAAATGCATTTTTCTGATTTATCATCTAGCTTACCTCTTTTCTCATCTGAAATGTGAGAGTAAGCAATGCACCCAAACACTCTTAGGTGACTAGCAGTTGGTTTCAATCCGCTTCATGCTTCTTGAGGAGTAATACCTTGCACACTTTTCGTTGAAGCTCGATTTAGGAGATAAACAACAAAAGTTACTGCATCTCTACAAAATTGATAGGGAAGCTTCTTTGCGTTCAACATACTTCTTGCAAGTTCCATAATTATTCTATTTTTCCACTCTGCAACTCCGTTTTGTTGAGAAGTTCTTCGAACAGTCTTCTGATGCTTCATTCCATTTTCCTTCAAGAAATCTACAAAAACAATATATTCTCCTCCACGATCTGAATGCAATGATTTCAATTTCAAGTTACTTTCATTTTCCACCATTGCTTTGAATGTCTTGAAACATTCGAAAGTAGCACTCTTTTCTTTTAGTAGATAAATCCATGTTTTTCGATTGTAGTCATCAATAAATGTGAGAAAATAACGATTACCTCCATGTGTAGTAATTCTCATGGGTCCACATAAGTTTGTATGAACAAGCTCAAGTGGTTTTGATGTTCTCCAAGAACCTCCAGTCGGAAATGAATTTCGATGATGCTTTCTGAAAACACATGCTTCACAGAGTTGATCTTCCTTTTTAATATTTGGCATTCCTCTCACCATATGTTGTTGACACATGTGAGACAAAGTGTCAAAACTTAGGTGCCCAAATCGACAAATGCCATAACCATGAGGTGTCATTTACTAAAGTCTCAAAACAAACAAGCTTCCCATAGCATATTTTAATTGGAAACATTTTGTTGTGAGTCATACGAACCTTCGTTATGAGATCTCCATTCTTTAAAGATAACATCATGTCCTCTTAGGAGAAGTTGCCCAACACTTAAAAAATTGTGTTTGAGACCTGAAACATAATACACATCAGTAATTCTTTTTGCTCCCCTTTTTGTCTTAACAAGAATATCTCCTTTTCCTTTGACTTCAAGCTTCTTAATGTCACCAGTCTTCACTACATTTTGATGAGATTCATCTAAAGATATAAAAATATTCTTTCTTCCTGTCGTGGTTACTACAACCACTATCAAGATACCATATTTCTTTCGTGCTTGATTCTTGAACGTTGAGAGTGAGGAAGAGAAGACCTTGATCATTATCTGATTGCTCATGCATTAGAGTGGTTTCTGCTTGATTAGAATTAGTCTTTTTAGACCAACAGTCTGCTTGAAAATGTCTACAATTGAAACATTGTATGTGAGAAAAATCTCCACGACCACCACTTCTACCTCTTCCTCTATTTGAACTTCTTCCCCGTCCTCTATTTGAAGAAGATTGATTGTCTATGCTCTCTGACTCTATATTTGTTACAAAGTTGGATCGTCCATTACCTCTACCACCACGTCCACCTCTTCTTCCACTGGATCGACCTTTATAGGAGGACTGCATATGAAAAGCTTCTTCTAAAGGAGTAGAATCAAACATCTTCAATATGATCTCATGAAATTAAAGAGATCTCATTAAGCTATTTATGGAGAGAGTTGACAAATCTTTGGATTATTCAATTGCTACAACAATATGCTCAAATCTTCTAGGCATGCTTATAAGGATCTTCTCAACTACCCTTTGATCTTCAATTGTTTCTTCATTTGATCTCAATTGATTAACAATTAAGAGAACACGGTCGAAAAATTCTTCAATAGTTTCAGCATCTTTCATTCGAATTGTATCAAAGTCAGCTCGAAGTGTTTGTAATCGGACCAATTTTACCTTTTCTTCTCCTTGATACAAATTTTGCAATGCATCCCATGCTGCTTTAGCAGTATAGACTCTTGATATTCTTTCAAAAATATTTTCATCCACAACTTGGTAGATGAAAAATAATGCCTTCTTATCCTTTTTTCTAGCATCTCTTAACTCATTGAGATGTTGTGCTGAAAGACCATTCTCACTTTCTGGCCCCGAATATTCGTTGTCAACAATATCCCTTTGAGATCCATAAAGAACCTTCATTTGTTGGCTCCATCGCCTATAGTTTTTTCCCTCAAAGCGAGGAAGTTGAGGCTGCAACATGTTAGATGACATCTTTCAATCCTTGCTCTGATACCACTTTGTTGGAGGCGTTGACGAGCCCACTATAAATTTACTCTAAATCTCACAAACTTTTAAGAGAAGAAACTTGTTCTCTTAGAAAACTCAATAACACACAAGATAAGAATATTGTTCTCTTGAAACTCACTTACTTTCTAAACTTCAATTTGCTTCTATTGGTTTAATTCTTTTCTCTTGCATACAAATGAAGGAAATGATCTTTATATATAATACTCAAGAGACACTTCCTAAAAGACACAAAATAAATGAAGTACATGAATACATACCATTCATGTACTTGAATAATTACATGTATCTAGAAATGCATATGTATCTTGAAATTAGAAATGTATCTATTAATGTCTTATCCATAATGTATCTAGCTTATTAATTTCTAACAATTACTACAAGACAAGATGCTATTGAGTATGCCAAGAAGCATAATATACCTATTCCTATCACTAAGGAATCTATTTATAGTCGAGATGCCAATTTGTGACATCTTAGTCATGAGGTATATCGTTTATTAAAACTTGTTTGGAGTGACATTTTAAGATTTTATAACAGTTTGCTACCTCTATTTAAGTCTCATTTTAAGATTTTATAACAGTGTGCTTTATATTGGTTAAGTTTATCGCAATATAATTACATGTTTAACCACTAAATCAGGGTGGTGCGACAAAGTTGAGGTTTCAACCTAATAATGGAAGAATGCTTGCTACAGTAGACGGAAAAGTTGTTTCCATAATTGACATAGAAATTAAACCCAAGTTTGCAGACTTAAATTACAAGTTTGTTGATGTATAGTTTACTCTTTTGTGATTTGAGTTTCCTTATAAACTTGCAAATCAAATTTTAGGATATTCACATTAGTAACAACCATATTATGCGTTTCGTGGACTGTTTACTTATTTATTAGATTGAGGATTTAGAAGAAAGAAAATTCTCTATATGCAAACTTGTTCATTCATTAATTGTTAGGATGGTCTGGAAAATATTGAAATGAGAACTTGAGTGAGTATTTCCTTTAATACAGTAGTATTTGGTAAGTGTAACTTTATAGTCTGTCTGTTTATGTACAGCAAAGCTACCTTGGTCGTTAGTGATAAGTAAGGTTTTGATTTCCTAGAGCAAGGTGGAATACCAAAACCTCCTAAACCTATTATGTTGTTTATAAGGTCTTCAAAAAAAGTGGACCTGGTCCGAAAATGGTGAAGCAGTACGGTGCACCATTTAAAGAAGAAGACTGGGTTCATGACGAATTTCATGATCTTAATTTCTCTGATGATCAAGAGATACCTGCTAAGAAACTTAAGATGGATGGCACTGATATTGAGGGAGACTTGCCAAGCTACACATTTTTCATTAGACAATTTTGTTAAGTGAATGAAACAAATTTCTAATGATGACCTATTTTAGTCTCTAGAAGCTAATCCTTGTGCCAACTTCTTATCCCTGGGCGGTGGTCAAGAAGATCATGTGAGTACCATTGATCTACATTCAAAAGAATGCATCCTTCCTAGATTAATTGAAGTGTCTAATTCTAAGCAGCTCAAGTATTTCGCCTGAAAGTGACTCTAACTCAGATGTCTCTCAACTGCACCCATTCCAGAATCATGAGACCCAATCTCTACCCAACGTTTCTGAACTAGCTAGTTTCTATTTGAGGGAGATTATCTAGAAATGGATGATTTTGGTGGTTCCGAATTCAATCTATCAAAACCTCCTGAACCTATAATGAACTTCAATCTTGATAACCTAAAAGGCTTGCCATTCAAGTTTTCTACAAGCATAGTTCGGTATAGTGCACTAGACCTTGTGTTCAACTAATTGATTATAAAAAAAAAGCATGTTTACCTAATGTGTGATATTATTCATCAGGGGAGTGAGCGTAGTGAAAACAAAACTAAAAGAATTACGTCTCATTCTTTGTGTTTCATCCACTAGCTTTATTTTCTGTCTTTCTTTCCTTCCTTCCTTCCTTCCTTCCATCTTTGTTTACCCACATATGTTGTTAGTTAACGTGTCGAGAATGAATTTGCATATTCTTTTCCGATGCATACATTTATTACATTCGTTTGGGTCGACTTCCCTTTCTTTAAGCACGTTTAATGTTCTTGCACTTTAGAGAAGTGGTTTATAGCCCGACGATTCAAGCCCAATGTTCAGTTCAGCTATGCTTTCCTGTGGAGCTTACAAATGGAACCGTGGTATTTCTTTGTCTTTAATTGTCATTTGGAAGGGTAGATTGTAAATTAAGTGTCATGTTTATAACTTTTTTTGCCATGATTCAGAATGCGTTTAATCAGAAAAAAAAATTGCAGGTTGAGGAAATGTAAGGAAATGGTCTGATGTAAGGAAATCGTATGTTTTTAGTTAAAGAATTAAGAGGGGATTATCTCTGTGAAAATAAAAATTTAATAATCAGTTTAATTGGACATATAATATTTCTTAACTATGCTTTCCTTTGGAAGTTCTTTTCTACTTTTGTTCAAGTACATCCTGTCTTCGAAGTTCATCTCTGGAAATACCTTCTCATATAATTCCCAGTTTTTTGAGTGGAATATCCGAGTCAGAAAATTGCCAGGAATAATGAAAGCGATCCACACTTATTTTCTTTCACTTTTGCTAAAGGTGTGTACAATTCAATTTCAATTATAAAATGTACTATACTCTGTCATCATCATTGTTCTTTTTTTGGTATATAAGTCTAACTTTATTCTGGTATTGATTTCACTGCAGGAACAGTGACATCATGCAGAAAAGTTGAAGGTATTCTCTTATTATTTATTTCTTGAAGTCTTCTATAAAAGAACATCATCAATCAGTTCTATCTTGAAACTTAAACAAGATTTATTTTTTGTGAGCTTATGAGGAAATATGATATATTGTTGAGTTATTAGTTTGTGCTTGAAAGGTGTTTGACGATATGTGTCAGAAGCTTTAGAAGTCTTTTTCTTTTTGTTTTGCATTGTGTGAGTGCGTTCTTTTAGAGTTACTTTAGTGAATGTGCTTTGACATGGATAGGATATGATAACCCCTAAAGATTGGACTTGGTGTTTGAGATTGGACATGAATGTGCTTTGCATTCGCGAATGTGTTTTGAATCGTTAAAGCAGTTAAGTTGGCCTTTGACTCTTGGAAATCTTTGGTTGTAGGTTTTGCTGCAAATTAGTACAATTAGTCAGGCCCTCATCTTTGTGAAAAGATCTTGAAGTTGGTCATTTGTGGAGCGTCCTAGCCTGCAGCTTTTGTTATTGCTCTCTCAAAGTTTTTTTTTTTTTTTTTTGCAAAGGATGATCAATGTAATAGTTAACTTCTCGGTTTCTTTGTGTTTTTTGCCAAGTTGTATATTTTGTATATATACAAATAAAAGAGAAATATTATAGTTTTTAAAAAAACATTAACATAACCCGATACAAATAATGTCAGTTTTTTACTATTTGGCATCTAAAAAATGGACAATAGTGTAACAATTTAATAAAAATATATTTATAAAAATGGACCCAAAAGACATGATTTTAATGTTGGTTTTAAACTGACATTATTGAGGACCTATGATGTTGGTTTTAAACTGATATTGTTGGCCTCTTTAATGTCGATTTAAACTGACATCAAAGCCCAACCAACATTAAAGAGCTTTAATAACAAATCATATATGTCAGTTTAAAACCAACATTAAAAGCCTTTAATAACACTCGTAGATGTTAGTTGCCAACTAACATTAAAATTAAACTCAGTTTTGTATTAATGTATTTTCAGAGACAACAAGAAATAGGACAAATCTATAAACCAAAAATCTAGTCAAAAGTTGTGAGTGGCAAAAATGAGTTTCAAATGAACTTATAAACTTGTTTTATTAAGTTATATTTATAGCACGTTTGAGTTAAAGTATTTCAATCATACTTGAGTTATAAATGTATTACAAAGCATGAGTTTCAAGTTTACACTACAAGAAATCTAGCCTTTAATGTCGGGTGAAAAAAATGAAAAACTATCTTTAATGTCGTTTTTGAAAAGGAGGATCATTAATATCGGTTTTAAACCGACATTAATGATAAAGGTTTAATGTTGTTTTTAAACCGACATTAATGATCCACCCATTTTTAATTTTTTTTCTTTAATTTTTTGTATTTTGTAAAAACTGACATTAATGATCCTTCTCATTTTTAATTTATTTTTAAATTTTTTTTAGGTTTTAAAAACTAAATTTTTCCCTTTCTTTCTTACTTTACTGTTGAACTTTACTCTTTCCTATCAATTTTTCTTTTCTTCTCTCCAAGTTGATTTGTAATTTTCTTCTCTTCTCAATCTGTGACCCTAGATCGCGAACGACACCCAATCTTCATCGTGCCCAGTCATTGTCGTGCTCGAAACTAATCCCTAAAGTCAGTCGCCGTCGTGCTTCAACTACAAGAAACCCCTCCTGCCCATTCGTCTTTCAATCCACCTCTGTGCCCAGTTGTCTTCGAATCCACCACCTTGCCCAGTCGTCGTTGTGATTCCACCGCAAGAATCCTTTGTGCCCAGTCATCTTCGAATCCACCACCGTCGCCACCATCGCGTGCCCAGCCGACCACCACCGCGTACAAGCTTGGATCTGGTAAGTACTTTTTTGTTTTGAGATCACTTATCTAAGCTCGAATCTAGTATATAAGGTTGGAACTGGTATACTTACCCTTACAAACCGTGGTCAGATCTGCATTTGAAGTGTTGCCCGTTGAACGCCTTGAACGATTTCGAAGTAAAAAATGTAAGTTTCACTTGCTCTTGTTTGGTTTGGAAATCACTTATCTAAATTTACTTTGATTTTTTATTTTTTTTCTAGATGATTGTGATGCATGGCTATTGGACTTGTGATTGTGATTTTTGTACAACTTGTGATTGTGATTGTGATTGTGATTTTTGATATCATGTGTATGGCAATTTTTTATTATTGATATCATGTGAGGAAGTTACTGTAAGTTAAAAAAGGGAAAAATTTTCCAGAAAAGGAGGAAAGAAGAAGAAGATGGAGAGGTTAAATAATGGGAAATAAGTAATGTTTTTGTTTTGTTATTTTGGTTAATTTTTGTTTATGTTTATGTTGATGTAGTAGTAGTTTGTGAATCCAAAGAGATGGGAAAATTTGGGAAATTTGATGAAGGTTGATGGAGTAATGAAGAACAAGGGCAGTGGGTTTATATGGAGGAAGATGATGATGATGATGATGATGATGAACTATGAATCTTCCATTGATGAAAGTTTCAAAAACCATTTGGAACTGAAACTTTTGAATTTGTTTCTCCTTTTTTCCTTTCAAAAACCATATGGTTAAATTGCATTTTTGAGCTTGTAGTAATCTATATATTATCTTCATTTTCGGGAATAATGATTGAATACTAAATTTCTTGAAAGTATTTTTAGGTTGAACTTGATAGAGATGAGGTTGCCAGAGGAAGAAAACCCATACTCATTCTTCGTCATCATTAGTTTCAAATTCTCGGAGACCCATTTCATTATTTCTATTCATATGATTCTCCAATACTTATTAATGGGCCAAATTTGGATTGCTTTTCATCAAAATTTGATTTGATTATAGGCCCGGGTGTGGTTGCTTTTAAGCCCGTCTTCAAGTTCACATGCAAACCAACTGTTTGTAGAAATGTTAGGTATTTTTCTTTTCCCTATTTGTGGAAACTACAGATTAAAATATTTGAATTTAACATTTAGCTTGGAGTTTTATTATTATTATTATTATTATTATTATTATTATTATTATTTGATTTAGTAACTTGGAGTTCTTTTTTTAACATTTCAACGTGTATTATTCAGTGTTTACATTACATTAATTTGTAGGTTCCTCTTTGTCTAGCTTGAGATGCTGATTCTTCATATGATTTATGCCTTCTCTCTTTTCTAGGCATTTTTCTCCTCCACGTGCATTATGAGCTTAGCTACTTTCCATTTGCTTCTTTACTATCGTACCATTTTTCAACACTGAAAACATCTCAAGCAAAGATATAGAAACTTTACTTACTTAGTTCTTATGATTTGAAACTCATAATCATTTTGGTTTTCAAATGAATTATCGAATTGTTTGACAAACACTCTGCAGGTGGAGGTGAAAATCTGAGTAGTTTTGAAGACTTTTTTTAAAATTCCCTTCGGACATTTTTATGTAAATTCTTGGGCACAAGAATTTTCCGAACACCTTCCCGAACAAGAAAATGGGTTTGTTACACAAACACCTTTTAAACTTATATTTCTTTTGTTGAAGACATTCTCATGTACCAACTAATAATCATTTTCAAAAGGATTGTTCTCATGGCAACATAAGCGTCCTTGCTTAATCATAATTTCTTAAAAAAATTGTAGAGGCTTGTGGATACTCTTAAAGAGAAGACTCATTAGACAACAATGCCTATTTTTGAAACCAGGGGAAAGGAAATTGAAGAGTTTGTTAAAAACTAGATTCTCAATTGTGATTCTATTAGTTTCCATCACTGGTTCTGTCAAGTATTTCTTGAGTATTACTTGATTGGTAGATTCATGATTGCTAACGCTTCTATTTTAGGAAGTTCGAGATAATAAAAAATCTCTTGGGAGAATAGATGTGAGCCTTGCTTGGAGATAACCATGGTTTGTTGTGTTTACACCATTTTTTAATGCCCACAACATGTTTGATGAAATGACTGAATCATGATGACATTGGTTTTTCTTTTGTGTCGATGGTTGTTGATAACAGTCCACTAGTCAGATTATTTGAAATTTTAGTTTATTGGTTGGTTATTTAATATTTTTCTATGAAATTGGGTGATACTCAAAAAGTTGTAGAGGTTGAGTTTGATTGAACACATGCCTTCCATGTTTTATTCGAGCCAATGTGTAGGAAATGGCAAGGCCTCTTTTGGGATTCTTGAAGTTGTTGACATTACAACTTTAGATTAAAAAAATTTGCTTGTTGTCTAATAATTAGTGGAGTAAATAAGAGGTGCTTCCCTCTATATTCAATAGTAAAAGTTAGTCAACCACAATATTGAAGAATTTCTTTAGACTTTGTGAGATAATTCAAGCAGAAAAAATTGTTGTTTTTTTGTTTTTGAAGTTGTGAAGTCCACATAAAGCAATATCTTAAGTTGTGCTTATTTAGTTAGAATTTACAAATGGTTTGATTAACTAAGAGGTTGTAAATGACTAAATTTACTTTAACACTTGATCGTCAAAACTTTGGCAACTTATTTCAACGCAATGATTTTGTTTATCATAAAGTCTAGTTGTCTCCTGCAAGGAAATAGTTTATTTCATTCTTAGATAATCAGTATACTGTTTGTTTCTTAGTCGGGTATAGATTGCAATTGAGCTTGAATAGGTTGATAGTAGGGACTCATTAGAGCCTAGGATCACACCGGAGCAAGGTGTTAAGTGATGAAAACAGTAGACATGTGCAACAGAATTAGGATCAAATTTTTACTCTAATTGAAACTAAATAAGTTTAGTGATTAACATGCATAAAAAACCCTAAAATAACATAGATAAGATTAAAAGAAAAACTTACCTTTGAAGTTTTTCTTCTCTTGTATTCTCTTCACAAATTTGAAGTCAACACAATTACTAGAGTTTACCCGCTATTCTCCAAACTTAGAACCGAGTTGTGGGACTAAAAAATGGTGGAGGAAATAGAGAGAGATGATATCCTTGGGAGGAACCTAACCTTTTGGTTTTTTATTTTTTATTTTTAATGTTAAAACTTTCAAATGAAAAGAGTTCTTGGTTTTATTTTATAATTCTCAATTACAAAATTAATTTTCAATTTCAAATCCAAGAGTCATTTCACCTTTGTATAAATTTTGTTTTCAAGCAAACTACATGCAAGATCTTCCCTATCTCACCACTTGGCATTCTTAGTGGGGTAGGTGTCTTGCATGCGATAAGCCACTTGCATATCACATGCAAGTGATAAGTTTGTCAAATCTCAACAAGTGTTATTATTTAAATTAGTCTAAGGGCAATATGGTAATTCAACATTTAAATCAAATTCAAAGTTTGACTTTTCAAGTCCAAAGTCAACATTTTGAATTTTAACCATTTTGTCCGTCTTGACTAATTTCAACTTCCCAAGCATGAATCCGTATTCATTTCTCCAAAATTCAAATCATATTTGAATATAAAGTCGATCAAAATTTGATTTTTCAAAGTCAAAAGTCAACATTTTGACTTTTTACATCTTTGACATTTTTCATCAATTTCGAGCTTCCAAATATGAATCCATATTCATATTTAAATCACATTTAAACATGAAGCTCTATCTTAAGTTATAATCGATAACTATATCAGATATATTTGTCGGTTTCTTTCTCTTTACCTAATTCGAACAATTCGTATTATTCCATCATAATGTTCTAAGTTGATTCCTTGTGAGCTAGCGAGGGAACCTAATGGACCTATAGATCATGGACTCCAACGAAACAAGATTAACTGGCTAAACTCTTTAGACCGAGTTAATCAACCTTCGTTAACTAACGGATCATTCCACTAAAGTCCCGTAGTTGCACTCCCCTCACTATAGATATATTTGTGTCCATGTGATATGACCATGATAAGTAAGTTAATCCTTCACGGGTTGTTCATAATCTCGACTAGGTCAAAGTACTGTTTTACCCCCAAGATTATATCTTTCTCCTTAAGTCCCACACTGATCCACTATTGAACAATTGGTTTTAGGTCCAACCTATAAACTAAATCCCTCTCGGGCCAATGAGAGGGTGGAGCCCCTTGTTCAAGACCTGGATTCAGTCCTTAAGGGAACAACCTATCTACTAACCCTAAAACGAGTAGGAGTGAATTCCATCTTGCATCCTATGTCCCTAGCTATCCATCCGGTCTTACCCCTGAAATGGGAAGCTTATTGGGTCAGCGTCATTGAGCTGCCCTCACCTATGCAGATCTAAGGATAATTTCGTGTGAACAGAAGTTCATAGTTAGCTCAGGATTAAGATTAAGTTTCATTGGATATCTATAAACGAAATAGTCAGTTTTACAAAGTTAACGGTGTTATAATTTAAAAGTGACTATTTCATGGTTTCAGTCTTATGTAAACTCTTTACATAGGATGCCCCCACTTCCATGTCTCTACATGAACGATTCAAGATCACATCGCATCCATAGTGTTCCTAAAATAAGGTGCCCAACCGTATTCCTATACTATAGACTATTTAGGCTATATACTCAAACTTGATCCACGTTTATGTCTCTACATACAGTTCAAGTTTACTCAATAATAGCCTTGGGACCTTTGTTTATTGGCTTTAAGATTATAGTATCAATAACGAATTTATTGAATAGAATATGATTACAAACTCCCACTTGGACTAAAAACTCCTTGTGTGATCAAACTACGTTGAATTTAATGAGTACAATAAACATATGAATATTTTAAACTAGGGTATGCACCCAAATTTCTCCCACTTGTCCTAGTGCACACACTTCATAGACCTAAACTCTTTTTAGGTGACCTTCATACACTTTAGTCATGAAGGACTTTGTAAACCAAAACAACCATAATATGCTCAACAAGTATCGGAGTTACTACAACGTCACTACGATGCATACTTAACGCTTCTTCACACTATTTCTCTTTCACTTAGAGTGAATATTGATTCCGATGTAAACTTTCTAGCATCTTTTAGAAATCATAATTAATGTATGTAGTAAGGATCAGATCCTTGGCACTATACACAAGCACGTAGTCTTTTGTTTTCTAAACTGTTTTAGAATATTCTTAAAGGCACCAAACCTTTTTTTTTGGAATTCTGCATCTTATATCTAGACAACATTTTGTCTATATAAGACGCTTGAAACATGGCTAGTGTTCTGTTTTTACGGTTTCGAACAATTTGGATTCCGAGAACATGTTGTGCATCTCCCAAATCCTTCATTTGAAATTGCGTAGATAGCCATTTCTTGACGTCATTAAGATTATTTACATCATTCCCAATGAATAGAATATCATCGACATATAGAACTAGGAATGCTACAATGGAATTGAAAACCTTTTTGTAAACACAAGGTTCATCAACATTCTGCTCAAAGCCATGAGATTTAATCGCAGTATCAAATCTTATATTCCAAGATCTAGATGCTTGCTTCAAACCATAAATGGATTTTTGAAGCTTACAAACTTTTTGTTCTTGACCTTGTTCTATAAACCCCTCTGGTTGAGTCATATAGATACTCTCCTAAAGATTACCATTCAGAAATGTTGTCTTGACATTCATCTGCCAAATTTCATAATCATAAAAGGTGGCGATGGACAAGAGTATTATAATAGACTTGAGCATAGCAACTGGAGAGAGTTTCTTCATAGTCTACTCCCTCTTTTTGGCTATAACCTTTTGCCACAAGTCGAGCCTTAAAAGTATGTACTTTACCGGCTTGATCTTGTTTTCTCTTGTAGATCCATTTACAATCAATAGGTTTTATATCATTTGGTTGATCTACTAGAGTCCAAACAGAATTGAAGTACATAGACTCCATTTTGAGGTTCATGGCTTTGATTCATTGGTCACTATCTACATCATTCATTGCCTGTTTATAGGTTAATGGATCCTCTATGTCATCATCAGGTATGACGAGTTGAGTTTCTGTTAAACCCAAGTAGCGATTAGGCTTATGAACAACCCTCCCACTACGTCGAGGCTCTCTCAACTCTTGAGAAGGATGTGATTGACCAAATTTTCACGTTTTATCAACTACTTTAGTTCATGAACTAGGTATATCTGTAGCATTTGTAGAAATCTCACTTAATACTAGTTTACTGCGCGGTTGATGATTCTTGATGTGGTCTTCTTCCAAGCATGTAGCATTTGTCGAAACAAATACTTTATTATCTTGAGGATCGTAAAATAGACCACCCCTTGATTTCTTTGGGTAACCTACGAATAGGCATAATTTTAAACGATGTTCCAATTTCTTAGGATTTTGTACCAACACGTGTCAGACATCCCCAAATTCTAAAGTGATGTAAACTTCCTTTACGCCATTTCCAAAGCTCATAAGGTGTTTCTAAAACACTTTTAGAGGAAGCATTATTCAAAATATAGACAGTTGTCTCTAAAGCATATCCTAAAAAAGAATGTGACAATTGAGCAAAGCTCATCATAGGCGAACCATGTCCAACAAGGTTCGATTTTTTCTCTCTGATACATCGTTTTGTTGATGCGTACTAGGTGCAGAGAGTTGTGGCTTAATTCCATTTTCTATCAATTTACAAACATAGAATCAATTAATAATACCAAGTTTTTGTCGTCACATTTTGAAATGAAAGACCTAGGCGAAGCAAATGTAATTCTTGGTGTTAAAATCAGAAAAACTGAAAATAGTTTTTCTCTGTGTCAATCTCCTTACGTTGAAAAAATATTAAATAAATTTGATTACTTTGATGTTTCTCCGGTGAGAACTTTCTATGATGCTATTAAAAATCTTAAGAAGAACAAGGGAGATAGCGTGTTCCAGTCTGAATATCTAAAGATTATAGGTAGTGTTATGTATTTAATGAATTACATTAGACCTCATATTGCATATGCTATCAATATAATAGGTAGATACACACATAATCTGACAAAAAATGAGGACATACGCAACGGAATAAGGATCGAATTTTACTCTAATTGCAACTAAAATTTTTAGTAAATAACATGCATAACTACTATTAATTAATAGAAAAAATGGTTAATAGAAAAACTCACATTTGAAGCTTTTCTATTCTCGTAATCTCCTCACAAACATGAAGTCGGGACTACTACTAGTGTTGACTAGCTATTCTTTAGACTTAGAATCGAGTTGTGGGACCTGTAAGGTGGAGAAATAGAGAGAATGATGAAATTAGGAAGAATGACTTAGCTGTGAGATTTTGGGGTTTATTTTCTAATTCCAACATTCATTCCAATAAAGACAGATTCATCAACAAAGTAAACTCTCCAACACCAACAATGATTTCATTCTTCATAAATAAGTCATATGTACACAATTTACAATAATATACAGAATTTACAATATTTGTATACACGACAACTCAACTTTCAATAAACACAACAATTAACTAATGCACACCAACAAGAGTAGTATGTCGCTATTCATGTATCTCCAAAAACTAGTATCAATTTACAAAGATAAATAAAATTACTAACTATAATACTTTAAAACATTAAATTATGCTCTGGCCCTCAATAATTATGTCTTTTTGAGCATTACATACTTCATGAAGCCTCGTACTAAGTTTCACCAAATAATTCTTCAAACAACAACCTACAATAGAAATTAGCAAGTTTTAGCAAAAAGAAAAACAATTCATCTTTAAAAGTTTGTAATCTGCTCATCTTAACACATACACATATAAAACAATACCATGAAAGGGTTGCACATTGAAAATGTAAGTGTCGTTGTACTAACCTTCATACTATGAGGAATCCTCGTTACTGCACTCATCATCTCTCAACATCAATGGAGAACCCAAAAGCTGCTAAACACAAAACCAGATTCTCAATCAATAATCAAAATCTACTTTACTTTCACATTGTGGTACTTAGCAAGGAAGGAACATAGAAAACACTCCCAATCCTAGCTAAGAAAGAAGCCAGAACGTGCAGAGAAGCAACTATAGTTTCTTAAAACAACTCATCGAACACTTTATTGACTGATACAACATAACCTAATACTAAGTATTTGAGTTTTACGAATGCTAGCTAATTCTTCCATTTTGATTAATCAGTGTACCCACTTGCCTCCACATAATGTTTTTGAGATATTTTCAGGTTCAATAAGATTAAAGACGACAACTGTAAAAATAAATTTTGGTAGGATTTCATTATGATTTTTCAACAATAATTCAATATAGAGAAAAAAAGAAACTAAAATCCAAAGCAACATAGGACCATTTAAACACTATATAATTTTAAATTATTCTAACATCTGCTCTACCGCATGGATAAAAGCACCTCAAAACTTATATTTTTAGTGCTATAAAATGTTTTCAGTTCAACAAAACATCAAATTGAAGGTGGGGAATCCAATCCTCTGATCTCTTGTGATCTTAACTAGCCAAAGTATACTAAAGTTGACTAGTAATTTGATATTAAACCATAATATTAAAATGATGTAATCTTCAAAGGTCATCAAGAGTAAACCAGAAAACGTACCAAAAAGGTTGTTTTGTTCACAAAAAGTTACTGCAGTCATGTCCATGCTAGTGGCACCTCTTGATATCAACTCCCTGAAAGATATGTGCTGGAACAATTATTATAAAGGAATTGCAAGATGTATCAAAGCATCCAAAAATTGTTGAGACAGTATTTATCTGAATAGAATAGAAACAATGGAAATGAAGGTTGTAGCACTTAACGATACTATGAAAGTTTTAGCAAAAAAGAAAAACAATTCCTTAAAAGTTTGTAATCCAATCATCTCAACACATAAACATATAAAATGATGCTATGAAAGGGTTGCACATTGAAAATGTAAATACTGCACATTTCGTTGGGAAGTTTCCTTTCGCTCTCAACATCCTAAATGGATTAAATAGGTTCTAGACTACGAAATAGTAGTGTTTGGTTCTTATGGGTGGCTCGAGGGGAAGCTCCTCGGTTGAAGGAGCGATGTGGAGAAAAGGGATTAGTAGTGCCATGGTATGAACAATTGAAGGTTTTGTGTCACTTTTCTTCTATTTTTGGATCAAACTCCCAACAGTACCCACGTTGTTGAAGATTGGAAGATTGGGTGTAGGGTTAAAAGAACCAAGGTTGGAACTGAAACATTAACTTTAAAAGAAGAAATATTAGAGATTGTCCAAAGGTTTATAGATCTCAGCAGCGTTGAGAGAAAGAAAATGAGGGATAGAGCCAAAAACATAAAAGATATTTGTCACAAAGCAATATGGGCAGATGGAACAACGAAGATATCTAGAAGCGGACAGAAAAATAAATTTAAAAATAGAGACATCATAAATGTAAACGCCTTTGTGATTAACTTCAACAAAATCAATATAGATATAGAAAATCATCCTACCGTGGCACAAAGGAATGTCTGGCCATCCCGTTTAGAGCTAAGTTCCTATGGGAGTCAAATAAATGCTCTTGTGGAGACGTGAAAATATAATTTGACCTAAGGAAATTAAGTTTATTTTTATATAAAGAAATTAAGATTCAACCAAACAGTTGAAGCTGAATGCAAATAAAGTTAAACATTAGTGGCAGTACCTTTAATAATGATCTTTAATCTTCAATCTCCAACATTAGCAATTTTGAGCATGCCATCCCTCTCCATCATTGCAATAATTCTACCTATCTCAGTGAAAGGAAAGCTAAGGTAAATCATAAAGCTTAAACATATACCACAGGTGCATGCTTCAAATCAAACTTCTTATAATTTTAAGCGGATAAAAATATTTACACAGTAGCTAAACCAGTTGCAACGGTACTAGCATGAGCCTTTCTGAAGAATTTGAGGGTAGTTATTAACTTGCTTAATTAGCACATCATAAATTTGTCCATTACTGAAAGATAAGATATAAAGAAAACACTGCATTGTCCAAAAGTAAGAAACATAAACTACAATAGTAACCAAACCCTTCTCATTCTCTAAATTATCAAGAATTTATAAACCATATAAGCAATTAAGTTAAGGATGGTTATGATGATATAACCTCATCGTCATTTCCCACTAAATCTGAAGCGTTAGCCAAGAACTATCGAGAGAACAAAGAAGGATCCACGTTTTCTTTAGTCCAACTAGGCAAGAAAAAATTTAACAACCATAATTAAACAAGATATTAATTGGGTATACTAAACTCCAGTATTTCTCAATCTCATATTCTCAAACCATACTCAGAGACACGGCAACAGTAATAACTCCTCTAGAGTAGCTACTGACAACGAAAGCATCCTCCTCCTAGCGAGTGACTTGAAGCACACGAGAAAGAGAAGAAAGTCAATAGTGGGCATTTTATTTGGTTGAAGAAAGTTAATGAAAGGTTGCTGCAGCCTACACTCACCTTGATGGTGTGTGGAGTGAGATGAGTTTCAACACACAACAACATCTCTGATCTAAAATAAAGAATATTAATAGAAATAGCTTAGGAATTGGTACTAGGTAGGACTTGGAAGATAGAATTAGAAATAGAAAAGGTACGTTATAGTAAGAAAGCAACTGGCACCGCAATTGATAATACATCCACGTAAATCTGAATTTACACAACAATGAAGGGAGAAAGAGGATTAAAGCTTCAATTTGGATAGATATGAATTCCAATAGAGAAAAAGAAGTAGAAAAACATACCAAACATGGTGTGTGTTGCCATTTTCGGTTTCAACCTCTCTCGCATCTCATCCTCACAACAACAATAGCAAAATGTATCCTTGTTATTCCGCGTGGTCGTTCAAATGGGTTTCGTGGAGATGGAGATAAGAGGTAGAATTGGGTTTCGTGGAGATGAAGGTAGAAGATAAAGAGAAAGGAGTGAGATGGAGAGAGGGAAACAAAGAAAAGGGTTTCTTTTCTAATTTTTCAGTGAAAAGGTTTAGGAGGGAGAGTAAAATTAGAGAAAATTTAGAATAAAATAATGCTACCAATTTGAACTCGACACGTAGTCTATTTGTCAAGGACGATTTGACTTTTCATTGAGACGCACACTTTTATCTTATTGGGAAGCCAAACTCTTAATTGTCTAACGGTCATCGTTCTCTTTTCGAAGAAGCTACCGTCGTTTCTTTTTTCACAACGAGTTGTCATGTCATTTGACAAGACGTTTAATTCCTCGCCTCAATCTCTTAGGTACAGATACTTCTCGTGGTATCCTTTCAATGCCTCACTCAACGTATTGCCTTTCTCGCCAGCTATTCTTATCATTTTACTCACCTTCATGCGAGATGGGACCTTTGGCTTACGCTCTTCTCTTCGCATCCTTCCTTGTGGTATGTCTCCACACTTACCCGAAAAAACTTTCCAACAAGGGTTCTTCTCAACAGGACATCTTTTTCAGATCAGGGTTTTACACCTAATTTCACTTAAACAATTAAAGCAATGGCAATAAAACACAAATTGGAAGATCGTTGAATTAAATTTATCAATGAGATAAATACCTAGGCCAAGACTTATGTAGTTTACTTTAGATTTCATCGTGCATATTAGATTCCTTGCAATATATGAACAAAATGTTAGTTGACCACGTCTTGAAATGTTCTATAAATCAAATCAATCCTTATGTTTAGATTAAAAATATCCTAAATATGCAAATCAATTGACATTAAGATTTGGAGCTAAAGCTAAGTCGATCAAACAATTTGAAATTGTTCAATTGATTATTCGATGGTATACAATCCTAAGCTAGTTAGATAAATGTTATTAGAATGAAATTGTCAATTCAATAAATGATTCTAACTTAGCTTCTGTTATCTTGCAATCTAAAACTAACAATTACGTATTAGATTTAGATCTATAACAATTAATTAAACATGCTTGGCAAATCGCCAGTATTCCCAAACACACTCAATCAAAGAAATAAGTCCAAAGAAAGAATTCACTAGATCATAAGGTTCACAAGATCAAAATATTCAAAACATCACAAGTGTGTGAATCAAAAGATAAGCCTAGAATCTCAAGATAGATAATAGTATCTTAGGCATGATACATTCTTGAAACATCCAACAAAAATTAATGAAAGTCTAGAGTCAATTCGTCTAAAAGAATAAAAAGAGTTCAAGAGAAAATGCCTAAAATTCAAATTCAGTGCAAAAAATGTGTAAGAATTGTTGGCGACTAGGGTAATAACGCTATACTTTTGAAAAACTCTATAGCATCGCAGCACTACACAATAGCGCTACACAACAAAGTCATAGCGTTGAGGTTTAATTTTTTGCATGAAATTGGACCATTCTACCTTACGGTGTTGTGCCTTCTTTGCTCCACATCAATTTCCTTGTCCTGGTTGACACTCTAAACCTCCAATTAATCTCGTTTAGGATAAAAGATCATTTGTAGTTTTCTTGATCTATGAACAACATTATTGTGAAAAGATATATCGATGATATATCACAATTTTTAGGGGGGAAAAAAAGGAAAATATCTTGCCACTTATTATCTCTATCAGATACATGATTTTACGGTTATATATTGAGATTTTTTAATCCTTGCTAATGTGAATATTTATTTTAATTTTGTTCACATGAAGCAATAGTATTTTGTCCACTCCAAGTACAACAGTTTCTTGAAAAAAATATAAAATGATATGTAAATTTTCTAAATTGACATCTTAATTAAGCAAACAAAAATAGTTGTTTAAAAACTAGACTTATTTAGTTTACAAAAACTTGCACTAGATATCCTCACTTAATCACTAGTTCTACACCCAAAATATAGACTAAATAACTTCGCATCTAATATACAAATTTACCAAACTCAACTCCGCATCAAAAGTGAAAAAAGATTTTTTTAACCCAAAAGAAGACGTTGGGGCATTAACTTTTCAAAATGGATTTTGGCTTCATAGTAGGAAATTGGGAGTGAAACATGAGGCTGAAAAAGGGCTAACAAAGAGAGCGATCGTCCACGTGGTTGGCAGTCAAGTGGTCTTTATAGAAGAGGATGAAGAACTTGTTTCCCATTGGTCCGAAATCTATCCAACACCCTCCTATTAGATTTCCCTTCCAGATTCTCATCTTCATGATTCCTACTTGGCTCCATTTAAACCCACAATTCAATTCACAATATCTCCCACACACCCTCTTCTTCATCATATCATATAACACATTCCATTACTTACCTGAAATCTCCCATCTCAAAAACCATGGCTGCAACTTCTGGTGCTGTGCTTACTGGATTGGGCTCACCCTTCCTCCGTGGAAGTAGCAGAACTCGGACCTTGCTGGCCGGAGCTAGAGGTGGTGTCAATGTTGTCAGCTCTAGCAAGCTTGTCATCGTCGCTGCTGCTCAGCCTAAGAAGTCTTGGCTCCCTGGTGTTAGGGGTGGTGGCAACTTGGTCGACCCAGAATGGCTTGATGGCTCGTATGTTTCTTTTACTTTCTTCAAGTTAGCACATTGGTTATTGTTTTGAACCTGCAGTTGGAAGATAGGATTTTAGTCCTAGTTTAAGTTACTTTGGACTGGAATTAAACAGGGGTGGAAAATTAGGGAACAAGATTGTTATCAAACATGTTCTAAGCAACTGTTGTCGAGAATTTGGTATAGGCATTTTATCGAACGTTTTTAGAGCAGCATTCTTGAAAAGATATGGGAAAGGCATTTTATCAAACGGTTTCTAGGTAATTACCATCTAGAATCTGGCATAGGCATTTCATCGAACATTTTCAAAGCAGTTACTCTTAACAATCTAGAACAGTCACTTAATCAAACATTTTCTAAGCAACCATAGTTGAAAACTTTAGAAGAGATATTTAAACGAACACTTGCTAAGCAACCATAGTAAGTGATAAGCAATTACTTGTTCCATTCGTAGACTTCCAGGTGACTACGGCTTCGACCCATTAGGTTTGGGGAAGGACCCAGCATTTTTGAAGTGGTATAGAGAAGCAGAGCTAATCCACGGGCGGTGGGCAATGGCAGCAGTGGTCGGAATCTTCGTCGGACAAGCCTGGAGTGGAATCCCATGGTTCGAAGCCGGAGCAGATCCAGGCGCAATTGCTCCATTCTCCTTCGGATCACTTCTAGGAACCCAGCTTCTGCTAATGGGATGGGTTGAAAGCAAACGATGGGTGGATTTCTTCAACCCAGAATCTCAATCGGTGGAATGGGCAACACCATGGTCGAGGACGGCAGAGAATTTCGCAAACGCAACCGGAGAACAAGGGTATCCCGGAGGAAAATTCTTCGATCCATTGGGATTTGCAGGAACTCTTAAAGATGGGGTTTACATTGCAGACACGGAGAAATTGGAGAGATTGAAGTTGGCAGAAATCAAGCATGCTAGGATCGCCATGTTAGCAATGCTCATCTTCTACTTTGAAGCTGGACAGGGGAAAACACCATTGGGTGCTCTTGGATTTTAAAAACAAAAAATGTTGATGTGAAGATAAAATTGTTCATAATTTCACTAAGAGAAAAAAGGGATTGAACATGTGTTGATGATTTTGAGATAGATTTTGAAAGGGGTTTTGTTGGAGCCCTAAAATCAGAACTTCAAAATTGAGTGTGTGCCATTTCCAAAGTCTACACTTCGCGTTGTTTCAATTCTTAGTTTATTGAACGCTTAAAGTTGATGGTGTTCATTAGGGGGCTGGCAATTGATAATGAATAATGTTGTTCATGTTCGAAATTTGTAAGAGGGCGTTTGGAGCCTGGAGCAAGTTATTATAATATGTTGTTATTATAATCTATGACTTATAATAGTTTGAGTTATTATAATCTGTGTTTGGGTGCAGATTATTATAATTTAGGTTATTATAATCTATGTTTGGAAAAGTAAGGAATAGTGAAATGAAGTAGTGATGTGAGAAATGGTGAAAGTGAGGAGTGAGAAATAGGAGAAATATGTAAAAAAAAACGTTGAAGTGGACTACTCTTCATAATATAGGGCCAAACGGTCCCAAAGTGATTTGGAAGATCATAAACTATCACATTTTTTCTACTTAGTTCAAAAATTTTCAAATTTTAGAATGGTAATTGAATGTATTGTTTATTGAATTAGGATTGATAATTGTTTTTGGTTTTCTACTTATTATAAAATAAAAAATAAAAATAAGTTGTATAATTGTTTTTGTTTTCTACAATTTAAAAGAACATTAGATAAGTTTTTCTTAAACTAACATACCATAGTAATGAAATTTTGTTTTAAATTTAATATTCTTAAAAACCAAACATGTTTTAACTCCAACTTTGGATAACAAATAATTGTATTTGAAGCTTGCAACCTTCTCTTAAAAGTGATAAATGTTATATTGACATCAATATCAAATTGTCTTTGTGAAAATCATTGTCTTCAAAATAAAATTGACATAATTTCATTATGAATTGTTTATGTCGATTGTTATTCAAGGTTTTAGACAACACCTATCTCTCTACGAACAAATTCATATTTAATTTTATTTTTTGTGAAGACAAAGATGTGCTCAATGATTTTTTGTGAACAGTCATAAGAGATAAATGATTACTCAAAATTAGAAGGGAGGAAGACAAAGAAAAATCTCTCCATGTAGAAATTTGGGTGTGGTTAAGAAGATGAAAACAAATATAAACTTCTAGCAATAAAAATATTTTCAACTTCTATTCAGTAAATAAATGAGAGGATGTAACCTTAAAGTACTTTAATTTATCCAATCTGCACGTTACCCTATGGAGAGTTCTCTTATTTATAATCTCTTCCCAACCGTTAAACTTCCAATGTGGTATGGAAACCTCACTCAAGCATGAATATGCTTTGAGGTGTGGGCTTAAATATAGTTGAGTCATTCTCAACAGTAAGAAAATTGATAAATTAAACTGTGTAACTAGAATCTCTTGAGTTGTTTGGGAGAAGGAAAGGAAAAGAAAGGATTGGAGAAAATGATTATGATAATCCTTGAGTTATGAAAAAGGTTTTGTTATAATAACCTGTGTTGGAGGAAGAATTATGTGGGATAGATTACGAGTGGTTATGATAACATGTGTTTGAGGAAAAGATTATGTGGGAAAAATCATAAGGGGTTATGATAACATGTGTTTAAGGAAAGAATTATAAAGGGGTTATTATAACATGTGTTTGGGCTAAGGATTATGTGGGAAGGATTATGAAAATTATTTATTACTATTATTATTATTTTAATTTGGTATTCTAAATTCAATACACAAATATTCGTATATTTAATTTACCAAATTATCATATACTCGAAAAACAAGTTCCATTAGTTTTCTTAAATACGATATCCATTTTTAATATTTTTTACGCAAGCGTTTCGTATCAATAAATTGTTAACTTTTTTTTAAAATTCGTATTCTAACTCCAATACACAAGTTAGATATTTAAGTTACCAAATCGTCATAGTTTTCGTATAAAAATTTCTAGTAATTTCTTCATAGATGACGCCCATTTTCAACCTTTTTTAACGTTGGGTCATTACATGCGAATATATTATACCTCTTTTTTTTAATTGATATTGTAAATGCATTCTCGAAAAATTGTGTATCTTTAACAATTGATTTGAATCAACAACTTCAAACATAATTTTATTGAAACGAAACGAACTACAAAGAACAAAATAATTTGTAGGATGGGAGTTATAAAGTGAAGTCAATTACATCAAACAACATGTAGAAGCAAAAAAGATTTAAAAACATGTCAAGCGGTTGAAATGGACAACCAATCATGGGTTATCGCACAAAATGACGTTGCAGTATGCGAGCTTTATATCATCAGGTAGGTCCAAGAAGGCTTTCATGACGACCATCTTCTATGTCATTATCATCATACATTGCGCACTATCCTCTACACTAAGCTGAGTGATAGACTACAACTGTCTAATGACTTTCCACCGCAAAACGTCTTCCTCTTGTCTAGCTATCTTCGGCCAATCCTCAATGGCCCTGAACTAGTCATTCGCCCAGTCCATTGCCTCGCGAATGACGTCCACATGCTCCACAGTCTGCCCTCCACGCTTCCTCTTAGATCCCTGAAACCCGACCCACAGTCACTCGACCGACCAGGTCTTGCGGCCATCGTGTTGTCGGGAGACATGTTCGGTCCCTAGCAAAACAAAGTAGGGAACTCCATATTGAACCCATCTTCCATTTAAAATCCCTCACTTCCGCAAAGCACATTGGACCCAACATCAACGAATGTCTCTGCGCGTGCCCTCCGTTAGGATTTATGTCCTAAAACTTGTAGATTGTAAATATAATTCATTGACCGTTATTAATATAGTGTTATTAGTATAATTTCAATAAATGTTATTGATTATATTATTAGTTTTGTCTTAATAACCCAAATCAAATAAACTACATCCTAAGCTGTTTGATGTATACGAGTGAGAGTGGCCAGATCACCTACTCAATATGCTTATCATTTTGGAGACAAGACCGAGTGGGGAGCTGAGAACATAATTACACAAGATGGAATTCATTACTTTTCTACTTTAGGGTAAGTAGATGAGTGTTTTCTTAAATGGTGTCTCAAAGACTTGATCAAATGGCCCTACCCTCTCTATGGCACGAGAGGAGTTTCTGTTTATTGGTTTGACCAAAAACAGGTTGTTCATTAGAGGAGCACTGGTATTTAAGGACTAGAGATATCCTAAATGGTCTGTAGTAGATGGATAAGGTTAGATACCTTATGATTTGATCTTTATCATTCATGCCGAGACATTAGAGCGGGGGTATTCTATATAAAGAGTTTGTATAAGACCGGACCATGAAATAAACAGTCTCTCTTATTAACACCGTTACTAGTTGAGACTACATTGAACCAAGATGACCATAAGTGACTTGACCTAAATCCTGAGGGAGTTGTAAACTCCTACCAATGAATGTGGTCCTTTGATTTGTATAGGTGAGAGTGGCCTATGTCGTCGACTCAATATGCATACCATTTTGGGGATTTGTCTGATTAGGGAGCTAGGAACACAGCTACACAAGAAGGAATTCACTACTTCTCTATAGATAGAGTAAGTAGAGAAATTGCTTCCTCAAGGACTGATTCTAGGGCTTGAACAATGACGCCACACTCTCTCTTGGCCTGAGAGGAGTTCAGTTATAGTAAAATTATAACTTATTGTTCATTAGAAGAATCAGTGGTACTTAAGGAGTTAGATGTAACTACAGAGACAAAACGGTAATTTTTGGTCAGCTGTACTTACAAGTAATTTGTGAAGGGTCATTGCACTATTGATTGGTTATATGTAATGGAAACAAAAATATATCTTCAGTAAAAAGAGTGCAACTGTTAGTTTTTAGTCGAACGACTTATAGTTAATGAATAGATATTAATTTAATTAAAGAGTTTAATTCATTAATTTCAAATCATTGAAGTTTCAATCTGTAGGTCCATAAGGTCCCATTGTTAACTCAATAAAGATAAATGAAAATCAAATTTATTTTGATTTAAATTTAAATTGTTCAAATTGATTAAAGGGAATAAATTGTATATGGTACAATTAATATATTGTATTTGATACATTATAATATAAAGTTTTTATAAGGTAAGTTAATATTTGAATATGATTCAAATAATAATAATAATATAAATAAGATTCATAAATAAACTATAGGTTAAAATTAATATGGATTCGATTCATATTAGAACTATAGATCATATGAGAGATCTAAACCAGGTGATATTATATATGATATAATATAAAGTTTATATTATATGAGACGTAATATGAATTAAATTTATATTAATTTTATTTTATACGTGATGGAGAGGGAGGGAGTTATTTGATAACTTCCCCCTCCATCTCTCTTAAGAAAGATGGTTAAGATACAATCTTAACTCTCTGCATATTACGATCTCTCTGTTTCGAAAAGAAAAAAAAATCGCTTAAAAAGTTCTCTTTTTATTCAAACTAAATCACAGAAGCCCACAACTCTCTGTTGATTTTCACCTTAAGAATAACGAGGAAGACTTGTGGTGTTCTTGGTAGATTCAAGGAGTTCTTGGGAGATTTCTTGGAAGATTCTACAAAGGTTAGTGTTTTTTTCCTTTTCATCCTTAGAAGCATGTTTAGGCTTTTTTTTTGTTTTATTTGAATTCTGTTTTGTTTTTCATATTGAATTCCTTTTTCACGGTGTTCATACGCTACACGAATTCCATTCCTTCACTTTCAACCCTTATGGCAGCTTCAACCAGTTTATAAAAGTCTGGATCAATCCATATTGATCGTGATCGGTGCTCTAATTTTGGTTCACAAGTCTTCTTCAAACCACTTGCACTTGTTTGGCTCATCAACAACAAAGACTAAAGCATGCTTAGCCAACTTAGTAAATCATTTTTCATATTTTGCAATAGTGATGTCGCATTGAACCAAACAAATTAACTCGTTTCTCTTCGCATCACAGAAGGAACGAGGGCAAAACATATCCTTGTGGGTCTTTTTGAATTCTTCCCACGAGATGAGGACTTTTCTTCCTGCCCTAGTCGTGTGGGGAGTCCACCAGTCTTCTGTGTCATCTTGCGACAAGAACATTGCTAATTTCACTTTTCTCTCTTCGGGGCAGTCCATCACCCAAAAGCACTTTTCTATCAAACTTAACCACGTCTTCGCGTCAGTTGAATTAGTGGTTCCTACAAAGCTTGTTGCCCCCAATGCCTTTAGCCTCTCTATTCTAAATCTTTAGTTTAATTTCTGAGGGAGACGATTGAACATGCCTTCCTCAGCTATCCTCCCCACTGAAATGTTGCCACTTGCCTAACTCGTTTTGGCCTTCCTCGTGGTGTCATGGTTTCTATATCGCATTAATACGTTAGACTCTCGTATCAATACATGACGCCAAATGCATGACTCTACTTGAAAACGCTCCCAAGAATTTATGCTCTAATACCACTTGTCATGCCCCGCTCTAAAGGTCACTCAATGCTACCAAGTGGAAGCGTGCCACCTAGTCACTTAACGCATATCTTTCCACGAGATAACGCGTTGAACGTCTATTGAGTAGAATAACGTCTTAAACCACAAGATTTAAACGCGTAATTTGAATTTGAATAAAACAAGAAACTTTATTGATAAACGAACCACAAGGGTACATTTAATTTTTAGTACACAAATCTTTCAAAAGAAATGAAATACAGACTCAAGACAACGATTTGGCTTTTCTCGCCTAGCGTATACATGTTATGCGATATAACAGTGGCCACTATCAAAACGATGCAATTAAGGAAGCACCGTAGGTGATCAAGATAACAAGTTCAACACCAAATGTCCTTTGCTACCTAGAGGAATAAAAAAAACATTTAAAAGGTTAGAAGAAAACGCCTAGTGAATGTGATCTTTTATCAAGCACTATAAATAAATCCAAATTGCTTTATTGCCACATAATCATTTACCAGAACAAACATTATAGTAAAATGTAAGTCAAATTATTTCAAAGTTTATCACATCGTATGCCTTTTGCATCTAGATGTTTATCTCGTAGATCCATTCTGCAAATTTTAATTACATTTTTGTGTACCCTCTCCTTGGCTCAAGCATTTACCACACTCTTTTACCAAGTTATAGCTAGACGGAGAAATCTCAATGCACTGGCAAGTACCATTAGTTATCTCACGCGCAACACGTCTTTCAATGCCATATCACACAACAAGCAAATGGGCATCTCATACCAGATTACACAACAAGTATGAGGCATCCTATTTAAAATCACACAACATTAATGGGACATTCTATTCCAGATCATACAGTAAAAATAGAGCATTTTATACTAGATTACACAACAAGGATAATATATTATATCGCATAAGGTATAAGGGTATTCTCATTTTAACTTGTTAACATCACATAAGCATTTCCATCTTCCAAATAATACCGACATCATAAATAACGGTCAAATATCACATGCTACGTCATATTTATCATTTAAGATCTAGAGGAAATCAGCTACCAAAACTTTCTTTCTTTTGGAAGTTCACACACCATTCCACATAAATAGTTTATTTCCTTATTCTAGTCTTCGGTTCATTCACTTGTCACACATTTTGAGAATTTGAAAACAAGAGGAACTTCATATCATCATGGTTTTCATAGAAATAGGTTTAAAGATTTAAATATATTTGAGAAATTCTCTTCATTAAAAAGAACCACTCACAGTCACCGTCAACTAGCTCTTCGTCTAGCTTCCCCGATCAAAAGTCTCCCTTCTATTTTTTGGAATCCTTGTTGAAAACGAGCTCGTTCTGCGTCTTGAATCTTTGGATATTTCTCTATTTCTTTCTCAACAAACTCAGGGTGAAAGCAACTTCAAATGACCTGAATTCTCCTATTTATAGATGTCTCCTGCGAGTTTTTTCATGTTGGAATGATTTCTCTTGTCAATGGCGAGAAGTGGCTCAATCTCAAAACGACACGTGCCTCTATCAATCCCTTATCCTGAGTTTTGATTGAGCAGTCGAGTATAATCAGTCGCCGACCTACTGACATATGGGTCACATCACTATTTCGAAATGAGGTAGCTTAACTTGCCCAACTGTCTGTCGCATATCTCTCCTCGCGTAGAGGTCTTTTCATCGAGAAATCCTTTCACAGAACGCGTTTTGCCAACAGAAGTTTATTCATGCATCATGCTTATCGCAGGACCTTCATCGCATTGGTGGTATGTGACTAGGGCCTTACAATATTGTTCTATGTTTATTCTATATGACCTAGTAGGGGAACCTAATGAACCTATAGATCATGGACTCCAATGATCAATGATCTAAGATTAACTAACTAAACTCTTTTAGACCAAACTAATCAACTAACGGGTAGGAGTAAAGTCTCATATATATATATATATATTTGTGTCTATCTGATAGAACCATGATTGGTAAGTTAATCCTTCACAGGTTGTTAGTAACCTCGGCTGGGTCAAAATATCGTTTTACCCTCGAGACTACATTTTGCTCCTTATGTCCCACTGATCCACTATTGAACAATTGATTTAAGGTCCAACCTATAAACCGAATCCCTTTGGGGCTAATGAGAGGGTGGGGCCCCTTATTCAAGATCTGGATTCATTGCTTAAGGGAATAACCTATCTACTAACCCTATAACAGGTAGGAATAAGTCCCATCTTGAACTCTATGTCTCTAGCTATCCACTCGGTTTTACCACTGAAATGAGAGGTTTATTGGGCCAACACTAAAGAGCTGCCCTCACTTATATATGCAGATCAAAGGATAATCTCATATGAACAGGAGTTTACTCAGGATTAAGATTAGGTTACCTAGGTCATCAATAAATAAAATAGTCAATTTTAAACAGTAAACAATGTTAAAATGTAAAAATGACTATTTCATGGTTTAGTCTTATGTAAACTCTTTATATAGAATTGCCCCCACTTTCATGTGTCTACATGAACGATTCAGGATCACATCATTTATACTAACTACAAAGTGGGTCGCATACATAGTATCTCCGAAATAAGGTATTCATCCTTATTCATATATTATAGATACCATTTAGGCTATATACTCAAACTTGATCCACATTTATGTCTCTATATAAAGTTCAAGTTTTCTCAATAATAGCCTTGGGACCTTCGTTTATTGGATTTAAGATTATAGAATAATTTTACTAATAATTTCTTAATAACAATTTTATTGAAAAAGAATATGATTTTAAATTACAAATTACGAGTTTTATGACATAAATTTCAACAAATAGAATCTGAAATTTTACTATATTTTGTAAATATTTTCACTAATTTTTCATTTATAATAATTTGGGATAGTTACAAATATAGTAATTAGATTCAAAATAATTAAGTATGTGTACAATATTTTTAAAAATTGCAAATATAACAAAATTTGTCAGAATCTATTAATGATAGAAGTCTATCACTGATAAACTATGTAGCAAATATTGGTCTATCACTGATAAACCATAAAAGTCTATCAATGATAGAAGTTCTATCACTGATAGACTATGTAGCAAATATTGATCTATCACTGATAAACCATAAAAGTCTATCAGTGATAGGATGATAGAAGTCCTATCACTGATAGACTTTGCTATATTTATAATTTTTTTTAAAATATTGCTACATGCTTAATAATTATTTCAAAAATTACTACCAATTATAATTAGCATAATAAAATTTTCTACTTTTTAGTGAAAAAAAATAACTAAACACTTCTCCAAATAACAAAAAGAACTAAGCACTTTTCAAATAACAAAAAGTACTAAGCACTTTTCAAATGAAAAAAATAATAATAAATAACTAAGAAGTAGCTAAATTTTTATTTTTTTATCACGTGGAATTATGAAAAGAAAACGTCTATATAAAAAGGCAGACATACCGACATGTTGCATACGTAATTATTTTCAAATATTCCCCACGTAAATGTGCAAAAACCAACTTTAGATAATGTCTATGTTGCACCATTTTTCTTAAGCCAAAACAAAATCAACAAACCACCAAAACCCAGTTTCTTTTGTCACTTCCTCAAGAAGAATACAAGCAAAAACATATTTCCAAAAATAAATAACAATCTTGAGAGGATGCTAAAACTACAATAGCGTAAACAATTTTTATTCTTCTTTTCAAGAATATGTGGCTAAAAAGTGAGATATTAACATTATTGAAATAACTGTGATATTTTGAATCACTTTGCCATAATTTAATTTAAAATTTTGTAACTAAGTGGGCAAATATGTAATTTGGCCATTATTTTGTCTAAAAATATGGCCATTATTTCCATTGAGATTGATTGGATATAACCATTATCCAAAACCGATGCATATGACATTATTGACCCAAATAGAGGCCTTTGGTGTAGACGAAGGGACATTTCTTTGTTTCTCATAACTAATCAAATGTCCTTTTAGTTAACTATTTAATTTACAACATATGCCCTAATGTGTATCTTATAAACCCTATTTTAGTTTCAAATATTACGATATCAGAGTATATCTCCATTTTTTTTATTCTTGTCTGTCCTATGTTTATGATGTTAATAATATTCATAATATATACTATAAATTCAGATGCAACTCGATCCTCACTATCAAACGGAATTGAAGGCTAAAGTCGTTGCATAGTATTTTGGGACTAACTTGCTAGATTCAAAGATTCTCAAATCTTTTAGATGATCAATAGATTGTTCGAAAATTTTCATAATCTTTTAGATGATCAATAGAATAGGTTGGTTTATGTTTAACATACCACAATTCACTCTAGAAAGTTATGGGTTTATAGTTAAAACCACACAATATACTCGTTGAATAATCAAAACATAATTTTAGGCTATTTTCAAATATAACATAGTTATTTTCAAATATAATAAAAAGAACTAAAATATTTAAAAAATATGACAAAATATTACTGTATATCTACGATGGACCACAATATATCAAGATAAACTATTATCTATGTTTTTTGTATCATGATAGACACAAATAGTAGTCTATTTTGGTCTATTGAATTATATAAAACAAATTGTAATATTTTGTTATATTTGTAGATAATTTTGGAGTTTTTATAATTTTTCATATAATTTCAATTTAATTTGCTGTTTATATATAAATCTAGCATTAAATTAGTTCCCACAATATGTCATTTTTTTAGGGAGTGGTTGCTTTGGATCATTCATATATTTTCTCTCATTTCTTTCCATTGCAATTTTAAATCAAACAATGGACTCAATAAATTTAAAGAAATGTAGCCATGGTGTCAAAGAGTTAACGTACATAATTTGTAGAAAAACTTTTCAAGTTTATTAAAAAGATCGTTTATAAAATACAAGCACTAAATTTGACTTTTAAAAAACTATTTTTTTCCTTTCTAGGGTGACCTTTCCACAATCTCTTTATAGACTATAGTTAATGACCTACCTTTCACAAACGTTTGAAATATAATCTTTTGATTATGTGAGAGTGTACTGTGGCATTTTCATCACTTATTACATTAAAGATACTGTCTTATGATAGCCTTAATACGATCAAGATGACATTATATTTATGAACGTAACAAACTGATAAAAATGAAGATTGTCATAGGGATCATCACATCATATTAGAGTTAGACATAATTATTTCAAACGTGATACATTAGAGATTGCATTTTCCACAAATATCTCACCATATATTTATGGAAAAATGTCAACAAACTGTGTTAAAAATAGATTGACATCATGTTAGGGTTCTGATAGAGATGATCATCTGATATGCTATAAAAAAGCGATAATGCACTTTCACGTAAGGAGAAAATTATATGTCATACTTTGTGAGTGGCGGGTTACTTAATCAATACAAAATTTTTTTTTTAAAAGACATTTACTCAAATAAATAAAGATTGGAAATACAAAAACTAATGTGATTCTTTCAAGACTAGAATAGTGTCACTACCTAAATTTAATGAGATGTTTATAAATTATAGATATGTTTGGAAGTGATTCTAAAGTAGTTAAAATCATTTTTCCATATTCAAAATCATTCCTGATATATGTTTTTAATTTAAGTTAATAAATCAACAGTGATGATATAAAAACTACATTTAAAAGTGTATTTCAAAGTGATTTAACAAAATAATTTTAATGATTTAAAAATCAATCTTGAACATGGATAAAATTCTTGTCTTTTAATTATTAAAGTATTAGTTTAAGGAGTCGGTCGAATGGATGACTTGAAAATTGGAGAAAAAAAATAAATTACCAATTTTTTGAAAAACAAATGTATAATAACCCTTTGTTAACGTTGAATTTGAGTAGAATTGTCAAAATATACTTGCCCACACATGCATGTATAGCAAAATACTTGAGTGAGATAATAATGTCCTGGAGGAAGATAATGTGTGTGGAGAAGATGAGAAGAAGACGACGTCCGAAAGGAATAAGAAAAAAATCTTAAATCAATAAAAGGATGGATAATGTTGTAATTGCTGCTATCACCAAATAATGATTTGACATTTTGTTTTTCAAAATTTAGATTATTCACGCTTTTGAACCTTTAAAATGAATTTTGAGGCCATTATTTCTAGTTTAAGCCATTGTTCATGTAGCCTAGTTACCCTAAATATACAAACCAGGTTGTGATCATAGCCTCATATAAGACAATCACATAATCAACTACTTTTTTTGAAGTTCTAATCATTTTGTTAAAACATGTTTTATTTAGAGAGAGAATTCTTTATTACATATTCCAAGACAAGTAATTAATTAATTAAGGGCATTTATGGGAATACACACAAAGTGTTTTTCTCTCTCTTAAGTTTGTAATTGTCTAGTTTGTAGTTACTAAGTTACTTTCCCTTGGACTAGGCTTCTAATTATAAAAAGTTAGTATTAAAATAATTTTTAAAATCAAATTCTACTTGCAACCAAAAGACTTCTTTCACAAATCACACATATACTAGTTAATTTTCATAAATATAACAAACCGACAAAATATTTACGTTTCGTGTAACAAAATGAAAAAACGTATGAAACTGGTCATTTTTTAAAAATATTTCAGGTTTGCCCTTTTCTTTCTTCTCTTCATCTTCTACGATTTTTTGTTCTTTCCATCGTATGTTTCAGTTTTTTTCTTTTCAAACTATTATTTGGTTCAAGATCATGTACCAAATATAAAATATCTATTTTTTTTCAAATTGTTATTTGGTTGTTCTGAAAAAAATCGTTAAACGATCGTGTACCAAAATAACCAAATCTAAATGATCGTGTACAAAGAATCTTTAAAAAGTCGTTTATATTTGGGTGGTCAAATTTAAACGATCAAATCTAGATGATCATGTTCGAAATATTACCAATCTAAACAATCGTTTTTAAATATAAATGATCGTGTGCCAAAAAAATTTTGAAAAAAAAACATTTAGATTTAGAGCGATCAAATATAAACAATTGGGTAGAAAAGAATAGGTAGATCTTAACAATCATTTAGCAAATAGATTACGGCGTGGATACTAATTAATTCAGATATTTTTTGCATTTTCTATCGTGCACCTGTGAACTTTTTTTCGTTTTTGAAATTGTTGTATAGGGGTAAATATTTTATCCTTATATTTTTTAAAAGATTGTTTAAAAAAGGGGAATTGCAATAGGTGTCAACATGTTTTAAAAAAAAGGCGTGTCATCACATTTTTAATAATTGCAGATATGGCAATATTTTAAATCAATATATTTAGTTTTGTTAAATATTTTCAAATTTCCAAAATTACCCCTACCTTTCTTCTTCTTTCGTTTTCCTTTCTTTCTTCTTTCGTTTTCTTTCTTTTTTTTCTTCCATTTTTCTTTCTTTTCTTCCCTTTTCGATTTTTTTTTATAAAATAATGAGTTTTTCAAAAGTAATGACAAATTAGGGTGTTTGCCAAAGAAATGTCAAAAATAGGTGAGTGAAGTCGTGTACCAGGCCTACGTTTCTTGACTGGAGTCGTGGACCGGCCCCCCATTTTCTCACTGGAGTCGTGTACCGGGTACATGACTCAGGTACAGCTGGTCAGTTTTGTCGCGTAGGGAAGAAGTAGTGTACCTTTCGTACAGTCAACAGTCAACCCCATAGGGTTCACGAGTGCTGCCACATGTCACTCATTCAAGAAGTCGTGTACGGGTACACGACTTCTCCTTTTTAAAAGCCCTAATTTCTCACCATTCTGCCTTCATTGCTCCATTCCAATTTCTAATTTCCTCTTCCTCTCTCGTTCTCCCTCATTTTCTTAACAAAAAACTTTCAATTTTCAAGATTTATACACACTTCCATCCTACACCTCTTCCATTCTTCACATCAAAAAGTTGTTCTTCCCCTCCATTTTCCTTCTAATTTCTTTGTTCTTCCTCTCTATCTTTTGTTTCGATTTTCAGCTTAATTTTTCTCTTCGGTTTAATTTTTACATCATAAGGTATATTTATTTAAAAATCGTAGTCCGGGTACACGATTTTGTTGTTAAAATTATTTAATTCGTTATTTGATTTTATTATTATGTTGGTAAAATAATTTAATTATGTTGCAGGCTCCTTAAATCCTCCATTGTTTCTTCCGGTATTTTCTCACAAGGTATGTTTATTGTAAAAATAATTTTATTTAGGTTTGTTATTTCATTTTCTTATTTTATTGAAAAAATTATATAAATTTAGTTATATTGTTTGAATTTAGTTATATGTGTGAATTTAGATTTAGTATTTGGAATTAGAAGAGTTATTATGAAAAAAATGATAATAGAACTAATAATAGGTAGGATAGAAATTAATGAACCACCACCTAATTTAGTATCGGGTACACGACTTCAATCATCCAGTCACCTTCCACGTGGGTCAAACTGGTCAATACGTTGGTCAAATTGGTCAATTGTGTTGACGTGTATAGTATGGAAGTCGTGTACCGGGTATACGAGAAGTCATGTACCTGGTACACGACTTTCTTAAATTTTCAATAGTTTGCCAAAACACCTTATTCTTATCATTTCTTATCAAACAACCATATTTTTGTCAATATTTTCAAAAAACACATTATTTTTTAAAATAATCCTCCATTTCCATATTGTAATTTCGTAAATTTTGTTTTTCTTTCGTTTCTACATTTATTTTTTTTCTCAGATTCTTCATGTACAATTTTTGAATTTTCAGTCTCATTTTTCATTCGATTTTGCAGTCTTTCCTTCCATTGCGATTTTTTGTACAATTTTCTTCTTCTTCTCCTTCTCCTTTTATATTCTACGTACAACATCATCTTCTCCTTTTGATGTTTATGATTCCGTGCCATTGTATTATTTCATTGATCTCTGGTGTTATTGTATGATTTTATTTTTTATTACTTAATTTTTTTAAGGGTTTTCTTCAATATTGCGATGGGTTATTTTTCAGTTTAATTTCATTCTTCAATTTGCATTTTTTTTTCTTCTATACATTTTAAGTGTTTTTTCCATTGTTTTTAAACATAACCGCAAACAATGAAAGTAAGGATATGCACGTAGTTTAAATTTTTAGTTTGACCGACATTTGATTTCTGTCTAATTTTAGTGTTATTTATGTTTGTTGGCAAGACAATACCCTGTTAATTGAGTTGAACTGTATTACTTTAGTAGGTTAAGAACTAAACATTTTATATCTTTTAGGTCAATATAAAAGATAATCCTATGATAATTACATGTCAATCACATTTCATCATATGATAATTACATGTCAATTACTTTTTTTTTTTCTTAATGTGTTTTAGGAAAAAAAAAGTATTTCAATAGGTCTTCTTTTCTAGTGTGCTACCTTCTGATTATGTTTTCTATTTGAAAGGTGTTGTTGAATCATGTACAAATCAAGACAAACTATATTAATTGAGTAGAAGAGTATTACTTTAGTAGGTTCATTACTCAACATTGTATATTTTTTAGGTCAATTTATAAAACAGTCACATGTCAATCATATGTCAATCAAATGTTAATCTTGAAAAAAAAAGTAATCAAATGTCAATCAAAAAGTAATCAAGTGATATTATCTCAGTATTTTGTCGTTGTGGTTAAGCTTCCATAATGGTCATTTTTCATAGTGGCAATGAGATGATTGATAATGTTTATGTAAATTAAAAAAATGAAGAATAATCAGAAACTGAATAGAAATTAACAAAAAAAAAATGTCCGATAATCATATAACAATCATAATGTTAATAAAAAAAATTTTAGCCATTGACAAAAAGAATGGAAGGTAATCATATCACAATATGATGGTAATTAGAAACTACTTAATAATAAGATGATAAATCAGTATCATTAATGATTAGATAATAATGTACATCAAATTACAATTAGATAACAATCAGACAATAATTAAACCATTTTTTTAAATATGGGGCAAAATTGTAATTTTGCTATCAGACCCCTTGTCAATTTAGTAAGAAGTTTAAACATACACTAAAAACATGAAGTTGTCCATATCGAAAACTCTATACTAATTACGATACTGGTTTTATTTATGTATTTAAAACTAAAAAAATAAAATAAGAGCTAATCTCCATCTCAAAATCAAGAAAATAATATATTTTTTATTTAGTATTACATTAACTAAAATCATAGTGGAACATATTTGCATGAACAAAGTTCAAATTATTTATTGGTTTAATAATTAAATTAAATTTTCTAAAACAAAAATGAAACAAAGAAAAAAGTTAAAGATCATTAGTTCAATAAAATGTCTACAATGATATTAATATTTATTTTAAAAAATAGCAAAATATTAAAATTATTTAAATAATATTGCAAAACTAGTATAACTTAGTTCATTTATATATTTTGAGAATAGTTTTATTTTATTTGTGTTATTTATAACCATTATTCTAGTTTGGATGAATAAAGACGAATATTTGTTTTGCTAAAAAAAAGTTAAGATATTGGGATTGGGTGAGGCCAGAAAATTAATTTTCTTTATCTCCACACTTCCCCAAAAAATATAAAGAAATATCAAGATATTTTTATTTTTCCTCTCTCACTATCCCCTCCAATCAATGTCTATCCCCCACAAACCCAAATATTGTAAATACCATCTTTCTCCTTCTATTTTGAAATTAATTTTATTTATATATTTTTTCAAACACAATATATGAAGGTACAAACAAAACACGATAGAAAAACCACTTTTAGTTTCCAAATTTTCACAAAAGTAACAATTTAGTTTATGATTTTTGATTTATAAATATTTAGTGTACGTACTTAATTTTCTAATAATTTACGACTTAGTCGGCACACTTTAAGTTTGTAACAATTTAGTCTTTATAGTAGAAATTGTTATTGAAATCTAATATATTTTTTTTGGAAAAATAAATCAATAAACTAATTAGAGATTCAATATTTTTATAAAATGCAAAGTTTATCTCATAGAGTCGATTTTTGATGATATTTTTACGTTAGAATCTAAATGGTTATAAATTTAAAAGCAGAGTGAATAAATTGTTAGTTCTCAATAAGTAAAAGCAAAGGATGAGAAGTATTTGTTTTGAATTTTGTATTATTTATTTTGTTGGAAAGGATTAGTAGGCTAAGAGAGTTGATATTTTAAGTAATAAAGGAAGAAGGGGTAGAAATGTAAAAATGGAAAGATGAGGTGGGGAAATAGGAGATTCCAAAGCGTAAGCACGTGATACGGTATTGTCGCTTCTCTTTTTCATCTTCCCTAAGAATATTCAATTACTTATTTTCGGGGACCCACCGGTGAACAACTGTCATCTTTGCCAGCCAGCCATTCTTCGTTTTTTCACATTCCAACTTTTCACTTGAATTAAATTCGTTTTCATCGTATAAACATAACTAAACTCAGGATCAATCCATCCCTTTGTCATTTCTATTCTATTCAAAGATTATTTAAGGTATTTGGACAATAAAAGATGCCCTTGTTTGCCTTAAATAAAAAACAATTGTACTTCTTCACTTAATTGCAGGTTCACAGTTTTTTTTTTTTTTTTTTTTTTTTAAATTTAAACTAATTTTCTCTTCTTTTATTTATCATAACTTTTACTTTTATTAGAAAAGTTGATCAAATTTCAAAATAAAATTAATATTTTAAAATATATTGTTTAGTTTTAATATGGTCTTTAAAAATATATGTGAAAAATGAAAAAAAAGGAATGAAAAGCTTATTTTTTAAAAACTAAAATTAAAAAACAAGCCTTATTTTGACAACCATTTGATTTTGAAGATTAAGTTTATAAACCTCACTCTCATCTATTCATTTATGTATTTTGTTGCTACATTGTAGGGGTATAAACGGGTTGGATTGAGTTGGATTGAATTGGATTGTCGGGTTACTCCGATTATGCTTACACCCCTACTACTACATTGTAAGAATATTTTTAAAATAAAAGTCAAATTTCAAAAACTAAAAAAAAGTTTTAAAAATTTGTTTTGTTTGTTTTAAAATGGACGAAGAATTCAAATGTATATATAGAAAATATGAAAAATAATGAGTAATAAATGGTAAAAGAATATGTAAATTTTTTCAAAAAAAAAAAATCAAATTATAACCCGGCCCCCTAAAATTGTTTGAGTTTTAACGTTGAAAAAGGCTATTATTCTATTATAAGTTATCTTCAATGAAAAGAATATATGTTTTGCTTTAACAAGACTAACTTCTATATTATTAAATAATTCATTGCTATTCATAAGTTTGTTCTTTTACAAATGAGCAAGATCATTCTTTTAAATTAATAAAGTCATTTCGAAATTCGTTTGTAATCCTTCAAATCAATTATTTAATGTTTTATTTTATACTTTAAAACATAAATTAACATTTATTTCTACTTCAAAACCTAAATTTTATAAAATTTTATTTTAAATTATTAAAATTATTATTTTAGTAATTTTAACCAACGTTTTATGAATTATTCAATATTATAAGTGTTTTTTATATTTGAATAAGGCTATTATTCTAAGTTATTGAACTTTCTCTCAGCTTATCCTCAATTTGATAAAAGTTATATTTTATTATATATAAATTTTAAAAACTTCCCATAGATCTTCAAATTAATTTATCTGAAATTGGGAGTTTTATTCTCTTGATTTAATTACTTAATCTACGTAGTACATTTATGTCTTGAATCTATTTTCTTTAAATGCTTTATTATGTACAACTTTAGATTGAAAAATATTATTTACCAAACAAACTAATAGTATTATGGAATAGTTAAAAATATAGCAATTATATTAAAAATAATTAAGTATATAATAATATTTTTAAAAACTTACAAATACAGCAAGATTTGTTAAAATCTACACTGATTGACCATGATGCAAATATTGATTTATCACTCAAATCTATCTGTTGTAGAAATTTATCACTTTAAGATATTAACAATATTTAAAAATGTTGCTAGATATGTTGTTATTATTTCTGAAATTGTAGCAAATTATAATTATCCTAGTAAATTATGTCTATTCATTATTGTTATATGGTTAAGCAAAGTACTAGCATAATGTTTTAGATTTTGTGAATGATTTGATTTAGATATTTATAATTATTATAACTTTATTTTAATAAAATGTTTAAGTGGAGAATCACAAGAAAACAAATAAAAAAAAATAGGACAAAAGAGAAAATCAAATTGGAAAGCAAGAGAGAATATGGGAATATAGGAATTTGGTTGGATGATGTGAACATTACAAAAAGTAAAAAAAAAAAAACCAAAATAACTATTGTTGACCATCCAAATATTTTGATATTAAATTTTCTATTGATATTTTAATTATTTTCATATTTTTATAGGTACAATATCAATATCGATATAAGAAGGAATAATGATTCCATTTCATTGTAAAAGACAATTAACTAAATAATAAAATGTGATAGACATAAATAATATAAATAACAAATCTTTTAGGTAGTTTAAGAAAAATATAAGACAAACTTACCTTTATAATTTTTATAGCGTCAATATTTTCAGGTGATTAACATTTTGAACTTACTTACATGTATTTAACTATATTATTAAAACTTTCATATTTATGAGTAAATGTTAGGTGGTAACAGCGTGGGAAACTTTTGCCTTTATAAAACCATCACTCATGGAGTTAAGATTCCACTCATAATCATTCTCTCTCTCTTTATAGGCAAAGGGCACAGCACACCATTCTAGCGCGAATACTCAGCCTAACCACTCAGGTTTCTTCTTCATCTCTCTGTCTTTTTCATTACCTTTCCATTTCTTGTAATCTGTTTTCATTATAAATTTTGATTGGTTTTCCAGATCAGGAATACATATTGATATATATATATATAGAGAGAGAGAGAGAGGATTTGTTGGAAGGAACAAGATACTGAGAATATGGTTGGCAGCGTGATGGGGATGGGTGAAAACAACGGTGGGGCTGAGGTTTTGATCGGAAAATTTGATACCAATCTTGTCTTTTCCGACCCTCTCCCACCCTTGGCCGTGTCCGACAACGGTTTGGATCTCAATGGACAACAACACGTAGATTCGAATCAGAAAGGAAAGAGGGAGATTGTACTTGGTAGAAATGTTCATACCACTTGCTTATCCATCACCGAACCTGACGCCAATGACGAGTCTACCGGCGATAAGGAAGCTTACATGGCTAGCGTCTTGGCTCGTTATAGAAAGAATCTCCTTGAGAGGACTAAATATCATTTAGGTTTTTAGTTAATTCTTGTCTTGTTTTCGTTTGAGAACTGAAAATTTTCGTTGTTCTGATTTGGATTTTACTCTGTTTTTTTTGTTTTAGGGTATCCTTATAATTTGGACTTCGATTACGGTGCTCTATCGCAGTTACAGCATTTCTCAATTAACAATCTTGGCGATCCGTTTATTGAAAGTAATTACGGTGTGCATTCGAGGCAGTTTGAGGTTGGGGTTTTAGATTGGTTTGCTCGCCTTTGGGAGATTGAGAAGAATGAGTACTGGGGATATATTACAAATTGTGGTACGGAAGGCAATCTTCATGGGATTCTCGTCGGGTTAGTTTCATTGAGTTGTTCACTTCCTGTTTCGTATGGTGTTAATGGATGCTCTTTTTTTTTTTTTTTTTAAAGCATTAGTGAAATTTTAGGCATTGGTTCTTGTAGGAGAGAAGTTTTTCCGGATGGGATTTTGTATGCTTCTCGGGAATCTCATTATTCCGTGTTCAAAGCTGCTAGAATGTATAGAATGGACTGTGTGAAGGTTGGTACTCTGATATCTGGTGAGATTGATTGTGCTGACCTTAGAGTTAAGCTGCTTGCTAACAAAGACAAACCAGCTATACTCAATGTTAATATTGGTAATTTCTCTCTCTCTTTTTATGTTTTGGACTAAAAACAGGGGAATATGTCCGTTTTATTTGTGAAAATTAAGTGGATTCTTGTTGCAGGAACCACGGTGAAGGGAGCTGTTGATGATCTTGATCTTGTGATACAAACACTTAACGAATGTGGGTTTTCAAAAGATCGGTTCTACATTCATTGTGATGGAGCATTGTTTGGGCTTATGATGCCTTTTGTCAAACGTGTAAGTCACTTTCTTGCCTACTGATAATTTTCCCTGAGGCGTGTTTCTACCTTTGTTGTTCTTCACTTGAAGGAACTTGATTGCCATACAATTTGGGTCCTGGTTTGATAGACTTGGAGTTTGTCAGCCAAGTTCCTATTCCTTTTTTTTGTTAATTTTTTCCTTTTGGTTTTTCCTTGCCTTTTAACTATTTCAGTAAGGGTGGCTACTTCTTTCCTTACCTTAATTCTTGGTTGATAACCTTACTCCTATCCTAACAATGTTATCTTACCTTTACACCCAAATCAAATTTTCATAGAGAGAAACGAAAGAATGCCCGGACATATATACAAAAAGGGAAAGCCCATAGCGAGGGAGACAACCTTAAAGGCGTCCTCCAATCCTATATAATAAGACCTAACAGATAGTTTATAAAATACCTAGTCACAGACCCCTACAGCGACCAAACTTCGAAGGTTTTTTATACTCTTTAAAAATTTTTACTCTTTCTCCCCCAAGGCCCAAAGATCCCATACCACATATACCTCAGTTTGCCATAAAAATCTTTCTTTCTCAGAGAAAGAAGAATGGAGGACCTCCTCTATCATCTCTTTGCAGGCTTTATGCTTGTTAGCCAAGCTTTTACCAAACTCTTAAAAAAAGACTCTACATTGCGTAAGCAAAATCACAACCACAGCATATGATCAAGATCTTCTCTCGCTCCCCTGCATTTGATCCAACACAACGGCCCAGTCAAGTTGGTCACCCTCAAAACTCTATCCAAGGTGTTAATTCTTCTATGGAGAACCTGCTAGACAAAAACTTAACATTCTTGAGAATTTTCTCCTTTACAACACTAGTTTCATAGAATATTTGCCCTTTATCTTACCTTCGCACCCATTCAGGCCAAAGAATTCTCCCTTTGTCTTACTGCAGCAGCAAGCCCCAAATTGGCTAGTTTTTCTTCCTTGACGCTTGTCACGATCATACAAATTAATTATTTCCAACAAGTGTTCTATGAGTATCTTCAACTCGTGAAGAAATCCTTCCCATATTAAGCGACATGGATTCAATTGACTTCTCAAAAGCCAGAACCAGAAACCTCTGAATTTCAACCTCTGATTCTAGGTGTTCATCAAACTTTTTTTGTGCCATTTGATTTTCTCTTGATAGGATGTTGCTCTGATACTGATTTGTAAGGTACCACCTTGCAAAAGTGAACAAGAAGTGTAGAGAACGAACTGATAAGAGATAAAAGCATTTCAAGAGAGCACTCTCTCAAAGACTCGAGTTTCCTTGAAATTATTTCCTGCCTCCTTCCCTTAACCTGACCACCTGAAATATGAAAAAGAACTTGGGCCTGCCTAACACTTGGACCCAAATACCAATGTACAGCTTACTCCAAACATCCCAAAAATGAACAATCCTACCATTAATTTAGTCGCCCATCACTTTTTCCTTACATTATAGATATTAGTAATCAGAGGCCTGATAGGAGGTTCTGATTCAATGGATCTGGCAACAACTAAAAGAGGCCACATCAGATGCTTTACCAAATCTAGCTCTTAAGATGAAAAGAAGAAAAAGAAATAACTTAATAGCTATCCACTTCTGACCTTCCACCTTGAAGGTAAGATGAAAGTTGAAGTGACTATGTTGATAGGAACCTTAGACCTGCACGGTAAGTGGAATTGATTCCTAAGTGGGAGCTGCCCCTAAAACAAATTACTGTCTGGGTGGTTCACTCATTATCCTCAAACTCTGCGCACAAGGCTTGGAGGTTCCTGATTCAATGGATTTAGCAAGAACCAAAAGAGGTTACGTTGGAGGTTTTTAACTTAATCTAACTTTACTATCAGTTAGTGACCTTCCCACCTCGAGGTTAAGGTGAAACTGGAAAGTTTTGGTGGCAGTATTGATGGGGACTTTTGGCCTCCCGTTCATAAAAAAACTTTACGTATGTTTGAAGAAGAGGGTGATCAAGGAGCAGTCTTTTCTGTAAACTATTAAGAGGCATCAAGTGGTCACTTGTCCAACTGCTACTCTTCATCCTACAGTCAATTCTTTCCTGCCAACAGATACTTTCTTGTCGATAGTTGACTTTTACTTATTGTAGGTTAATCAAATGGAAGGCCTAGAGATTGGATAGGCTAATTTAACAATGCCTGTAAAATCCAGCTGCTAGATTTTCTTGATTGAATATTGAAATAAATTCATGCATGAAAATATAATTGTTTAGCCCAAGAATGGGGCAACAATTGATTATTTAATGCATAATTTCTTTCCTATATTTAACATATTGGACCATCCGTTCCATTAGGTATCAACTTTTTGCACTATTTGTTTTCCAAGGTAGTTTGTTAATTGAATGATGAACTCGATCCATGTCCCTGCTGCTAGGCTTCTAGTCATTTTTAATTGTTCGGGCTTGTCAGTTGGATATTTTCAGGACCTTACATACTTGCCTCATGAATCAAGTGAACTGTAAAATGAGAAGTTGGTATGACATTTTATTAGGGAACGGCAGAATTACTTCAATGCATCTTAATGCTTTAAAAGATACTTTTGGTTTTCTTAGGGTTTACCCTTCCGCATTCTGGCTCACCTGAAATGAAAGCACTTATAAAACTTCTGTATTTTGTGCTTGTAAGTTTCAGTATACTATCCCAGCTCACTTATTTTGTTTTTTGAGCAGGCACCAAAGGTCTCGTTTAAGAAGCCCATTGGAAGTGTTAGTGTTTCTGGCCACAAGTTTGTTGGATGTCCAATGCCTTGTGGTGTTCAGCTTACAAGGTTGGAGCATATAAATGCCCTCTCCAGCAATGTTGAGTACCTAGCCTCAAGAGATGCCACAATCATGGGAAGTCGGAATGGCCATGCTCCTATTTTCCTTTGGTACACCCTTAACAGAAAAGGCTATAAAGGTTTCCAAAAGGAAGTTCAGAAGTGTCTCAGAAATGCACACTACTTGAAAGACCGGCTTCTTGATGTGGGCATTAGTGCGATGCTGAATGAACTCAGCAGTACAGTTGTGTTTGAACGACCCCGAGATGAAGAGTTTATTCGAAGGTGGCAGCTAGCTTGTGAAGGAAGTATTGCCCATGTTGTGGTAATGCCCAGCGTTAGCCAAGAGAAGCTGGACGATTTCCTAGCCGAATTGGTCGAGAAACGCTCAACTTGGTACGATGGTGAGAACGTTCAGCCTCCATGTGTCGCAGCAGAGTTGGGAAATGAGAGCTGTGCTTGTAAGTTGCACAGGTGTTGATACGGTTTTATGGAAGTTGTATTCTGTTGTATTTGCTTGTTTTGCAGTGAAACTCTGGATGCACTTGAATTTTGGGTTATAATAGCTGTTATAATAGCTATGTGTTTCAAGTATGAATGAAGGCCTATAGGCGTGTATTCAAGTGATAATGAACAATAATATGTTCTCGAGTTCTTGAATTTCTCTCTCATCCTTATTTGTTCATTTTTGTTTTCTTGCCACGGGAAATAACCAAAAATTGTAGAACCATCTGGTTTCTTTAACGGAACTTGATAATTATATGATGAGCAAGTGTTTATGACAGGAGATCAAGCAAGGGCTAAACTTTTCACCACAGGCGAGACAAAGTTGTTCACAAAGAAGTGATCCCTATTATTTGCTGCGAGTGTTATTACAATACAATCCTCAATTATCAAAGAAATAATACAGCTTTTTTTGTACACATGTATATTCCTTTTTACAAGTATACTCGTACAAATCCAAATGTAGAAGATACAGGCTACAATTCCTTAGCTTCCCAAATAAAAATATCAATCCTCACTACGTAATAGATTATCTAAAGCATGTGGTTAAGCTCCTGGAAGCTGGGACGGTGGAGACCCTCCTCGAGCATCAGGCTGAGACATGTGAAGCAGCTGTGGCTGTTGATGATTCTGGGAGTTGCCAAATTGAAGCAATGATGTTTGGAGAGGAGGGAATTGAGGAGGTAGCCCTCCTCCCATGTTGAATGAGTTGCCATTTGCAACAGGCAGTTGGGCAGCGGCTATCTTAAGTCGCTGTACTTCCTCCCTCAATGTCTCATTCAAAGCTGTAAAAGCCACCAAACATTTGAATAGTTAACATCTCCATGTGTAGTGTAAATGAAGCCCTCATGAAAAATGAAACCAAAAAAGCCGGCATTTTTCTATGAATGAAGAACCACACGTACCATCCCTCAGATGGGCTTGCTGCTCCATGGCTTGCAATCTTAGCTTGAGTTCTCTGTTCTCAGTAGTCAATCCAGTGGTATCTCTCTGCACCAAAGTAGATTATTAAGCATAGCTCAACCGGTTGAAACATATCAAGAAGTCGTTCATATCCTCTCATCTTATCCGATTCATCTAAGAACACAAACCAAAAAGTTGAAATACCCTCACCCAACTCAAAAGCAAAAACAAAAAACACTTTTCTCCATCTTTTCTTAGTCATCAAGACTGACAAAGGCCTGATTATCTGTACAATAAGTTTTGACAGTGAGGGAGAAAAAACAAACAAATTTGAAAGGTCAAAAGTTACCAATTCTTCCATCCATCAGCATAACAAGTCCAAATGATAGCTACAGGCCACCCATGAGACTTGTAAAGCAAGATATATAAAAGATTCATGTTTTGTCTATAGTTCAGTCCTCCTGTTCATTATCCTTCTTCATAAGCTACAAAAAATATAGAAGCCATACCTGTAACACAGTGACCTGAGCAGAAAGGGAAGTCGCTTCTGATTGAAGCATTTGCACCTTCTTCTCTAATTCATTAGTGTAACGTATTTTTCTCTCCTTGGATCGTGCAGCAGATTGTCTATTCGCCAGAATCCTAAAATGGAAGATGAATCACAAACTCATTTGTCATTTAATTTGATTAATTGCAGGGAACATCCAAAGTTCAACGAAAATTCGAAGCAGAAAGAAACAGAAACCCATTAATTCATGAGAAAATTTAAAGGAAGAACATGAAGTAATGAATCAACAACCTCTTAGCTCTTTTAGGGTCCATCAAAGCAAGCTCAGCGAGTTTATCAGGTGCCATAGCCTTCTTGGAAGAATCAATTACCAGTGTGGAATCACCTTCAAACGAGGAAGTCAAAGACCCATCCATGGAATTGCTATGCCTATGACGACCAATCTTCTTCTCCCCCGCCGTCACTCTCCCGCCAAGTATTTCACCGTCACTTCCATCTCCGGCCATCCCCAAGCCCTCGAAGAAGTCGGAATCCATCGATAAGCTCCGATAGTGAGAATTGAAGAAGGAAGCGGAGTTACCGTTTCCAGCCCTAGGTTTTGTGGTACAGGCGTCTTCAGGGGACTTGGAATTAAAGGAATCGACGGCCATACGAGCCCCCGACGGCGTGGGGGACGGTGAGGGAGAGGGAGAAGGAAGAGCAGAAGATAAATCGATGTCGGGAGAGTCGAAGAGGAGAAGATCGTCGAAATTAGCGAAACGGAAGGAGGTATCGGAGTGGGAACGGCGGTGATGATAGGTACGGTGTGGAGCTTCAGGCATGTGTTCTATGTCCATCCTCACCGCCGTATGCGGAGGTTTCCGGGCAGTAAAGTTCAAATCCATCATCGAAACGGAAGTGAGAGGAGAAGGAAAGTGGTTTGAGTAAGTTGAAGGTTCAGACATGGTGAAGAAGAAGAAGAAGTTATTATAGTGAGATTATAACGGGGTGATTTTGTAATTTACTGAAATGAAGGGTCAAAATTATTATTTAGGGAAAGAGTTAGGCATCGTTTTCCTTTCGTAGTATAATTTGGAGGAAGTTATTTCAGTTGAAAAAAAACCAGAAAAAAGAAGAAGAGTAATATAAAAGTTTTCAACAATCACTCAAAGAGTATAAACCAAATTCAAACCCACTTTGGAGGATCTTCCGATCTTTGACACTTACATCCTTAATAATTTGTTAAATTATAAATTTGGTTACACTGATTTGACAAATATTAGTTTAGTTTAGCTCGATTCACATATATCTCACTAAATACCAATTTTATAGTTTGTGTAAAAAATATTCATAATTAAAGTTTTTGTTTTGGTGGATGTTGATGGACATATCAAACTTCTAATTTTACGAAAATTTCAATTTCGATGGATATTTTTTTAAAAATTATATACAAAAATTATCAAAAGATAAATTTAAATGATTAAATAAATATTTTATTATTTTCAAATAAGTAAAGTGTCTATTATTTATATTATATTATATTAGTGTCATTTTGATGTTTGATTCATAGATTTTTTTAAGATGTAATGGAAATATTCAATCATTCCTTCTATCAAATATCGAACCCATGGAAAAATATGACAATATCGATAGAAAGTTCGACATATCAATGAAATTTAAAACTATGGTTTAACTTAAAATTTTGGTTTTTATTTTGAGTACTAAGAAATTTTGTGCAAAAATTGGATTAGTGAGAGTAATTTTTATTTTTTAAGTTTAAGGTATTTATGATACTTTTAAATAGTTCGTGGGGTATTTTTGAAACAAAACTTTAATGGTTTCTATCCAAAACTAAGGGTAATGTATTATTGAATCATTTTCGAAAGTTTAAGAACATTTTTAAAATTTTTGAAAGTTTAGGAACAATTTTTATACTTAAGCTAATTTTGGTTTTACTAGGGTCATTTATTATTACTGCTACTACGTTTCATGCTTTTTAGTATACTAGTAACAACACGGGCTATGAGTCAAGGTTTTATTAAAAATTTAAAATATACTATTTAATAAAATTTAATATTTATTTTCTTTATATTTATAACATAATTTTATTTTTATAAAGTTGTTTAGAGTTAAAAAAATATCATAGAAATTGTGCTAATAAATTATTTGTTTAATAGACATATATCAAACATTTTTAATGATATTTTCAAATACGTATATTATATTTTTCATTATGTTTTTATTAAAGTATATTTTTCATAAAATATTTTCTACATAGTACAAAATACAAAGTAAAGTAAATTATTAGAACAATAAATTTTTAAATGGAAAAAAAAAGTTTGTTGGAAGTATGTCTTTTTTTTTTACATATTGCTAATATTTTTTTTATACTAATAACCATAAGTTATTAATTATCTATTTTGTTTAAAGACAACTCATTATTATGAAATACAATAAAAATAAATCCTAGAATCATCCATTCATCTTCAGGTAATAAAATAAGTGCAAAGACAATTTTCAAATCAAACCGTTATAAGTAGTCAAAATGCAATTACCACGAGTAGCAATTTATTGGCATCGTCAAGAACAAAAATATGTTGCTCACTATTTATCGAATAAAATTTTTTAAATAAGTTATTCCAGATATTACTCTAAGTGTACTTACCTTAACCAACAATACTCTAATATGAAAATTTCTATTAATTTTGCTAGCTAGTGAACTTTGGTGCCTCATTCATCTAATTTGGTTTTTGTGACTTGATGATCCAATGGCGTGGCCTCAAACATTTTTATATTTCTATATCGTTGTCCATCATCGCAGGCTTGAGATAATGATATTTCTCAATTAACATAATGCACTTTATACAGTTAATTTTAAATTTGTAGATTGAGAAGAGACATTAGATGTAAAAAAAAAATTATTTGTTATTGGTGTGAATTGTCTAATTAATGTAGTTAGTGGATGAGTTTGTAACGATAACAAAATTAATGAAAATCATTTTCTAAAAGAAAGAATGAAAATTTGGAAAGTTAAAATTTTTTTGGAATTAAAAAGAATAAAGTGTAATTAATATCTAATTAATGTATTTAATGGTAATTTGTTTAACAGGTTTTGAAATTGACAAAATTATCACTAATGTTATTGTTAGAATTACTAAAATGAAAGGGACAAAATGGAGAGAAAAAGTTTTTCCCTATAGACTCTTTTATACATGGGGAGTTTGCAAAAATAGCAAAAAAAATTATGATAATAGAGCTCATTTCAATTAAAATTTAAAAATTACAAATATAGCAAATTTAAAAGCAGATTATTGTAAGATTACCATATTTGTTAAATTTACAATATGAAAAAAGAAAGGTATTATGAACTGCTTTTTTCTATTTTTTTTACCTATCTAATGCAATTTCCCTAAATATAGTATAGATAATGAAATTAGCTATATAATGAAAATGAGTAACTCTTCCCATAGAACTCATTGCAATATAGAAATGTTGACAAAAATTTAATAGGTGCGCTCAAAAAGGTTGCATTGATATTATTGAATCAGAATATATTTATTTGTGGATAATAACAAGAATAATGACTTGATAAGTTTAAGGATAAAAAATTGTTTTTGCTCCTAAAGGTCTAAAAACTAATTTTATAAAGGTTTGAGAAGATTACCCAAAGCCCACTCCCAACCAAACAACAATTGTAAACCCTAAATTTAAGAACTCCTAAATCTTTCCAGAGCTTTAGTGTAGAAGTTGAAGTTGAAGTTATGTTAAGTTAATAGAAAAGATGGAAGAAATTTTTAGTAAAGGTTGGTTGTTACCCAAGTGTTATGGATTGAGTGTCATTGTAGCCAAAGTAGCCTTGGAGGAAGCAATTTTGAAAAAGTATTGGTTAGGCGTTTTGGATATGTTGCTAGGCGTTTTAATGGGTGTGCTAGGCAAGATGCAAGGTTGAGTGGCAAAAGCATAGTTTACGTGAGGAATTTAAGACATCGCGGCCAATGGGGCATGTGAGCATGCCATGCAACCAAGTGATGCTCAGGCCATGCAAGAGCTAGCATGCTAAACTAATTCCAATACAAAGATGGAAATTTCGTGTGGTTACAGGCAACACACTTTTACCTTAGTGGACCAAGAGTGCATGTGCTCATCTCCAACAATATTATATATCAATTGAGTTATGTTTGCTTTTATATATATTAAAGGGGTTTGTGCATAAAAAGCCTTAAAATAAGGTCTATAGTAAATTAATGTCTTCATGTTTTCACCTTTTTCTTAAAAAAAAAAAAAGATTATTGAGTTTCAATTTTTTAATCAATTTTTTTATATTAATGTTAGTGGTCATTTTACAATTTTGGGCTTGACAACTCTTAATATATATATATTTCATGGATTTCATGCCTATTAATGATGTTTTTAAAAATATACAAGAACCTTAAAAGTTCTATTTTTTCTTCTTCTTCCTCCCTCCGCACTATTCTTTCTTCTTCCTCCTCACTCATCCCTTATTCTTTTTTCGTCCTCCTCCCTCTATTTTTCTCCTTCTTGGTGGGTGGTTTACAAATGAATAACAGATCGCAGGACGACACAAAATGAAACTTTCAACGTTGTTCTTTTATTGGTCATTCATTTAGTCGACAACATGAGTTTTAGATGAGATGAAGAGGAGATACATAGCTCTTGGACACACAACCCAAGGAATAGATGTACATATGTACAATGATATATATAATCGTTTAACGATGATGGTTGTTGTCATGAAACCAGTTGTATTTAAGAACATATCAAATAGACTTACCATTATATTTTATATATATTTGTTTGAATATTTCTAAATAAACAATGAAATATTTTACATAATATCACTCGTCAACATAAGAAATGAAATGAAAAAAAAATTATATTAAATATCACTTTCTATCTCTAAATAAAAATGGAAAAAATTTATATTAAATGTTTTTTCACTCTCCAACTAAAAATAAGAAAATATTATATTAAATGCATTTTTTCTCTCCATAATAAATTTACATTCCTCTCTCATCATTAAGGAAAATTTGAAAATAAGGAAATATATATTAATAAATATATTAAGTTGTCTTGAAACTAGATATATTTGAGTAAAATATATATTTGTTTGAACATTTTCAAATAAACCATGAATATCTTACATAATATAAAAAATCAATCTAAAAATGAAATTGAAAATAAAATCACATTAAATGTCATTTTCTCCCTAAATGAAAATGAAAAAAAATTTATATTTAATATTAAATGATTTTCTCCTTCGAATTGAAAATGAGAAAATAATATTAAATGTATTTTTCCTTTTCTTAGTAAAATTATCCATAATTATCTTTAAAATCCTTCATTAAAAATTTTAAAATTTACAGACATTTTCTAAATATAAAGTCCAAAGTGGATTTCTCAGGTAAAAATCTCTATATTTAACCGCTTTTTAGCACAATTGAGCACAGTTGAAGGTGAAGGGATTCAAACTACTAACCTTAGTCTTTTACGGACTCTTAACACAAATTGAGTTAAACATCTTTTTTCTTTTTGCAAATTTAATCGGTTTTAGTACATTATATATATATATATAGTTGCTGGTGATAGTGACACAAGTTATAAATATAATACAAAGTTGTATTTAATTAGAAAGAAAGATAAAAAAAAAAGGTTGGATTTGGATAGATGCGTATCCTCTCCTGACATTTGAAACCAATGAATTTGAAATTGACATCTTACCATTTCCAATATATTTTAAAAACAAAACTTCATTTATACTTCATTCATAATTTTAAAAGTAAAACAAACTTTTCCATATTTTAAGACAAATAAATTTGACCAAACACATACAATTTGACCTAATTTTGTACTACTCACACAAATAGTCGGTTGAACGTTAACTTTATTAAAAAATCTATTTTTAATTTATTTATTTTTCTTTAACTCATTATTGTCAATCTCTCTATATACTATTGATGTAATTGTTATAGTTACAAAGACACAACGTAAGACCTAGATCCAAAAAGGAAGTTTTATTGAAAAACTTGATAAAAGTATTAGCTTGACTAAGTGTAGTAATGAGGCGTTTTGAAGAAGCTTGCATTTTAAGGCAAATTGGGTGAAAGTTGCATTAAGTGTTGTGAGGTGAAGTAGGCGTTCTGCTGTGAAAGAAGTCAGATGTTTTGTCGTGAAAGCACGAAGTGAAGTAAGGAAAAAAGAGTTGAAGTTTGTAGTCCGTCGTGAGGAGAGGAAGGCGAGGAAGAGTTTAGTTTACCAAGAAGATAAGGTTAGTATCTCAAGAGAATGTCTAATCTTGAATGGACAACTAGCTACATGTCAAGCTTGGATTGGTTGCATGACATGACAAGCAGTAAGTTGACACGTGTAAAGTTTTAATAGTAGGAACTAGCGGGTAAAGAGAGTTTCGATGGTGATTAACTAGACCAAAGGACTACTATAAATAGAACCAAAGGGATCAAAGAAAATTAATATGATTATTCGAAGAAGTTGCTGAGAAAGAGCTAAGAGTTGAGTCATTGCTGAAGAATCTAGGTGAGAAGAGGAAGTGAGTTAGGTGCCCTAGAAAGAAGAAAAATGAGTATTTTGTGAGTGACACTCAAAAGCAAAAGAAGTTCTTTGTGAATAATTTTCTTAAAGAAATGTATTTGAAAGCATTCTTTCTGAGTTTGTGGTTATGCATAACGCATCATGTATATCTATCTATATTGTTATGTTGATATTGATGTCGTTATTTGAAAAGAGAAAACTATTGATTTCTATGTGATCTTTATGATGCTTGTTGATGAAAAACAGTACACGCACAAGAAAAAAATGAATCAAATTCTACTCTAATTGCAACTAAATAATTTAGTAATTGCATAATTACCCTAATTAAAAGAAATTAGGGTTTTAGAAGAAAACTTACCTTCGTAGCTTCCCGTTTCTCGTAATCTCCTTACAAACTCGAACCACCACTAGTGTTGACCCGCTATTCTCCGGACTTAGAATCGAGTTGTGAGACTTAATTAGGTGAAGGAAATTGAGAGAGGGATGGAAATTGGAGGTGGAGTTTAAGGGTTGAAATTTTTAGAGAAAAATAGGTTGAAATATTTTGTAATTCAATAATTACTAAAAAAATGGCAAAAGTTTTTTCTAATTTGAAAAAAGTTCATTTAAATAACTTAAGTACACCAAATCTCAACACCTAACATTCCATTAATCATTAGTGAAATTTAGTGGACTCGGTGTCTACCTTTAGTTGAAGGACAATAGGATCATTTAAGTCATAGTCAAACTTTGACTTTTTTCAAAATCAAAAGTCAACATTTTGACTTTTTACTATTCTGTCTATCTTGACTAATTTCAACCTCCCGAACATGAATCTACATTCATTTATCTAAACTTCAAATCACATTTGAATATAAAGTCAATCAAAGTTTGACTTTTCAAAGTCAAAAGTCAACATTTTGACTTTTTACAACTTTGACCATTTTCATCAATTCCAAGCTTCCGAATATGATTCTGTATTCATAATTTTAGTATTTAAATCACATGTAATATAAAGCTCTATCTCAAACTTATAACCGACGGCTAATATCACATATATTTGTCTATTTCTTTCTCTTTACTTAATTAGAATAATTCGAATTATTCCAACCTATTGTTCTAAGTTAATTCCATATGAGCTAGCAGGGTAACTTTATGTATCTATAGATCATGGGCTCCAACGATTCAAAATTAACTAGTTAAACTTTTTTAGATCGAACTAATCAATATTTGTTAACTAACGGGTCATTCCACTAAAGCCTCGTAGTTGCAGTCCCCTCACTATAGATATATCTGTGTCCATCTGATATAACCATAATCAGTAAGTTAATTCGTCATAGGTTATTTGTAACCTCGGCTGGATCAAAATTGAAAGGATAAGAGCCTTAACGCAGTAGAAAATTTAACAAAATCATTACTCAATTTAATTTGGGAATCTAAAAATACCAGTACATTGGCAGAAATACAGAAACCAATTTCTAAGGCTAAGCATACTATATAAAAATGACTTGCGCCACTAAAACTTTGTCACTGAATAATAAATTTCTTGTAGTGAGAGAAGAGAAAATAAAAAATACTCACGTCGTTAACGACTCTGTATCTTCTACTAAAACTCCTATATTGGGGCACCACCATTGAAGACATTCTTATTCTTTGAGAATGAAACTTTGGTTTGTGGGAACCAAAATTGAAAGAAAAATTTTGAGACAATTTTTCTTGTTGAGAGAATACACCAAGGCAGAGTATCAATTTTGTAGAAAAACTCAAACTCTCTGTTGTATATCTCCATTTTCTTTAGACCAAAGAAAAGGGAAGTTGAGAGAATTTAGGAACGTGGTAAAACCACCAACATTTTCCATTTTAATTTAATTTAAAATAAAATAAATTAATTAACTATTTAATTTAATTAAGGGGCATTTTTAAAAATAGCAAAATAAATTAAAATATTTACAAGTATAGCAAAATTTTGGATTCTATCACTATAGTATATCAATGACTATCAGTGATAGAATTTGCTATAGGTTGTAAATATTTTGTAAAATCTACTATTTCTAAAAAATTTCCTTTAATTAATAATTAATTAAATCATATTTAATTAATATATCATTTAAATCATATTTAAATGAATATCTGTGACATAATCTATAATTTTAATTTAATCAATTTAATTAAATCAAATTAAACTAAACTATTAATTAATTGCTAAATTAAATATCTTATATTTAATTTAATATAAAATCGAATCATATTCAATTATAAATTTCTTTCATAACATATAGTTTTAATGTGTATCATATACACATTAAATTTTAACCTATAGTTTTAAGATGAATCTAATTAACATTAAATTAATATTTGAACTCATTTAAATATTTTATTCTTTCATAAATTAATTTAAAATCATATCCAAAATTAAATTTATATAAAAAAAAGTTTAACAAAATATAAACTTTATATTATAATGTATCATCATACATTATATTAATTCCCAAACTGAATTTGAACATTTCAAATTACAACCAATACAAATAAATCTCATTACCCTTTAAGAGATAGGAAGGGGACCTAATGGACCTACAAATTAGAAGCTACAACGATATGAGATTAATTGGCTAAACTCATTAACCACATTAATCAATATCCGTTAACTGTGTATACACTCCATTGAAGACTCACGGATGAACTCTTCTCATTGTAAATATATTTATGTTTCCACAGATATAGACCAATACCAGTAAGTTAGTCATTCACAAGTGTTTGTAACACTTGTTGGGTCAAATTAACGTTTAACCCCTGGTTTACTTCTTGTCCTTAGATATCAGTGCTCCTCTAATGAACAACTTGTTTATGGTCCAACCACTAAACATAAACCTTTTCATACCATAGAGAGGGTAGGACCCTTTTTTCAAGTCCTGGAGACACCATATAAGGGAACACTTATCTATTTGCCCTAAAGTCGAGAATGAGTGAATTCCATCTTGTGTGATTATGATTCCAGCTTCCCACTCAGTCTTGTCCCCAAAATGATAAGCATATTGAGTCGGTAATCTGGCCACTCACACCCGTACAAATCAAAGGACAATCCCTTGCTTGCAAACAGAAGTTCATAATACACTTAGGACTAAGACTAAGTTTAACTAAGTCATCCTAATGAAAAAGAAACCTAACTAGTTAACGAAGTTATATCTAGTGTTTAGTATTTCGTGGTCCGATCTTATGCAAACTCATTGCATAGGATACCCTCACTTGCATGTCACCTACATGAATGGATTAGATCATTGCGTTTGTATTAAATACAAAGTGAGTCATATTCATCTAGTGTTACTAGGATAAGGTACCCAATTTTATCCCTATACTATAGACCCTTTAAGTTGTATCTCGAACATTGATCCCTGTATGTCTCTACATACCGTTCAAGACTCATCAAGCAGCTTGGGATATTAGTTTATTGGATTTAGGTTGTTATATCAAACTAATAATATAATAAATAACACTTATTGAAATTATAAAAATAACACTTTTTTTAACAATGGTCAACATATTATATTTACTATCTACGGCTTTTAGGTCATAAAACCCAACAAAAATATCGTTTTATCCCTGAAACTACATCTTGCTCCTTAAGTCTCACTGATCCACTATCGAATCCCTTTCGGGCCAATGAGAGGGTGAGGCCCCTTGTTCAATAAGACTTGGATTCAGTTCTTAAGGGAACACCTTGTCTACTAACCCTAAACGGGTAGGAGTGAATTCTTTCTTGCACTCTATATCCTTAGCCATCCACCCGACTTATCCTTGAAATGAGAGGTTTATTAGGCTAGTGCTATTGAGCTGCCCTTACCTATGCGGATCTAAGGATAATTCAATTTGAACAGAAGTTCATAGTTAGCTCAGGATTAAGATTAAGTTACCTGTGTCCCTAAAAGAACAAATAGTAAGTTTTATATAGTCAACGACGTTATAACTTAAAAGTGACTATTTCATGGTTCTAGTTTTATGTTAACTTTTTACATAGGATGTTCCCACTTCCATGTCTCTACATGAACGATTTAGGATCACATCGTTTGTACTAATTACAAAGTGAGCGACATCCAAAGTGTCCCTAGAATAAGGCGTCCAACCTTATTCATATATTATAGACCGTTTGGGCTATATACTCAAACTTGATCCACGTTTATGTCTCTACATAAAGTTCAAGTCTACCACTAGATAGCCTCGAGATCTCAGTTCATTGAATTCAAGATTATTGTATTTAATTTTCAATAATAAGTCCTCAATAACCATTTTATTGAATATAATATAATATAAACTATTAACTACGAGTTTTAGGACACCAACAAACTCTCACTTTGACTAAAACTCCTAGTGGGATAAAACAATCTTGAAATTAATCGTGAGAGAATCACTCATATGTGTACAATAAGCATATGAATACAATAAACTAAGGCATGCACCTAAACTTTCCCAATTGTCCTAGTGCACAAACTTCATAGACCTAAACTCTTTTGATGACCTTCAAACACTTTAGCCGTGAAGGACTTTGTAAACCAAACAACCATGATTTGCTCAACAAGTATCAAGGTTACTACACGTCACTATGATGCATAATTATCCAGATAAGATAGTATAATTTTGCTTTATGCTTCTTCACACTACTGCTCCTCCATATAGAGTGAATATTGAATTCGATGTAGACTTTCTAGTATCTTTGGAAATTAGAATCAATGTATCCAATAAGGATAAGATCTTTAGCACTATATACAAGCACATAGTTTGTTTATTTTCCTAAATCATTTTAGGATATTCTTAATGGCAATCCATTCCTTTTAAGTAGCAAATGTCAGGTATAGTACATAACATTGCATACATCAAACTTCCAACAATGGAAGCAAAAGGAACATGTCTCATATCCTCAACTTTTTGAAGTGTCTTAGGACATTGTTTTTTAGACTTTTGAATTTCATATATGTAATGCAATAGACCTTTTTGAAATTCTGCATTTTATATTTAGATAACATTTTGTCTATGTAAGATGCTTGGGACATGACTAGTATTTTATCCTTATGGTTCTGAACAATTTGGATCCTGAAAACACATTGCGCATTTCCAAATCTTTTATTTGAAATTGCATAGATAACCATTTCTTGACATCAGTTAGATAATCTACATCATTCATTGCCTTGTTTATAAGTCAATGGATTCTCTAAACCATCATCAAATATGGCGATTTGGTTTTTGATAAAACAAGGTAACGATCTAGCTGATGAACAACTCTCCACTATTTCGAGGCATTCTCAACTCTTAAGAGGGATGTGACTAGCCAGATTCCTTAGTTTTATCAACTATTTTAGTGGATGAACTAGGTTTATCAATAACGTTTTTAAAAATCCTATTCAATACTAATTTACTATATGGTTTGATGATTCCTGATGTGGTTTTCTTTTAAGAATGTGGCATTTGTCGATACAAATTCCTTATTTTTTTGAGGATCAAAGAGCAAAGTTCATCATAACGCGAACCATGTCCAACAAGGCTCAGTTTCTTCTTTCTGATACACCGTTCTGTTTAGGCGTACTAGATGTAGAGAGTTGTGACTAGATTATGTGTTTTGTCAAATAGTCTTGAAATCTTAAGTTCACAAACTCTCAATCTCGATCTAATCAAAGTGTCTTTATGGTTTTACCTAATTGATTCTCAACTTTAGTTTTATATACTTTAAACTTTTCAAGAGAATCAGACTTGTGATGCAATAGGTAAACATGACCAAACTCTGAACAATCATCAACAAAATTGATGAAATATTCATACCCTCCTTGAACTTTGACATTCATTGGTCTACAGAGGTCCGAATGTACGAGCTCTGATGCAATTTTGGTTCTCAGACCTTTTGGCTCCAAAAGAAAAAAAAGTAAAACAAGTAAAAAATAGATAAAAAGATGTTGGCTTGTTCTATTATAAATGATGAACAAATAGTTTATTAAACTTTTCAAAATCAAGAACATATTGCCTATGGGTTGTTAGCATCACATATACTAACATTTCACTTTTTGGATTTCTTTTACTGGAACAAATTTTTAATGTTCTTAGAAATTACGTCATACAGTAAAATTGTGAATAACTTTCCATGTACATTCCACAATTTGTCTTCATTTCTCTAAAGACTTTCGTTTGGTAGCTTCATCAATAGTTGAAGATATGTATTCCAGATTTTGGGTCAAGCTCCACGTATGTTTGCAACATACAAAGAGTTGAGAGGGCATAGACAAAACTAATTAAACTTATACATCTGTTGTTCAATTACACAGGCATTAGATGTCATAGATTATGAATGTCTTCACAATTTTAATTTTACTGCAACTAATTTTCAGAACAAAATGACGTTGATCTGGTATTCACATGGAGAAGAAAGAACCTTGAAACTATCAAGCATCTCACGAATTATCCCAGGACAAAGAACTGTGAGTTAAAACTGCACCAAAATGGCTAAGTAGTAGAATATGTATACCTGTGATTAATATAAGGAACACATATAATGTAAGATCTTCTTTGAGGCATGGCTATATTCTTCTCTTGGAATATATATTGTATTTAAGTTATGCTTTATTTGGAATTTTATTTATGTTAGAACCCCATTCAGTTCTAGGCCTATGAAACTTTAGAATTGCATTTAGTTTCGTTATTATTAAATAAATCTTCCGATTAATTAGTTTTATCAACTTCCAGCTAAAGTCACTTGGGTTCTTTAACTTGAAAATATTAATGATATTTCTCCTACGATTTTTCTCCTCTTTCTTTTTTCCATTTACAGGCTGTATTCAGCGTATTTGAAGCATGAAAAAGATTACTTATCATTTTCATTATTGTATAGAAACGAGGCCTCGAAAATAAAAAAATTACAGATTAATGTAAAAAAAAAAAATTCAATTATGGAAACCGAAAACTCAACATTGCCATTACAAGAATAGAAAACCCTTATGGACACCCTAATATTCTCATAGAATTTATAGCCGGACAATTAAAGAATAGAGTTTCATTTTGCAAAGCAATGAAAAAAGCTATTGAATTAACTGAACATGCAAATACAAAGGGAATTCAAGTACAAATTGTCGGACGTATAGACGAAAAAAAATTGCACGTGTCGAATGGATCAGAGAAGGACGGGTGGTCACTTGACTTGGTTAGTGAAACTCAAGGAAATATTCAAATTTCGACTTCTTATCTATGAAAGAACAGTAATGAATTGTTTTGAATTTTGCTTGATTCTTTTCATTGATAGATATAAAGATTTATACAGAATACAATGAGATAAATATGGTAAAGTATAATGAAAGATAATTTACAATTAAGAGCTGAATTACAGGAGAAGATATGAGATGTTGATTTTTTCCTAATATCCCCCCTCAAACGAATGACTCAGGTTGAGTTAGCACTTTGTTTCGAAGGTGAAGAAATGTGAAATTTTTATTTTCTCGATGGACAATAAACATCAAAGATAACATATTAGTTGACTGACAATGCCCATCAAGTTAGATAGGTTTTCTTGATGGACGAGGCCTATCAAAGAATGAATTTTCTTGATTTGCAATAGCTATCATCGAAAAAAAATTAATATATTTGTTTTGGATTTCTTGATAGGTTTAGAATTTTCTTGATAGGTCTAGGGTTTCTTGATGGGCAAAAACAAGAAAAAAAGATGATGGACAAGGCCCATCAAGAAAAATAATATCTTGATGGACATTGCCCATCAAGAAAAAAATTGATAATTTTGGAAATGATATCTTGATGGACATTGCCCATCAAGAAAAAAAACTATTTTCTACGAAGCTCAAAATTCGGACCATCGTTAACGGGCTCAGAAAACACGATATTTATCAATAATATTCTTAAGGCTTTACTATTTTTTTTCTTCAATTATTACCGTCTATACATCAATAATACAATATTACTTTTTCAAAAGTTAACGGTTGTAATTATAATTAGATTGAAATAAGTGATTTTATCAAAATTAAATTAGTTAGGGTGTTCAACTTTAATGAGTTGAATTGAAAGTTTGTAATTTAGAGTTTTTAAAATTTGTAGAAGTTGTATAACATGAACTTAGCTCAACTGGCACATGTATAAATCTGTGCATAAGAGATCCTAGGTTTTTATAAATTTGGATATCAATTTTACAATTGTTAGTACAATCCTGATTGAGGATGAAACCAAGATCATGACGATGCCAAGTGGGTGTTAGAAAATAAAAGAAAATCTATTCTTTTTTTCATAAAATAGAAAAAAGAATAGATTTTTTAGTTTTCTTGATGGGCAAAAAACATCAAAGTTTCTTTTGATGGTCAATACCATCAAGAATGAGTTTTTGATGACATGTTTTGACCTAGCTTTTTTGATGGTCGGGCTTTCTTGATACCTGCCCACTTGATGGACAAAGACCATTAAGGTAGACATTTTTTGACGTGCTTTACATATTAAAAAATGTCAAATTTGTATTAGTAATTCTTTAACACTTTTAAAGACGTTATATTGAGAAAATTATAAATAGGGTATGAAAAACTAAAAATATTATTTTACTTGTTATATTCTACATTTAAACACCCTTTTTACACAAACAATCAACGAAAATGATTGTAAATAGAAAATTTGTTGAAATGTTTTATAAAACTTACAAAATTTAGTTTCTATCTATATAGACATGATAATCATCACTGATAGAATTCTATTAGGTTGCTATCCATGTTTATAATAAAATAATTTTAATTCATTTTATTATATTTGATAATGCTAATAAAAATTAATTAGTCTATAGACAAAAAGTGAATTGGGAAAAAGATATGAAAATGTTTCTGTCATTGTCCAAAGTCCACAAATATTTGAATCATATATATGACTATATGTTTAATTTGGAAACTCTATTTAAGAAATGATATTGTGAATGAAAGAGAAAAGTAATAATAATAATAAAGTAAATGAAAAGATATGTGTTCTATTCATGAGCCCATCATGTTATGTAATGTAGTGATAAAAAATGAAAATAATGGCCCAAAAATGTATATGGCTTTTAGTTGGTGGACATGTTTCAAAGTCCAATCTATTTGTGGATGTTTATGAGACATTCTTTTGCTTATAAGTGGATGTGTGAGAAAGAGAGAAAGAGAAACCTTAGTTAAAGTCCAATATGGATACAAAGTCGAAAGATAAAAGGGAATGGTCTTAATTAACATTTAATTTGGACTAACTTATTTATTTCTTGCCACCTATATAAAGCATATATCCAATTGTACTTTCAAATATTATCAAATTAAAATAGGATTAACATCAAGTGTCATATTTAGATATATTATAAGTTTTGCCATCTCCTTCTCCATAGCTGTGGAATTAAAATTAGGAAGAAAAGCATTAATATACCAGTTAGTAATTAACCAGTAAATAACATTAAATATACTAGTTGACAACAATTAAAATAAAGTAGATGTATTTAAGAAACTAGTATACCAATTGACTTAAATTATTAAACACACACATATAGTAGGAATTAGGCTAACATTCTTGGTCATTATTAGACGATCACTTATTTAGAGTGGAGCAAATAATTTTTTTTTCAATCTTTAAGGAAAATTATGGTAGTCCTCTTAACTCTACTCCTCTTAATGTATTTTTACTGATATATCAGATTTATTAGAACTGAACAGATGTCTTATATTTTGGATAATTGCCTATTAAAAAAATTCTCATCTTGCTTTCATCGTAGGATTTGTGAACAAGAAGTTTCTAGGTTACATAGTGACGATATTGATGATAACTTTGATATAAAGTTAAAGTTTTCAACGAGAATGAAATGCATTAACTATATGAATAATCATGATGATTGGAATAGATCCCTTTGATATCATCTTTTATGTGAAACAACATTTGGAGTGCAAAATTTCACTACCTTAATTAACAAAATTAACTAGTTAAATTATGTTATATGGAATATATTTTTATATAACATTCCCTCTTAAACATTAGTCTCATATACTTATTTGATTCATGATAGCTATTATTTAAGCAATCAAATATGATTGAGTAGAATTAAGAATTTAGACTCGTGAACCCATTATTCTAATACCATGTTAGATTTGTTCAATGTCAAAACCAAAATTTTATACCCGATAGAATAGAATAAATTCGATCTTTATTTTATTCATTCTTTTCATATAATTCTCTTTTGACATACTTCACACCTCATACATTTGAACCTCGACTTCATACCGTATATTTTTTATTCATTAAAAAAAATTCTATATATACGATAAATACAAACCACGTAACTTTTTTTAATACTTGTCCATATTATCAAATTCTTTTTAGTCATAAAAAAAAAGACCTAAAGACATAAATGATAATTGCAAGTTACACTACATTTTTGCATTTGTAATAGTATATTAGTATCATAATTTAACTAAAAATAAGAATGAATTAAAATAAAGCTGGTATAAGATTTGGGCAAAGAGATAAAAAAAAAAGTTGGATTTAGTTTGAATTAGATAATGGGAAAGTTGGTGGTGGTCACGTGGATTGCACACTCTATGAATAATTTAATATGATATCCTTGTTAATCTCCACTCTCTTAACACACACTCTCCATAAAAATATTGATAATAATAATTTGGTGTCATCCTTCTCAGCATTCCAATATTCCTTTGTTTTGTATTTTCTTTGAAATGATATTTAAAAAATATATATTATTTTTATTTATTTATTCTAATTAACAAAACCCATAAAACCAAACAACTTGGAGAAATAATCTAAACTTGTGGACCCAAAAATTTCCATATTATTGTAAAAGAAGAAAAAAGAAAGCCCATTTTGCAAACAAAATTTTTGAATGAATTATGGGAATTTTAGTGAAAGAAAAAGTTGAGCAATGAAAACTACTTCACAAATCAAGCATATTCTTTTTGGTAGCTTTATATCTTATAAATACTGTTTTAGTGTTTTGTTTTGGTCCCCTAAAATATGACAATGGTGAGAGGGAATGTAATTTCAGCATCTCAATACAAAAATTCAGCCTAATGTAATTAAATAATTTTGTAATTAAATAAATAAATGGTATGATATTAATTTGTTGAAATTGTTGCGTTATTTAGTACTTAACACGACATACATCTAGGGTTATGATCGGTTAATTATATGTAAAATCTCACGTGTTAAAGAGTTTACTAGGATAGTTTAACATTTAGTCAACATTAGAAACAATTATCAATTATAAAGATTAAGCTTTATAATGATAAAAAGATATAATGTCATTAGTTGATATGGTTTATTTTAAACTATATTATCAATTAATAACTTTTTTCTCCACGTGTTAGTTTTAATTATTTCTATATAATTATCTTATAAATGCAAAAATTTTCTTAATCTTACCAGTTAAATTTTAAATTTTGATAATTAAAAAAGGTTAATTTATCATATTATACCAAAGTGTATTTTTTACTAGACTTGATCATCTTAACATTTGATTTAAGTCAAATTTGATTGAAGAATTTATGGATTAGTGATTTTTTTTTTAATTTTAAAATTTACACAATACTTTTACTTCAAGGAGCATTTTTCAAAATAGCAAAATAAATTAAAATATTTACAAGCTATAGCAAAATTTTGGATTCTATCACTGATAGTCTTCTATCACTATAGTCTTCTATCACTATAGCATATCAATGACTATTAGTGATAGAATTTGTTATAGGTCGTAAATATTTTTGTAAAATCTACTATTTTTAAAAATTCTCCTTACTTTAATAATTTTTTTACAGAGACAATTTTTAATATAGCAAAATGAATCAAAATATTTACAAAATATAGCAAAATTCCAAACCTATCACCAATAGATATTGGTAGAGATCTAACTATTTCTATCAATAATATTGAAAGATACTGATAGATCACTGATAAAATTATATTTTATCACTGATAGACATTGATAGATTATAAACACTAATAAAAGTCGGTTAGTGATAGAATATAAAATTTTGTTATATTTTGTAAATATTTTTAACAGTTTTATAATTTATCGTAATTCTATTTTTTTTTTTTTTTTTTTTTTGTTTTCAATAACATTAAAAATATATCAAATATAATTATAACCTCTAACTCATTCAAAAATTTAGAACATCTAAAAAAATTGTAAAAACCAAAAGAAAAAAGGGTTTATATTGAAAAAAATATGATAATATCTTCTACCTATATCAAATAATTTGCTCTCTTTTTATCCTTTCTTTACTGTTTTTATGGCCACCTTTCATTAGAAGCATTGAAATCAAAATATGGAATCAGAATCAATCAATCAAAATAAAGAGAGGAAAAAAGAACTCAACTCAATTTTTCTAGGCCGTCTCTATCAACATTGTGATGATTTAACATCAAAATCTTAGGGAATTTTTTTTCCCTTTGGTTGTCAACTTTACTATAGTAAACTAAATTTGTTGGAGAGAAGTTGTTTTAAATAGCAAAATTGTTAATGATATTGATATGTAACCAAATTTTATAGTCTATCAAACATAGACAGTGATAGACATTGATAGAAACAAGTTATTATTGTTAACATCTATCAATGAAAGATGATAGTAGTCTATCAATGTTTATATTTTACTATGTTTGTAAATATTTTGGTTCATTTTACTATATTTTCAAAAAAAAAATTTAATTGTATAAAATATTGATATTTAAACTAAATTAAAAGGGGTAATTAAGCCGTAAAGGGCTAATTTGGGCCGTCACAACTCTTCGTTTAGTGTTTATTGAGTGATGTTAGAACAATAGATCAGGTCTGTACATGCAATTTACGAGGCATAACTCATTCGGTGCAAGATAATTCACACCGATTAGGGCGTATCCTTTCCTATATCATGAATGTGACCCATGAATAAAAAAATATGATTATTTGAGTTTAGATGTTTGTTGATATGTACCCTTCAATCTTTAAGATAGAACTCTTCCAGTTTAAAGTTATTTGTTGATTGTTTGTCTGTAAGTGGTCATACATAAAACAAATATATTTATTCATGTATTGATGTGATCTATATAAGTGACTCAACAAGTTCAGGTGTTCGTTGAGAGATGTAAGAACAAATATTGGTTGGTCCTTTATATTTTCACTTCACTAACATAGATCTATTTATGAAAGTTAACTTTTCAAGTTGAATAAGTGTATTTTAGGTCAACAGAAACCACTATTCGAGTGTAGTTGGTGTTACATTTCGAATATTTGCATCTATCACTTATAATTTTACAGTATGTTTTTTGTTGTTTCAGTACACTTAATAGGCATAGTTTACAATTAATAAATATAAATGAAATTTTAACATTTTAAAACCTTTGAAGAATTTTTTTTAAATAACAAACAATAAATTTCATAAACATGTGCATCCTATGTGAGCCATTTCAAAGTAGGATTAAATGCACATCTAATCCTAGATGCACTATGTCACGTCCCACCTCACTCACATCCTTAAACTTGTCGTGCAGAACGAAATGTGATTTTAAAACTTTGAACCATTAACCATTATCATACAAACTTAACAATAACAATAATATTTTTAAGTAATGCAACACATCTCTTATTTATTTAAACCCAAAAATTTCTACAATAGTACAAAATAATCTACAATTCTTTAAACAAGGGCTTAACAAATAAATGCCAAATGCCTTCATAGACTTCAATGTAACCCTCAACGATTGTTTAGCTCCTTGACCGATCACTTAGTCCGGATCGCTTACCTTTTTCAAACACGATAATTTACTTGTCTAACTACCTTTTTAAACGACCACTTACCTCTCTAAAAGATCACTTACCTCTTACAACCTGAGGAGGAAAAACTTTAATTGAGCAAAAAAAAAAAAAAGCTTCATTAGCCCAAATGCTAAATATGATCCAAATCCACGTGGTTGAACCTATGAGTCTGGATCATGGACCAACCAAGCTCAAGTCCATAAAACCTACCAGAGAACTCTATAAATAGAGGAGTTCTCTTCATTTGTGGAGGTTTGAAAGTTTTTACTCAAGGAGGCCTAGAGAGAATGCTTCCATGAGCCAAAAGACTCCCTAACTCCTAAAGTCGACCACCTTCAAAAATTGAAGTTCATTTGATCAAATACTAGAGATCGAATCACATCGCATTAAATAAACACAGATACAACATCAACACAAGTTCTACTCAATGAATTAAATTTCTTTAAAAATCTCCTGTAAATCGTGGTAATTTAAGAAAAGATGCATCCAAGTGCAGTTCATGAAATTGAAAAAATGCAACATTAAAAGAAGAGTCAGATGTAGTATATTCCAACAAACATATATCCCTAAACTTTAGAGTAAGTTTCATTATATTTTATTAGAATTTTGAAAAGCATCCTTTTATTTTTATAAACTTTGAAATTTGTTTTAATTTAAAAAATAACCGTAGAGATTTTGATTTGTTATAATAAGTTAGAAATTAGCAAAACGATTATTGTATATATATGAAATTTGGAAAACATGTGACTAGCATTCACTTAGAGACAACCAGCTAACAACAATTAATGTGTAAACATTGATTTAAATGGTTTTTACAATATTTGTTTGGACGAAATAAGGGTTAGCAACAATCTTAGTACCCTTTTAATATAATGGATTTTTTTTATTAACCCTTTATATGTTGAAGAAAAAAGAAAGAAACTTTACGTACCTAATTAAACCCAATCTAAAAACTATTTCTAAATTAAACCTAAACAAGTACGAAAATTAATTGTCTTTAAGAAAGGAGTTTGAAAAGTGATATATAAAATTAAACTAACATAATAGTGCTAAAAAATAGTAAATTTCACTATGGTCTAAATCTAAATATAAAAAACTGTAACGTCATGAGTTTAGGAGGGGACATGAATGAACCGACATCACATATGAATGAGAGAGATTCCGAGGACATGAAAGTAAGGTTAAGAAAGATTTAAAAGAATTAAAAGTTATTACATGTACGAATAAAGTGTATCTTCCTTTCCAGTGGCCCGATCATAGGATCTCTAAAGTTAAGCGTGCTTATTCTGAGAATTTTCCTAGGATGCATGTGAGTGAGAATAAAGCAGGCTGAAAGAACTCATGTTGGTTTATGGGAACAACTTTCACTCTAATAAGCCTTTAAGACAAGTAAGGATGATGTTGCAGATAACAGGGGATGCAGGGAAATGTCGTTAGGGATCCGAATTTCAAATTATGGGTCGGGACGTTACAAAAACACCATGACCTTGAACAAAGTACACGAAAAATGTTCAAACTTTACGAAGGTGCCAAAACTCGTTAAAGTAAGCTTAACTTAATGATGACGATATGCAGTCTTTCCTAAAAATAAAAACTTCTATTATCATCTTTATAGTTGCACTAAAAAAATTATGTCGTGTGCTTTGTATTAAATTTTTTACTGCTATATCCAATATTTTCATCTATATTTTTATGTTTCAATGGATTCAATATCAATACGAGGAGTGAATCAATATCTCCATTCAACCGTGAAAAAATCAACGAAACACAAAAAAATAAATACCAAAATGCTATTAATATAGATACAATATAAATAATAGACATGTTTACTTATTTGAAAATAGTAAAATAAATCGTTTGAAAATAATATCAAAATATAGCAAAGCTCCATATTCTATGAATGATACACACTGATAGAATTATCGAAGACTATTAAAGATAGGTATGAAATTTTGCTATATTTTATAATATTTTAGTTCATTTTACTACATTTGAAAATGCATCATATTTATTTACTAATTGAAATTTATTTTTTGAATTTTTGTTTATTTTGTTTATCTTTTTTAGAAATATCCATCGAAGTTATCGACTTCATCGATATTCCTATTAAAATTTTCATAAAATTAAAATTTCAATATTTTCATGACCGAGAGATTTTCATCGAAAATTTGACAAACCTAGCACCATTTTGATTTTATATTTAAAAATAGCACGGTTTTGGAAAACACAGAATTTCTTTTCTCAATCAATCGAGATTACCACCAAGATATTTATTTAGCAAATGGCTAAAATACCATTGGAATACCAACAGTTTGATATTCTCACAAAATGCATTAAACCTTGAAAAATGTTCATGCTTCTGCCGAGAACTAAGCGAGAACCCTCCTAAAATCTTGCTTCCTCAAATTCAAACAAGGTGAGTTACTTTGTTTTTAGTTTATATTTTTAGTTTTTTATTTTATGTTCTTAGTTGTTCAGTTTATGTTCTTAGTTGTTTAGTTTATGTTTTTAGATTTTTAGGTTGAAATCTAAGGCAGATGGAAAATCTAATGAAGTTATTGTTGAGATGTTGATCAGTTAATCTGGGTTTATGTTATTGCTTATCATGAAATCCTTAAAAGAATCTTGGCTTTTTCATGTAGATAATGAATCTCGACAGAGATTTATGACTTTGTTCTGAGCTTCGTTGAAGGAGTTTCATGATCAGATGAGTTTCACATGCATTTTGTAGGGTTTTCTCAGGCTAATTTCACTCGAGATTACCACACAGAATGCATTCAAAACCCTAATCTCGTGGCATTCTGGTGCAATATTGCCCGAGTTCTATTGCTTATTCATGTATGGCCCAAGATGGCTCCAAGATTAACTACATAATACCGATTTACGTTTGTTTTTTCTTCCTCTTGCAGATGCCTCTTGTCAGGAAGATCTATTCTAAGGATTTTTTCTTGGCTAACCTCACATGTTGTTCGCACGCAGCAAAGACAGTGTCGAACATAAAAAAAAGCTTACATTGTACCTAAGAAACTACACATGTTCGTTGAATGTGTCCTGGTTGATGGTCCATCTAGTTATCTAGATTAGAAGACAAGAAGTTGTTTAGACCACAATGCATCGCTAAGTTATGGTCGAATAAATTTTTTTGGTATGATTAATTTTTTTTCACATGTGCTTCTAAATCTGTTATAAATTTCTTGTAATCAATTTAACCTCTAATTCTTTCATTCTTATAATAAAGCCCTTGTTGTAATAAATGAGTCTCTTAAATTCATCCTTTTAAAATTCATTCATCTAATCAATGACCATATTAAATTCATTCTTGCAATTACTATCTATTAAAATGTCTTGTACATAATTTCAAAATGCATATCTCAATGTAGTGGTATCCTGGGATCCATCAAGATCTATTATTTATTGCTTAATTCAAAATATATAGCTTGAGGCATCGTTGTCCTGAGATGCCTCGAGTTTTAAATTTGGAATTCAAAAAATGCATATCTCGGGGCATAATTGGGTCAAGATGCCTAGAGTTTTACATACTGAATTCATGGAAGTCGTTTCTCGGGGCACGTTGTCTCAAGTTGCTCCGAGTTTTAATATTAGGAATTCACGTAATGCATATCTCAGTGCATAGTTGGCCCGAGATGCTCGAAGTTTTACATACTAAATTCACAGAATGCATATATTGTGCATAGTTGTCCCGAGATGCCCTGAGTTTTATATAAGGTCCCAATTTATTATCCTTATTGTATATGTATGGACCCCAATCTCCATTTTCTCAATTTTATTAAGTTCATTCTCTTATTGTATATGCATGAACTCGAATATAATTTTCTCAACTTTCTTATGATCATCTCCTTATTGTATATGTATGGGCCCAATCTCCATTTTCTCCATTTTATTAAGTTCATTCCCTTATTGTATATGTATAGACCCCAATCTAATTTTCTCAAATTTCTTAAGTTCATTCCCTTATTGTATATGTATGGACCCCAATTTAGTTTTCTCCATTTTCTTAATGGAAGGCGTACTGAATGATATGTTTGTTGCATGCTTGTGTATATGAAAATGGTTTGAGAAAGAAAATTGGATATTCGATGCATTATCGTGTGTTTGAAAACAAAACACATATAAGACTATATTAACTTCATTTACAAACTACAAAAAGCACAAAATCAACAACAAAAATGTATTATTGCTCAACAAGTCTGGCTCTACATGTCTTCCTATTATGACCTACAGCTTTGCACAGAAAACATCGGTGAATCTTCTTCTCGATTTCACTACTTGACAGGATGCAAACTGTTTGCCAACGACCTACTGTTAATGGTGGTAAGATGACTCTATCAACAAATCCTTTTGTAGTTTTCCATTCGGATACATGGCATACCGAAAAGACATGTTCTATATAATTGGCCAACCAGGACTTGACGTAGTAGGCATGGGAGCATAATGTGTACGGATCAATATCCCTCACCCTACAAGTGGCGAGTGCATGTGAACACAAAGTTTTGTAGTAACTGAACTCGCTGCACATGCATGTTTTATTGGCTAAATTGGCATGAGGATTACAAATGACCATCCACAATCTCCAACTCATTATGGTCTATTGAGCGCACAACGTACCTTCTAGACCTTAAATCAGCTAACTTTAGTAGAGACTCGCCATGGTAAGATAATATAGTTTCTCGACTCAACGCTATCTTCCTACGATCGACTAAGCGGAACATTTTCTTTACCAAACCTAAACACATAGCTTAATTTCAAGCTTACTTAACACAACACAACGAAAAACAAAAACTTAACTTTCTTTAGCTTAGTCTTATCACTTTGCCTTTAATACTTAGCTTAACAAATTCTTTCAACTACTTATGCAACAGACATAAAGTAATACAACGGAATGAGTACAACTTCTCTCTTTTTATTAACTTAACATTTTACAAAAAAGTACAAATAGAGCTTAGACTTTTTCTTACAATGAGTCTTAAACATAAACTTTAGGTATCCCTTTACATAGCACAACTTTTCCAACTTGACGTCTTGTTTGTTCGCCTAATCATGTAGCAATGCGTCTTGTTCTCTCTTCACCAAGGTGCAACTCTTTGCGTCGAGGTCTTCAAAAATTCGAGACCTCTTTCTTCAACCCCTTCCCCTCGAGTCATCAACATCCCAACTCAAGGATAGTTTACCTTTTCTCTATGCTCCGCTAAACACTGCTCCTTGTGGTAGGTTCCTAGAGGTGTAAAGGCACATCTTAGTCCTTTTCCTCGATTGCCTAACCATCTCTCTTAGCGGTCCCATTTGGGGTTACCCTTTTTCTGAACCAGCTCTGTGGCTCCTCAGGCTAGGCCTCACCATTTCGAATATTGCACTCGCCTACCTTCTAAGCTGAGCCATTTGTGCTAAGGAGCGAATCACTTACCAATTGGCTTCTCAAGTGTAATAAAAACTTCCATAACTAACACGTCATGTAAGACTATAGAATCACTCCGTCTTCCCTCCTTAGCTTTGTTACAAAGCTCTAGAACTAACTTTCGCACGACCTCAATGCCTAACAACACATATATACATTTTCTCAATTCCTTCCTTCTCTGCTTCTGGACTTCTCTTTCCCATAGTGGTTCTCTCATCCTACCGCTCAGTACTATGAACTTCCTCCAGGAAATCTATCTTTCTTCCACCAAGACTCTCTTCCTTTGATTTTTAGCCTTATTTATAGTGGTCTTCTCATAAGGTCACTTCTACGCTTTACACGTGTTTCCTTGCCATTTTGCCACGTCATGCAGCCAACCCATACTTGAAACGTAGTATGAGCATTAGTGGTGATTTGACTTTTTTTGAGATGCACACCTTATCTTCTTGGAAAGTCAAACTCTTTAATCACTGGATTCTCTCATATATTCTCGGGAACATCGAATACGTACTTTCTGGATCATCTAGTCACATCAACAGGACACCTACTTCTCGCCACACTCCCCTAGGCATGTGTACTTCTTTTCGCATTATTAAACATCCAACTTTTGACATTCAACGTAGGCCTCTTCCTCGTTGCTTACTTTTATCGAATTGCTTACACTAACTTGATATCAATTAGACAAGCATTTCTCTTTGTGTTGCCTCCTTCTCTTTTTCATGCTCCTTCGCGAAATGTTCTATACTCCTATTTGAAATGACCTTTTAGCGAGGATCCTCTTTAACCGGACTTCCTTTCTTTGGGTCAAGGTTTCATGCATACTCCTTTCGCAGAATATATTTTCTACTATTAGAAATTTCTTCTCTCAGCATCCTTGTCGCATGGTCTTTATCGTGTTGGCGGCACTCGATCAGAGCCTCACATACACAGTGTGTGCAATTTATCGAGGAAGACTTGTGCAATGAATTTGATGATGCTCTTATGTCGATCGGATACGAACACTAGCCCATTGACATCGTCGATAGCTGTTCGTAATAGTGTGTCATGAACTAGATCCATGATTCGTCATTCTCTTTGTTACCCAACCCAAATGTGACATGGTACATTTGCTTATTCGCGTCAATAGACACTACCACAAGCATAACTCCCTTGTACTTCCCCTTGTAATGAGCCACATCAACCACCAAAACTAGCTTTATGCAATTCAAAAAACCCCATATGGCTGCCCCAAGCGCCATTTATACATACCAAAAATGACCATCTAGATCAACCTTCAAATTATATTAAGTTCCCGAATTGGTAATCTTTAATGCTTCTCCAAACCGAGCCAATAAAGCGTAAATTTCTCTGGGGGAACCCCTTACCATCAAAAGTGTGGCCTCTCGAGCCCTCAGCCCTATCCTACGACAGATCAATGTCAAACTCCTTTAGGAAATTCTGAATTATTTCTTTGGGCCTATAACCACGACTAACATCTTCATACTTCGACTGGATTCTTTTGGCTATAACCCAACTCTTAGATTGCTTATGGTCTTGTTTCCTCAGGACTTTTTTCCATGTGTGCGTCCTTTCATACTTAGAGACCTTAAACAGATCAGAATCTTTCAGTTTCGTAGCCCTTAGTTTCTATGCACACGAAACTAAAAGTTTTGCATTATGGCAAACACCGCAAGTTTCTTCACCAAATCTTTCTTATTAAAAAACAAAGAACCGACTTGTACGTATTCGAGGTATGACTCGACAGATACAAAAATGGTGCGTTCCAACAACTTTTCAACACACTTTCACTTTTTCTTGCCAATTGTTGGAGGAAATTCTTCGTCGTCACTTTCCACTACACATTCCTTAAGTGGTAATTCTTCATGATGTACTTGGACATCTGCCTAAGACATACTAACACCATGAAGACCAAGATTCTCATCATCACCTCCGAGTTCTACTCCCAAGTCTATATCAAACACATCAAACTCGTCATTGCTAATATCACCGAAGCCATTTCCATCGTCTCCCAACTCTAAGGGACACATATTCCTAGTGAAAGGAATTAGCTCGCAGACCTTAGTCGATATATGTGAGCATTTAAGGTTGGGATTAGGGGAATCGGGTTTGTTGCTTTCCCTCGCCATTGAAATACTACACACTTCGCGGACCATTGGAATATTAAACACTTGGGTCATAGTACTCTTCAAGAATGATTTTGAAACCTTAGAAACCAAAATGGCTTACTCCTTGAGGATGATTTTGAAACCTTAGAAACCAAAATGGCTAACCTGTGAAACGTCATCCCCCCTAAATAAATCTCAAGGTCTTCTTGATTGCCAATCACGAAAGCCCCCATATACGGTTTGGCATTATATATACACCTAAGGACCAAATCATGCTCATTTGAGTTTATCCCAGTTATTCTATATATTTCCCTCATTAAATCCTCATACTTGATACGCACGTCGACATTCAACCCTTTAAGTGGCCCTCTGACATATTCTCTCTCAGTCTCCTTCCATTCACCACCACAACCTATAAACACATGAGGCATCCTGCAAATATATAAAGAAAACAATGAACACATGTGTAATCTCGGGATAAACTTATAAAAAGCTCAACCGAGATATACGTATGAGCACCGAGTTTATGTATGAGCATCGAGTTTACGTACGAAAATGCATTGCAATAACAATATTAATCTCGGGGCCATTCTCGCTCGAGATTTCATGAATAAGCAATAGAACTTGGAAACATTGCTCCAGAATGCCATAAGATTAGGGTTTTGCTGCATTCTGTGTGGTAATCTCGGTCCCCATCTCGAATAAAATTGATCCGAGAAAATCCTACATGTGAAACTCATCTGGTCTCGGGAGAAGCTTAGGACAAAATCATAAATCACGGCCAAGATTCATCATCTGCACTTACCAAGATTCATGAAAAAAGTTGAGATTCTTCGAAGAATTTTACGATCAACGGTAACATAAACCTAGGTTAACTCAACATCTCAATAATAACTACATCAGATTTTTCATCCGCCTCAGATTTCAACCTAAAAATCTAAAAACATAAACTAAACAACTAAGAACAAAAACCAAACAACTAAAAACGTACAATAAAAAACTAAAACCATAAACTAAAAAACTAAAAACAAAAATTAAAAACAAAGTAATTCACCTTGTTTAAATTTGGGGAAGCAAGAAACAGGAAAATTCAAAAGATTTGGTTGGGGAGGGTTCTCGCTTAGTTCTCAACAGTAGCATGAAAAGTTTTGAGGGTTTAGCGCGTTTTGTGAGAATATCAAACGGTTGGTATTCCAAGGGTATTTCAATCATTTGGTAAATCACTATCTCGATGGTAGTCTTGGTCGAGAGAGACCGAGAAATTCTATCAAAATAGTTTATTAAATTTTGGAAAGAATCCCGAGGTCAATCTCGATTGAGATTGACCAAAAAAAATAAAATTTTGACTTTTCCAAAACCGTGTTATTTTTTAAATATAAAACCAAAATGGTGTTAATTTTGTCAATTTCCCATTTTCATCCCATTGCAAGCAAAGTCATACAAATTGTGTCCAATCCTTAAGTAACAACTAAATTAACCCAAAAGAAAAAGGATTTTACGGTCGAAAAAAAATAAAAAATGGAATATTTTAGTCCTCCACACTACTTTTATATTTTGCTTTTTCTCTCTTTTTCTTTGGATCCTTTTCAAATAAAACCGAAAGCCCCTTTTTCTATTTTTCTTTTTTATATTTAAACATAAATAATTCATTTATAAAAAAGTCACCGACGGCAGATTAGAAGATGATCCAAAAGTAGGATTAATGTAACAAATCCAATTAAACCTATAATTACTTTTGTGTTTTTAAAGCTTCCTAATACTTTTCTTATGTTGGTTCCTTTTATGTAGCCTTTTTTATTTTCAGTTTTCTAATTATTCTAAATTCTTATTCATCCTATTCTTTAATATATTCTTAATACTTGGATTTTACAACTGAGTTTCTAATTTTGCATTTAAAGTCAAATAATTTTAAAAACTATAATCTTCTACATTAAAATCCAACTTTTATTTTGCTACCATACCAAACTGATGTAATCAAATTCGTTCAATGAATCTTAATTGCAAATCTAATTGGATTCTTTATTTCTTATCTACTTAAAATTATAAATTTGTCACTTTTATCATTATGATTACTATTACTATTATTGTTATTGTTATTGTTATGATTTAACCTAACAATAACAATAAAGTTAAATGTAAAACTATAGCTGTAAATGTGACAAATTCATAATTTTCATACTATTATAGCAATATATATACGTAACAGTAATCATTATAATAACGATAAAGATAGTGGGTCAATTTGTAATTTTCAAATACAATTACTTGACCATCTTTTATTCTAATTATGCGTTTTGATTATAGATTTGAAAGGAAGCAAACAATAACAAACATAATGTACCAGAATCCACATTTTACTCCGATTAAGTTGCAGTTGAAGTAAACGTGACCTATTTCACAAAAGATCATTAAAATAAACTATGCACCTCTGAAATTAATAATTAATATTTTTAGCCACCAAATTGTTTTCCATTTTGTTTTTAAAATTTTAGGTAATACTTATCGGTTATTGTTGAATTATTATGTTGAGGTGTTAAATTAAAGTATAATTTTTACGTGAATGATAATATAATATATAATAATGGAAGGAACCTTTTTAACTTTGCTGTATAGGCCACCATTGTTTGATCTATCAGCTCAATGTTTGAGCTTTTTACATTTCTTCAAAGGTGGACAGAATTTTGCATTATTCCACTCTTTGTATAGAATTTTCTTCCTTGTTTTTTTTTAATTAATTTTCCTAAGCGTCACTTTTGAATAACTTTTCCCCCCTTATAATCATAAACAATTTACTAATCAAAATTCTAACCACTCACCCATAGTCTTGTGTAATTGTCACTGAAAATCTTTTTTTTTTTAAATCTAAACTAAACTAAAGCTCTATTTTGAAAATTAATTCAACAAAAGGTTTGAGAGTTCTAAATTGAACTCCAAATAAATAAATAAATATAGGATTAAATTGGATTTTTGATCTATGGTACTTTGAATTTATTTCTTATATCATTTCCACGGTTTGAATTTATTTATTGTGATTTGGTTAAAACCTCATAAATGTTTTCTATAGTTTGATAAAATCACATCAAGGACTATTATAGTCCTTGATGATTTATCAAGTTACGGATAAATTATAGTTATAAACAATAGGGATAAAATTCTAATTCTTTTTCAAATTATAGTGAACAAATTTGCAATTTAACCTAAAAATAACTATGCATCAAAGCCAATAGTAAAATTTAATCCTTTCACGTGTGTTTGGGAAGGGGTGAAATAGTGAGTTCTAAGGAGTTATGAGGAATAGAGACTTTACAATATAGTTACAGAGTTGATAAAGTTTAAAGTTAATGTTTTGACAGAACTCACAAACTTCTTGGAACAAACAATGAGTGAAGTTTCCAACTCATACTTCTTAACTTCTTTGGGTCAAACACACACTCAGAGACCAACAAAGTATAGTGTTGTTTTTATTTTATAAAAAGAACATGAATCGTGAATCATGAATCATTAATGAACTCCTTTAGAGTGTTTGTTAGATAAGTAAAATGTTTCATATGAAAACTAATCAACAAAAAAGATAAACAAATGTATAGCTTCAACAATTTGAAATTATCATTCCAAAAGTTGATGCTTCAATTTCACACCACAATATAGTGTATAACTAATGTTTATAACTAATGTTTCTCTGTTTAAGGTCAATTGTAAGAGCATCCATCAATCCTTTATGCTTTAAATAAACTTTGACCACTATTTTGAAACATTTGTTCATGGATATACAAATGATATGCAAGAATCGACCTTTTCATTATTGAGCAACAATTTAGAAGAGAAAAAAAAATGAAAATCTCCATCCTCCATTGGGAGCATATGTCTACTTTTAAAAGAGAATTAAAATATTTTTTAAAAAGAAAAGAAAAGAAAAGAAAAGTTAGTTTCTTTTAATTTTGTCATTAATTTTAAAGTGGCTCTTGTGTGTGAACTCCACTTTGTTGTTTGATCTTCAAAATCCCAAATAAAGCTTTTTGGTTTTTCCTCCATAAATACCCTTCTTCAAGGCGTGTGTCCTCCACAATTCCTCTTCTCATTATCATCTCTTTCATTTCTTTTCTTCAAACCTCATTCCCTTTTCTTCTTTTTAATTAATTCCCTTCCCAAATGGATCCCAACAAATTAAACCTAAATAATTTGGAGCAACAGCAATCTACTTTGGAGATCCAAACAAAGGAATTCGACTACTCGAAACGCGCACAATGGCTGCGCGCCGCAGTACTCGGCGCCAACGACGGCCTTGTCTCGACCGCGTCTCTCATGATGGGAGTTGGAGCTGTCAAACAAGACATCAAGGCCATGATCCTCACCGGTTTCGCCGGTCTAGTAGCTGGTGCGTGTAGTATGGCGATTGGCGAATTTGTGTCTGTTTACTCTCAGCTAGACATCGAAATGGCTCAAATAAAAAGAGAGAAATTACAAAGATCAAATAATATGGAAGGAGGAGTAGTACAAGGGCAAGAGAGCAAAGATAAAGAAAAGCTACCAAATCCACTCCAAGCAGCTGCAGCCTCAGCCTTGGCCTTCTCTCTTGGAGCAATGGTCCCATTGTTGGCTGCTTCCTTTATAAGAGAATATAAAGTAAGACTCGCAGTGGTCGTTGCATCGGTGACGTTAGCTCTTGCCGTGTTCGGGTGGTTAGGTGCTGTTCTTGGAAAAGCATCACCAATCAAATCAGCTGCTAGAGTGTTGGTCGGTGGTTGGTTAGCTATGGCTATAACCTTTGGCTTAACGAAGCTAATCGGAGCCAGTGGACTCTAGCTGTTACGCTAGAACAACGTACGTAACTGACGGTTTTATATTATAGATAAAGAAAGGTGACTTCGTTAAATAATTTTTTTATGTATTTGTTGTGTTTAAATTCATCCAAAAACAAAAAGAGGGAAAGAAATTCTAAGGGATTTTAGTTTGTTTTGTAAAGAAAAAAAAAAAAGAAGGTGGGATGGCGTGTAGAATCTCATAAGTTTGTTTGAATTAGAAAGAAAAGCAATAACGCAAAATTAATCAAAAAGCAAAAAAAAAAAAAAAAAAAAAAAATGTTTTGTTTGATGAATATCGTGTAGTGATTAATATAATAATAACAACAATAATAATATATTTAAAAATTTTAATTTAATTGGTTTAGTTGAAAACGTTAAGATGACAAACTAACTACATCACATGATCACACTAAGGACAAAATCCAAAGAAACTGAAATGGCTTAAATTCATGAAGAGGGAATATTAGACGTTTTTTTTTTAAAAAAAAAACTCTCATTCCAAAAATTGGCTTACAAAAACTATGCACGAGTTTCGTGCCCTACTGAACGTTTATTTGAGAGCTACATATATTGGAGTTACTAATTCAATTTCTTACGCTATAGTGTTCTTTTAAATGTTAGTATACAGTTGGACGTAAATGAATTTTATTATCTCTCTTTTTTTAAGTCGGAAGTTCTAATTCTTATGCCTACCTTTCATGTTATATAAAAAGAAATCAAGTGTGATTTAACTGAAGATGTGTGTATTGACCACCATGTTAGAGATTCAAATGAATTAATTATAATTTTTTTAAAATAAATATTAGCTCGTTTGTTAGATCTAGTGAGATATGAGAAATCCGACTTAATAACTTAACTTATATAAAAATTATTTAGGAAATGGGAAGTCTAGTTTCTATTTAGTTATTTAGGTTTCAAAATTTATACTTTTAGTTCTAAAATTTTGAATTTTATTCTAATTTAATTTTTAGGTAGAAAAATGTTACAATTTTACTTCTGAAATTTAAGTTTTTTTTCTTCAATATGTTCATATGTTTTAAAGTTTTTACTCTTTTAATCGTTTTTACTAAGTACTGCAATGAAACTTTAAAAAGTAATTGTAATACGATGAAAACAACTAAACACAATTAATTTTAATTATTTAAAATTAATTAATTGATCAATTAAAATTAATTAATTGATATTAAATAGAAAGATTGAGGTTAATATTGAGTGAAAAATCAGAGTAAAAATTTATAAGTCCAAAACCAATTTAAAACAAAATTCAAACATAAGAACTTAAGTAGAAATCAAACAAATTTTAAAGATTAGAAGCGAAACAATTTGAAACCTAGAAATTAAATAAAAACAAACTTAAAACCTAACGACCAAGAAAGTTTTTTTATTCCTCAATCTAAATTTGCATTTTCAATTTATTGATTAAAATTTAGAGTCTCAGTTAAAATACAATTATTAGTCCTACTATTTTAAGTAACGCAACCCCAAATCATTAGGGAGTAAATTGGTTTCGTTTTTTTCTTTTATTATTTAACAAGAGAAATTAAACTTATGTCCAAAGAATTAACAATCATTGTTGAGAAGTAATTTTTTTTAAATAAATGAATTTTGTAGTTTGGGTCAGTGTTAAGGTTGTTGGTGAGATCAAGGAGAAAACATATGTTGAAGCTATTTTATTTAATTATTTGTGTTTTACTTTAGTATAATGTGTGATAAACAAGGCTATACCTTATCTTTTTCTTTTTGGAACACTACAAGTGATACAAAAGTTTGCTGATATAAATTATTATATGGTTTTTTTTATAATTAATTTCTAAGTTTTTAATACTAAAATTCATTAATAAATGGGTTTCTTTTGTTTTCGCTTTTTTGGGAATAGGAACTAGGAAGCCTATGTTGACTAATTAATTAAAAATTATCAAAGACAACTTCGATAGGAATGAATCTTTATTGATGCCAAAACAAATTTAAAAAATTAACCTAGTTAGCTTCATTAATTACTTATTTCATTTCCAAAATTGATGGGGAATGGGAATCCAATTTGAATCTCCTAAATTTTTCTATATTTAAATATGTTGTCAGTTGCTTTTTATTTTTTATTTTTTTGATGTAGATATTGTTCTGTTATATTATGTAATGTATAGATAATTTTAACTATGAAATAATTGATCAATTTAGAGGTAGAGAAAGAAAAACACACGGGATCAAGTCTGAGAAAAAAGAGTTGAGATTAAGTTCTTCTAAAAACCATTGTTGAAGTGTGAATATATTATTTAAACGTAACTTAATTCAACTTTCAATGTTATATGGTGGATTTTTAAAAAAATTGTTGCTGGGTGAGATCAAAATTTTTATGACAAGTTATTTAATTTAGTCTAGTTGTCTGCCACATCAATTAGGTTAAAAGTTAACTTAATGAAGGTTACACTATAATTATTTCATTCATAATATTAGCGCATAGCCTATAAGCACCTTTTTAAAATTTAGCAATACAATAGAACAAAAGAAAACTATAGTACAATAGTTTGGACTTTCAAAAGAAGAATAAGTACAATAATAGTTTGGACTTTCAAAAAAAGGTTAAGCTAATCTTCGAAAGAAATTGGTAAGAATTAGTTTATGTTTTTTTAGTCTTAAATCAATTTAATGAATCTAATTTTGTGTGCGTTGAAATGTAGACAAATGTACTTTTACAAAAAGGTAATCTTGACTGAGCTGCTAGCATGTTGAAGAAGGCTTATGTAGACAAAAAGGAGAATACGACAATTTTATATTCATTAAAGTCTTATACAAGCATTTATGAAATTATAATCAATTTTTTGCATTTTAGAATGAGATCACAAAGACTTGTTTTGACAAAACATTGTCTCCAAATGATGTTTGACACAAGTGTTGGGTACATAAGAGCATAGTGGACATGTATGTGCAATTGACAGGTTTATCACTCCAAACTGCTTACTTCCACGTAGTGAAATGCTCAAACAAAGGGAATGAACAAATTGAAGAGTTTAGTCAAGGGAATGAACAAATTGAAGAGTTTAGTCAAGAGAATGAAAAACTCCGTTTTACGAGTAAAAGAATTAGAGGATATTTAAAGAACACAATCTATACCGACATCTACACATGAATATTGCTCTAAACCAAGATTAAATTATGGGATTGAATGCAACAATAAACCAAAAAAGAAGGAAAAAAAGAAGGTGAACACAAAGGTGGTTAAACAAGAGGTGAATCCATCATCTTGAATGATCAACATGAGGATGCCAAGTATGTGCGAAAAATAAAACAAAACATTGAGTTAATTACTTGTCTCTCGTTTAAAGTGTATATATGATGTATTCTGAGCTATCATGAATATGTAATTTTGGTTCTAAGTATGAGATTAGACTAGGCAACTAAGCTAGAGTCATGCGGGCTCACCTACTTATGCATTACTTATGCCTAGTGATAAGTTAATTGCGTACAAGTTTTCCTCTCTCTTGCCTAAGTGTAAGCGAAAATAGTGGTTTCATAGATAAGTCAGTGTTGAACATAGGGAATCTTGGTTTCTCAAGGTCATAACGTGTGGTAGTACTTCATGTGGTAACTATACAATATAAATATATTCACAGTATATCATATATATGAAATGTCTGGTCTTGTATTGGTAAGATATTGCAGCGCACCAATGGTGCTACGATATATAAATGGGTCCGCTAAGGGCGTGCCTTTGCCAAGAGACAGATGCTTGCCAAGCACACTGGGAGACGGTGCTGGTTTCATATCAGTGAGTTGACGTTTGTAAAGTAAGTCTTCAACATACTTGGCTTCGTTGATGATAAATCCAGAGTCAAGATAATGAACTTGAATACAAGAAAGTATTGCAATTGGCCTAAATCTTTTAAGGCAAATTTTTTATCCAGAGCCTTCATCAAAGTATCAATCATTGTAGGGTTATTCCCAGTGACGATAGCATCATCAACATAAACCAAAAATAAAATGATAGTTTCGGTATTACGAAAGATAAACAGAGAGGAGTCACACCTTGAATTCACAAAACCCAAGTATAGTAACTCATTGGAGAGGGCTGTGTTCCACGCGTGAGGTGCTTGTTTAAGCCCATAGATAGCTTTGTTAAGCTTGCACACATAATCTGAAAAAGAGGGATGAACATACCCAGTGGGTTGAGACATATATACATCTTCATATAATTTGCCATTGAGAAAAGCGTTGTTAAAATCCAGATGCCTTAAATGCCAGCCTTTTGAAACAACCAAACTAAGAACAACACGAACAGAGGAAGCTTTAATTACTGGACTAAAAGTCTCAAAAAAATCAATCCCGGGATTCTGATGAAAACCTTTTGCTACCAAGCGAGCCTTGTGTCTCTGAATAGACCCATCAGCATTGCGTTTAATTCGAAACACTCATTTGTTTCCAACCACATTCATGCTTGGAGAAGGGGGAACAAGATCCCATGTTTTATTTTTTAGTAAGGCTGAGTATTCTTCATCCATGGCCCTTTTCCAAGATGGTGTTTCAATGGCGTCTTTCACCCTCATAGGTTTAGTAAGAGCCTAGTTTATAAAGGAGGAGGATGTGAGAGCTTTCGGTTTAAAAATATCGGCTTTTGCACGAGTCGTCGTAGGATGGGTGGATAGAAGATTTGGGATGTTGGATGGAGGCGGGTGAGTCGGAGAAGATGAGATGCCCACAACAGAATTTTGGGAATCATTTTGTGAGAGAGAGGGAGAGGATGGAACAGTAGATGAGGAAGAAATATTTGGAGATAAGGGTAGAGATTGAGTTGACAATACGGGAGAGGGTTAGGCGGATGAGGAATAAATTGGGTTTGGAAAAGGATTGGGTTCATGGAATGGGCTTTGGATAGGTGAGTGAATTGGAGAAGGCAAGTTATTAAGGTTTGAGAAGGTGGCAGAATTTTGGACGATAGGTATGGGGTTGTTAGGTGATGAAATGGGGCTAAGGATTTGTGGGCCAGAATTGGATCTAATGGAAGAGGATGAGTTCGTGAATGTGGTAATGGGCCAAGGTGGCAGAATGTTTGGACGAGAATGGAGGCTTTGGGAAGCAGTGGATTGAGAAAAAAACTGTTTAGAGGGAAATTCTTCTTCATTAAACCGAACATGACGCGATATAATGATTTTTCCTGATTGGGTAAGACACTTGAAGCCTTTGTGAACTGGGCTTGGGCCTAAATAAATACACTTTTCTGAGTGCAAATGGAATTTGTTCATTTGGTACGGTCTTAAGCAAGAAGCAAGGAAAACACACGCACAACCAAATACTTTTAGATTTAAAAAATTTGGTTTGTGGGAAAATAACACTTTAGTGGGGGACTTATCTTTTAAAACCTGTGTAGGTAATCCATTAATCAATGATGTTGCTATTATAAAAGCATCCCACCAAAAATTAACAGGTAATGTAGCTTGAGCCAATAGAGTGAGGCCTGTTTCTGTAATATGTCGATGTTTCCTTTCAACTCGACCATTTTGGGCAGATGTATAGGGACAAGAAAGTCTAGAGACAATTCTCATTTCATTGCATAGTGATGAATTTTGATGAATTCGCCACCATTATCTGATTGAAAGGCTTTGATTGTTTTAGTGAATTGTGTTTGCACATAGGTAATAAAATATTTGAATGCTTCAAGGGCTGCACTTTTCTGTTTGAGTGGATAAATCCAAGTATACCTGCTAAAGTCATCAACAAAAAGAATGTAATATCAATAGCCATCGATTGATGTAAAAGGAGTCGGTCCCCATAAGTCAGACTGAATGAGATTAAAACAATGAGCTGCTTTACTTTGAGAAATATTGAAGGGAAGATTGTGTGCTTTACCCAATTGGCATGACTCACAAAACATAAAATCTTCATTGTCATTAATAGGCAAATTACAGTCCTAAGCTATAGAATTCAAAACTTGCATTGAGGGATGACCCAAACGCATGTGCTAAACAATTTTAGATGCACCATCATTAGCCTTTTTAGATAAAAAAAATGTTGATGCATTCTTATTTATGTGCTCAAACTGTAGTGTCCTGCAGCCACTTTTCTCCAAAACATCATCAGTATCACAACTACACTCTCGAGGTGATAGAGCCCATCTCTAAGAAGTCCTCTCATTAAAGTTTGACTCGTATCCTTGGCCTTAACAAAACAATGATCACCATGAAATTCAAGATAAACGTTATTATCTTAGGCTAGCTTAAAAACACTAATCAGATTCTTTGTGATGTCAGGCACACACAACACATTTTCTAATTTTATGCTACTTTTCCCATAAGATAAATTTGAATTCCCAATACAAGAAATTGTAACTTATTACCATTTCCAACAATAACATGATCAATACCTGATTGTTCAGAAGGGTTTGACAAGTTTGAGTAGTCCGCTGTCACATGGTTTGTTGCCCCACTATCAACATACCAGTTAGAATTAATAACCGTCTCTTGTGTTGCAAAGGGATTAGTATTATAAGTGGTGACAAAGGCAGTGGGATTCTGATTTGAGTTACATGGGGTGGGAGTGTTAATATTATGCCCTCTGTTCACATTGAAATTTCCAGAAAATTCTTTATTAAACATGTTGTAACATACCAGTGCAGAGTGCCCATATTTGCCACATACTTGGCACGTTGGTTTGTTTCCTCTTCCTTGGCCACGACCACGACTGCCACTATTATGGAAGTTGTTACCTCCACTTTGACTATTTCCATTTGATCGATTACTATTGTGTGGATATGAGTTTCCAGGATGTCGAGCATCATTATTGGCACGGTTTTGAACCATATTCAGAGTGGCGTTTTGAACAATGAATAGAAGAAATCTGAACTTTAGTGTCAGGTGAAAAAAATGAAAATCTGGCTTTAATGTCATTTTTGAAAAGGCGGATCATTAATGTCGGTTTTAAACCGACATAAATGACAATGGTTTAATGTCGTTTTTAAACCGACATTAATGATCTGTCCATTTTTTATTTTTTTTTATTTTTTTTATTTTGTAAAAACTGACATTAATGATATTTCCATTTTAATTTTTTTAAAATTATTTTTATTGTGTGAAAACCGACTACCCTTCCCCTTTTTAATTTCTTTTTTAATTTTTTTAAGTTGTAAAAATTAAATTTCCCTCTCTCTCTTACTTTACCCTTTCCTATCAAAATTTCTTCTCTCTCGATTTCGAATTTACTTCTCCCTTCTCTTCTCATTCTATGACCTAAAACTAAAGGCCATTAATGTCGGTTTTAAACCGACATTAAAGGGAAAATTTCTTCTAGTGAATAATATTACTTGGATTTTTTTGTGAGTTCTGATGCTCAAGGCGTTTTTCAAATATTAGTAATTCTGACTGCATATCTAGCCAAAAGATGTTGGATTTTCCCTGAATAACAATGGTTATGGGGTTGTAAACTTCATCTAAGCCCAATAAGACCTAAGAAATTAAGGAACGAAGAGGAACAGGACTCTAGGCTTGACCGAGGTTGTTAGCGTTAGTTTTCATAATTCGCAAGTAATCTTCCATCTTAGAATTACCTTTCCGAGTAGTTTGAAATGTGTGTCTAAGAAAATCTTCCTCTGCCCTTGATTGTATTCCAAATAAATCTTATATGGCTTCCTAGAGGTCCTTTGTAGTGTTAAACTCCATCAGTTGCAGTGCCACTTCCGATGTCATTGAGTTGTACATCCAACCCAAAAGTAATAAATCAGAAGTAACCTATTGATCAAATTTTGGATTAACCGTTTTAGATGTAGTGGAACTTGATGATGCTCCACCAGTGGCTTCAGCAGTGCCATCGATTTCATATTGTGATTCACCGATTGGATTTGTGATGAATTTCGGAGGACAAGGATTTTCTCCCGTCAAATGGCCTTCGAGTTTGTAAATCTTCAGAATGGGAAGGGCTAGAGTTTGCCAACAAATAATTTCCACGATCAAATTTTACAGAGGGTAGTTGATTTAGTAATTGGTTTAAAGGAGGATTACTGAAGTTTGTGGTTGAAGATCCGACGAGGGAGAAGGTGTTGGCCATTTCAAAGCTCTGATACCAAGAAGCAAATCTTGAGTTTTCAAGTTTGGGAGAAATTTTCTCTATCTCATTATAAAAATAGTGCAATAGTTATTTTCTATTTATACAAAGGGTTTCTCTAAATGTAGGAATAAAGAAAGAAAGAATATTTGCACAATTTTAATTTGTATCTATAGGTGTATCAATATAATTGAAAAAAAGAAATATTCCTTCCACAAACTAAACCTTCTAAAATTCGATGACATGGATGATTTGTTGGCAGCTTATCTTTTGTGATTGTGTGATGTGTACTCTCATCTTGGCATTTCTCCCTAACAATTACCAGCGACTTTCTTAATTAAGGTGCCCAATATTTTACTTTTCTGGATTTTTAATTATAGTTGTCATCTTTGACGTCGGATTTTGCATTTCGAATATCTTTTGCCAGAATTAATATTTCCACTGATTTCTTAGATTGTGTATTTCGATTGTGTTTTATGTGTTTGTTCCTTTGGGGGATTCCGAACCCTGTTTTAATGTGTTGTTTCAAGTGCGTCGGCTCTATGTTTGAGTTTTCGGTGTCTCCTTTTCCCTTGTATTTGACTATCACTATCTGTTGAACTTCATTTTTTGCCTTATGTTCTTTTAAGTGCTAAATATTATTGATGGGGTTATGATTGTTTTTGCATTTTGTTTGCTTTTCATCTTGATCACCCTAAGTATAGTTAAGATCACATATACTCTCAATCAAACTTTAAAAGTTGGAATCTCAACAATGCTATATATCTTTGTGGGAGAAGTTGACAGTAAAAGTAATGATTGATTACAAAGTATAATATATTTTTCCGGATTGTAATTTTCAATAGCGATCCATGAAATTCTATGGATATCATTTCTTTATTCATGTTAGAATTTTAAAAAAGAAAGCCATGAAATTCTATGGGTGCTTTTTGTTCCATTTTGACTACTATATATATTGCAAAAAGAAATGAAACAACTATTTGTAGTTGTATGATTAGGAAGAGAAATGTCCTATAAAAATGGAACATGTTAGACTAGGATATAACGATCCTTTAGAAAATGTTTGATTCATGAGCAAGATTTTATAATCTAAGACTAAGAAACTTGAATTTGCATATGTTAAGTTACGAGTTTGCTAGCCCATTGGCTGCGCATAAACTCGAGCTTACAAAATTTACATTATACACTGCAACTTTTAGAATACATTACCAAACATAGATTACAAAAACTAGGCTTCTGAAATCCAATACAAACAGACTACGTAGGGTTGGCAAAAAAGTGAGGCCAATCCGATCAGGTTGGTGGATCCCTGGTCTCAAACCAAGGATGGGGTCTGCTTAATATTCAAATATTTACATATATGTATTAGGACTTGAGTTTTTAAGTTGCTGGAGTTTTTCAAACATATGGATTGCCATTTATAGGTTTCTTTTTTCATTCCTATGTTTTTAAGTTGCTTGAGTTTTGTATAAATGCATGTACGTTTTTACTATTTTTATTTATTTTTTCTTCTACAAGTACTGTAAAATTGAAAATATACCATGGTTTATTTTTTGTGTTGATCAACATACTAGAAAAATGAAAATAGACATCTCATATATTATTTGGTATATAAAATAATGATATATTATAACATTATTGTTATGTTCGTGCACTTATTTGGGTTTAATTATTTCAAATGTATATAATGTTTATATAAAATATAATTACAACAATTATAAGATTTTCGATCAGTTACAGAATATATACTCCATATAAGTACTTTCTCACATATAGTCAAGATGCAATAATATTTCATATATCCCTTTGTATAGTGTTGATGTAATATGAGTAAATTGAGGCTCGGAACAAAGGACGAATGTTGTTCTGTTATATGTTCAAAAGACTATTTGATATTGTATTATTCTACACACTATTGAAAAAAAAATCAAATGAAAATATACTTCGTAGTATACTACATGGCACATTTATTATATGAACTAAAGATTCTGACAATTGAATACACAAGAAAATATATCATGGTACATAATAAATATATGATTACAAAACTAGTTATAGTTGTGAATAAGTATAGTAGAATAATGTAATACATCAATTAAACGGAGTATATAATGAGTCACAATCATATAGAGACAAAACAAAATTCTGACATAGTTTGACATTTCATCGCAGTAAAATAGATTCTCAATACTACTACAAAACTGGATTTACTTTACACTTAAAAATTGTTTAACTCAACGTTTTTCAATGCGTCAAGTAATCCAGTGTCAAGAATAAGGAAGCTATACTTGACAGTTTTTAAGCGTCAAGTATAATCATATTTGAAGGTAAAAAGCGTCGAGTATAATCATACTTGAAGGTTACTTGACGCTTTTTACGTGTTAAGTATAAGCATACTTAAGGTAAAAGCGTCGAGTATAATCATACTTAAAGGTAAAAAACGTCAAGTATATGAGATTACTGGACGCTTTTTACACGTCAAGTAATCCAGTATCAAGAATTTTTATTCTTGACACGTTTTGCATGTCAAGACTTTTTTTTTTCAAATAAATAATTGTACAATTTGAAATATTCATATAATTATATTGCACCTGTTTTGAAATCCATTCACACACATATAAGTAGAGCCTTTAAGATTATACAAAGTTGCTAAACTACGTATATTAATTAAAAAATTGAATCAACCCAAACTTTCCATTAAAAAACTAATAACTTTAACAAATTGCATATATCAATGAACCATACGTATAGTTGGTCATTACATACTTAATTACAATAGTCCAAACTTCTAACATCCCAAACTTTCCATCTATGTCTAAATATAAACAAAATATATTTGCAGCGCAAAGGGTGTACCATATCAACAAAATATACATGTCTAAGCTACAATATGAACATTTTCTTGTTGCAAAATCCTTGCTTCTTTCTCAAACAATTGAGCCCTTGCATTTGTCGTTTCTAACCTCTCCTTTAGCTTTTTTATTCCATGCATCAAAGAGGATACTTCCACATCATAACTCCCAATTTTTTACTCGACAACCTGTAGAAGAAACATTTATTTTATAAGAATGATATTCTTTTCCTCATTGAGATAGAAAGTGATATCCAAAAATATATAGAACCTAGCCACAAATTTGAAACGGGTGGAGAAGGCCCAAATTAAACATCAAAAGAAAAACCCTAAAGAAACATCCAAAACAACAAGGAATAATACCCAAAAATAAAGTCTCCTCCAATTGTTGCAAAATTCGCTAATGCTACTTAATGTGGGATCTTTTCCTTGGTGGTGTAGGGATAATACTCCTTCCCATTAACAATCCTGTAAAAACAAAGTTACAGCAAGTATGGGAGGAAATAAAGAGACGACTCTTATGATATAAAAAATAATTAACATCATCGAGCAAATGCATTAGCAAGCAATTAAGTTCTTTTTTGTTTTGCTGATGGCTAAATGCAAAGCAATTCACTACAAATGCTTATGATGAGAGAAATCAAAGTTGTCCTAGTTACATAGTAATGTAGGATAAATTTTAACATAAGACAAAAGAAGTTATAGAAAGTGGAAAAGTGATTGAGAACCAAATGAATTTTTCTGAAATAATTTGTTGATCACTTAGCCCGTATGTGTTGTCAATATAAATTGATCACTTAGCAGAAAGAGTAATTAATACAAGCAAATAAATTTTATTATTGGAATCCAAACAGAAGGTATTCAACTCAAATAAATTACTATCATTGTCATGAATTCAACATATAAGAAAGGATGAATAATATTTCTATTATATAATATAAAGAAAAACTTCCTACGAACCATAAAATGCAAACAACATGGCACACATGTAAATGGTAAATATTCTAACATCTGATCTGCTTGTAAATCATATAATATATACATACATACATACATACATATATATATATATATAACTTTCTATACCACTCAATAATACATCACCTGTGAGTCCATTTTTTAAATAAATAAAAACACCGATGACCTTTGTTGACTATTATAATGTTCAAATAAATTTTCACATCAGATAATGAACAGAATTTGTCAACTTTCAAAGAACATCACCATCAGATATATCTTAAGGCTATTCACTTCATCACAAACACACCCCAAGTTTTCTTCCTTTTAACAACAATATATGAAACAAATACAAAATGATTCTAGCACCATCTCTAACCTGCAATTGCGGCCCACAGCATCAATGTTAAAGACACTAAAGTGAGTCAATGTCTTCTTCAGTCTTTAGCCATCGACACAAATGCCTCATCTTCATTATGCTCTTTCTAGGGCCAAAACCTGCATATCCTGTAAAGCCAATCATCCTACACAGTGGACCATATTAACCTGTACAAAAATTTCATGGTCACATCTTAGCCTGGAAAACTTATATTTACATATGGCCAATGATGATAATCTAAAACAATCTCACTATAAGTCAAAAGACATCAGTACAATCATCAAAAAGAAAACTACTAACAATAGAGTACATACGGCAATTGTAGTTACCTTGAAAGCAATCTTTGTTATTGATATATGGTATCCATACTATCAGACCAGAAAAAGAAATCTATGAGAAGCATTCTACTAGTTAATATAAACAATAAGAAAAAAGGAGGGGTAGGATAAATACATTAATAAGTTTTGAATTCAATTTTCCTAAAATTTGTTTCTCTAACTAAATTTAAAAGCTTTAAAGAATATTTTATTATCTTCTTTTCCACAAAGGCTTTTTAATATCTACAAAATTTGGATTAATCCACTATGATCAACTATTTTATATTAATCAGATTTGTTTTCAATTTAAAGCATGTAAATTTATAAAATATTTATTCTATAATAAGGTTGATATTAAATATTCATTTAAAAAATATAATTATATTAAACATTAATATAAAAGTTATTCAAATAAAATGTCTACTTTGGTTATTGTAGTTAAATAGCAAGAATTTAGTATGAATTTACTAAATAACATAATATAATTTTTAAAGTTTAGAACTGAAATTTAACACACTATTTCTATGTCCTAAAAGTAGATATAGATAATTTTTCTAAGAAAAGAAAAGAATGAAAAAGAGGGAAAAGAAAGGGGTGAAGGAGGAGCAAGAAGAATGATGAGGAAAGCAACCAATGATGCTTCCTTAGACAACAACATATATTTCCTCTTTTTTTTTTTTTTTTTTGTTATGATACAAATAAAAGATTACAGAAAAACTGAGTACATAGCACAATAGAAGAAGATGATTGTTACCTCAAAAACATTCACAGACTACACTTACTTCTTAACTACACTACACATAATGTTCTTCCATTTTGCTAATAAACTATTACAAAATTTCTCAACTTATGCTCCAACCAATCAAACCACGAAAAATTTTCTCAACCGAACCATTCGCTTAACTTGGTTTCCAACAAAGAAAATGTCGATATAGGCATAATTTCCTATTTCAAAAGGGATCCTATGTAACACCTCAAACTATTAGGTTATTTTTTTATTATTATTTTATTTGGTTTTGAATTTGTGATTGGTGAATTAAATTAAGTTGGAAGTTTTATGGGAAAATTAAATGGGAATAGGAAGAGATGAAGGAAAAGAGGAGTTATTTGGGGGAAATTAAATAATAATAATATTAATGGTATTATTGTTATTATTATTAGAATTTTATTTATTTAAATACACCCTCGGGATGCATGCCGTAGTCACTATTCATCACCTTCTTCCTCACAAGAACCCTAGCTGCCGCGCCCCATTCATTGTGCACCTCCGGCCGCCGCGAACCCCACGACCGACGCAGCCTCTGCACGACGACGATCGGCCGAACGAAGCCTTCTCCGCTCGCGTCTCAGTCGTCCAGCCGCACACAGTCGCTCGCGTCTCAGTCGTTCAGCCGCACTCGTCCAGCCGCTCACGTCTCTGTTCGTCCAGCCGCACTCGTCCAACCGCACGCGTCTGTCTCCACCGAGCCTCGTCCGAATAGCAAGCCGAGCGTCTCCACTGCTTCGAGCCGCACGCGTGAGTTCTTCTCCACCGAGCCGCGTCCGAGCCGAAACCTCTTCTAGTCGAGCCATCTTCAAGTTTAGCCTCTTGCAACCTTTTGAGCCATTTGGGGTGAGTTTGTATGGGTTTGGTACACCCAATTAAATATTTTTTTATCTTAATGAGATGGTATTTGGAATAAGTTGATATATAATTGCTTGAAGGTTCCAGTTAAGGTGGTGTTGGATTCAACCCTAATCTTGAGGTAAGCTTGGATAAGCTTGGTTACTAATTAAAACAGTAGGGTGATAATTAACAGAATTATTAATTTTGAATTTTACTGGTGGTTAGGTTTGAGTATTGAGAGAACCTGATTATCAACCAGAGAATTATTTTAGCAGATCTCCAGGTAAGAGATTTTTCCCCTTTTTATTGAGATGCAGCACCATTGGTGCATGATGTGATTATTATGTATTTTTGAGTTATGTGTGTTGAGCTGAGATGTTGATGATATGATGAGCATGTATAGCCTATAGTGTTCTGTTGGTCTGCTGGTTAGAGTCGTACCACGAGGGGTCCATCAAGGTCCTCTCCTATATATGTCTGAGTAGTTATTGAGACGTGATTCGACGGGATCACTTACAGCCCGACTCTCCTTTAGGGTGATTCCTTCGGGTTCACCGAGAGCCCAGTTCAGTCCCCGTGGGATTACTGGATAGTGTGCGTTCGGGAGCACCATAGCGCGTGGTACTTTATTACAGGACTCTAACAAAGAGACTAACAACACAATGGGTCTCTTACTGAGTATAAATTTATACTCATTCTTTTAAATGTTTAATTTTCAGGTAAGGGTAAAGGCAAGGGCAAGCTGGCGAATGATAAGAAGTGACCGTGGATCACCATAGGGAATAGTTCAGCTTTTTCCGCATTTATGTTTCAGTAATTATATTTTTGGATTTCAAACTTTTGTATAATTATTTAAATGTATTTCTTTTATTTTATGGGCCCAAACTAGTATTTTGTTTTACCACTTTAATTACTTATTTATTTTCTTATTATTTAAAATTTTTTTTTCTCAACTTATAAATTAATTTTCCTTTTTTAAAAAAAAAAACATACTTATTTAAATAGTAATGACCTCAACCTTCTAGTAAAGTTGGGTCGTTACATCCTACCTCAAGTGTGTGTGTGTAAATATATAGCAACCAAAGGATTTTGGATTTCTCAAATTTCACCCTGCAAGTCTAAACCCCCACTTGTATTTTCTTTTTTAGAAAAAAAAATTCATTTCTTATACAAAACACTAGTTTTCAAATTTTAAGAGTTTTTCTAACAAGAAAAAAAGAAAAAATAGAATTAATATTAAAAGATATTTCAAAAGAATGGTAATATATAGCAAAAAGAAGCTAATTTGAAAAGAAATAAAGCTTGCTAGATAGAAACAAAAACGTTGTGGGTCGCCATGGGTCGGAGTCACAGTGTCGTGGGTTGTCGTCAGAATGCCGTGAGTCACCGTCGGAGTGTCGTGGGTCACCGTCTCGAAGTGTCGTGGGTCGTGGGTGCTTTACAAAACAACGGCAGTTGGGTGTATAGACAGAAGGGTATCGATCGACTATCAGTGGAAATGGAGAACGTGGGTTGTGGGTCGACGGTCGTGGAGATGGAGAGTTGTGGCTGTAGCCGAAGGTGGAAACAGAGATCGACGACTGTGGGTCGTGGGTGCTTGACGCAGCGGCCAGGTGTGATCAACGAAAGGGTACCCTTGACGCGGTGGAGGTGGAGATAATGGAGATGGAGAGAAAATCGTGAGGAGGGTTTGGAGAGAAAATCGTGTGGGGGGGGGGGGGGGGGGGGGGGGGGGGGGTTGGAGGGAAAAGGGGGAAATGTGAAAAGAGAAGATGAGGGATTGTGGGAAAATGAATTTGTTATGAAATTTTGGGGGAAAAGGAAATTTGGGGATACGGAGAAAATAAAGAAAAGGAAAATTTGGAAATATATTTTGTTTTAGAGAGAAGGAAAAATTTTATTTTAAATTAGATAATTTTTTACATTTAAAAAATATCAAGTAAATAAAATTGTACTTGACGCTTTTAACCTGTCAAGTATTGAAAAAATAATTGAAAAATGATGCATTTTTTTAGTTTTTTGTTATTCTTGACGTGTTTTCATTCTACTTGATAGTTTTAATAAAATCTGTCAAATATTTCAAACATGCAGGCATCAAGTAATCTTGTTTTTGTAGTAGTGATATAACATAACTTAAATTGAAGACATGATTAAAATGGTAAATTGACCCATCAAAGTAAGTGAAAATTTATAATAAAATTGGAGGTGAAAATGAAGAAGACAATCGGCCAAACCCCCCCAACAAATGACGAATGAAGGAAGACTAACAAAAATTGATCACCTCTAAAACAAATAAACTTAGGGGGCATTTGCAAAAATAGCAAAAAAATGTTACTAAATAGTAACCAAACATTATGAAACGTACAATGAATAAATTATATTATCAATCATTCTATGGATAGAAAAAAGAATATGAATTAAATAGCTATTAGGTATATATATATTATGAATTATATAAATAAATTTTTAAATAGTTGATTTGAAACATACAAATCCAAAAATCTGGTATAAAATGTATGCATAAATATAGGGGATGTTGATTCAATCATATTCATCCCAAAAATAAATATTTATTTAATATTTTAAAAAACGGATTGATTTGCAAATTTACTGTATCTATGATTATGGGTTACATTCCATTATTTTCATCTATACAAATACACAGTATCGGCCAGAAACGAATTTCTCTCTATTATTACTCAATAAAGTAGAATCAGCTTAAAAACGTAAAAAAATATCTACATGAGGCGATTTTGTTATAAATCAATTTTTTTTTGGATTTGCTATTTTCCAAATTGTTATCTATTATTTTGTCATTCTCACGGTTTTCTTTTTTCTAAATTGCAAAAGTAGCAAATTTAAAACCGAATAGACCTCTAATATATTTAATTATTTGTCATATGTGCAATATGCAAAAAAGATGTACTTTAGGCTGTTTTTTTCTAAACTTTTTTGTCGTCTGATGCAATTTCCCTAAACTTAGGGGTGTTTGCAAAAATAGTAATTACCTCGAAATATTGCTAAGATTTAGTAGTAGTAGTTTTTCCTTCGCAAAAGAAAAATAATAAATGAAAGCCCAAACATTAATTACAATCTTTAATTTGATGAGTATTCTTTTACCCAAATTGGTTATATTTTTTTTATGGTTAATTTTTATAAATATAACAAACCGGTAAAATATTTACAACATGTGTAACAAGATAAAAAAGCTCATGAAGTTGATTTTTTTTTTTTTAATATTCAAGGTTTCCCTTCCTTTTTATTGTTTTTCTTCCATTCCTCTTTTGCGATTTTTTTTTCTTTCCATCGTCTTTTTCTCTTCTTTTTGTGCAATTTTTCTTTTATTTTTTTCAAGATCGTGTACCAAATATAAAAGATTTATTTTAAAAAAAATTCAAAGTGTTATTTGGTTGTTCCAAACATAAAAGATCGTGAAAAAAATTGTTGGGATATTGGATAGTGAAATCTAAACGATCGTGTACAAAAAAATAGTCAATTATAAATGATGGTGTACAAATAATCTTAAAAAATCATTTAAATTAGGGTATCCAAATTTAATTTAAATGATCGTGTACCAAAAAATCTTGAAAATATCGTTTAGATTTGCCTACCCAAATTTCAACTACCAAATCTAAATGATCGTGTAACAAAGAAACTCACTACAACAAAAATGGTCTACAACGACAGTTATTTTTTGTCACGAATAAAATCCGTGACAGATATTTATAGTTATAGTATCGGGAGTCATGGAAAGTCCTTCCATGACAGTTGTCCATGACAGTTTTCGAAAACTGTCGCAATAAGTTTTTTTATGACAGAAAATAAATATTGTTAATTACTATTTTATGACAACAAATAACTGTCATCATTTGCGTATTAACGACAGTTTAAAAATGTCACAAATTCGTTTATTATGACATTTAATTCCTGTTGCATTGTTTTGCTATTGACGACATTTTTTTAGATTAAATGCCATTGTTTTGCTATTGACGATATTTTTTTCCTGTCAAATATAGGGCAATCGTGACAGTTTTTTTATAACAAAAATGTCATTGTTTTAATATTGACGACAATTATGGACTGTAACGAATTCATATATTATGACATTTAATTCCTGTTGCAAATTCCTCAATTACTACCGTTTTTCCCTGTTCTCCTTGTTGCTCCGCCATTACACGAACCATTTGAATGACAATAATGTTATAATACATAACACCCATATAGAAACAAATGGTCAACACTTTAATATATATACGCTATAATACACTTTGTAATATTCGTACATTTCCAATCAAGTTTGAACAATTTACAAGTATGGAATTCCAGCCCTTAATCAAAACCAGTGTAAATACCATCAGAATACATATAACATGATTTTCTGCACAAGCATAAATAACCAACCGGTAAGCCTTCATCTTTGAAAATATTCTTTGTTGCTTGAACCATGCTAGCTAGTGTATTTTGATGGTCCAAATTAGCTTCTTTGAAGGAAAACTCATGAAGTTGTCGGCTCCAGTTGAACCTACAAAGACAACATGAATATAAGCATACATCACAAGACAAGAGAGTACAACTCGCTTAAAGAGAGTACAACATGAATATATAGCAGACAGCCACAGAAAATTTTACTCTATAGCAAGCATAGAAGAATGAAAAAAAGAAAAAGAATAAGATGTTGTCAATCAATGATGTATTATTAGTGATAGACCACAATTACATTTGCTGCAAAACCAACTATCATGAAATAAATAAAGAAATGTATCGTTCTGTCCTTAATTTATTATACAAGACCGCTAGTTCTATACGAAGGATTAATGTTACTATGCTGCACATTCTGTACTAATGATTCATTGTTGAATATCCCATCAACATCAACAACCACAGGATTTATCAAAGTAAAGTAAACATATTTGTCAAGCATAATTCTATATCATTCGTAATTTTACTATAAATATCATATAAGACGTATACATATCAGTCAAAGGAAGAAATTAGTTTAATGAACTTAATTTTAGCCTCTTTAACATCCCTAACTTTTTTATTGTACCAGATGAAGCTCCAGCAAGTACCAAATCTTATGCTACATTAAAAGCTACTGATTCAACTTGATGAGTATGACCACAAAGACTCTGCACAAAATCAAGAAAAAACTCGAAATTTATTACTAAAGAAATCACAACCATGGCATTCTCCAATGACATTTTGTAAATTCATGATTTAACCATTATTGTATAAGAAACACATTAAAGAAAAAAAGAATTGTTTGAAGGTTGACCTTTGTAATGCCAACACAAGGTACCAATTCCAACTTCAGTTCAAAGGAGAGATAAATCGAATCTACTTAACCCAGTTGAATCTACTTCCTACCAAAAACACAAAAATGATAGTCATTGGTTCCACAATCCTAGCATCAACTACCAAGCAAAAGTGGAAAGATATTGTTCTTTAAAACATGGAACAATAACTTTTTGTAAGATTATGATCATACCATAGTTATAAAAAAAAATTGTTGGCCAATAAAAGTTGGAGTAACAAAGAAAATAAAACATTTAAACCAATATTAACCAAGCTCAAAAAATGAGTAGCGAGAATGGAACTCACAAGAACACAAGAGATTTCAATTTCTCCAAAGAAACTGGAATTCTTCCAATGGAATTGTTGTTCTACAGGTCCAAACTGATGAGGCATCAAATTCTTTACTAATCATATATATAACCAAATACCAAAATTATTATAATAAGTAAATAAAGAAATTAATAATCAAACTTACCTCCTTGAAACGAATATATATAACCAAATATCAAATCCTTAATAATTTCGTCATTAGGGCAGTGACCAACCGGGCTAATTTCGTAATATGGAGCCTCGGGCACTTGCTTTTTCACCTCAAGCCCCCAAACGAATATATATAATTAAGGAGGGATGTGTGGACGTTCTTCATGAAGCTTTTCTAGAAATTTGTAGCTTCTCTTAGGACAAAAGCAAAAGTGGCAGGTTGGGGTAAGGTGGACTCCTCTGGTGCTTTCTCTCTACTAGAATACTTCTCTTGAAAATAGACCAACTATTATGTTATGAAATTGATAAATAACTGGAGTGCTTGCTTATTTCAACAATCAACTCAAAGCATTGTTTTAGAACCTTAGAAGGTTGACTAACATGTCAATTTAAAGGGCAAGCAGGAATAACCTTCTCCAGCACGTTCCCCCAAAGTTATATATTTTGTGGATACATAAATCTTTCAATCATTCAATCTTGAAACATCGAAGAAATGGAAAGACTCTTTCCTTGAGACCATGTTTACTTTTGAGAGATAATTATTTTATCCAATTATTGTGAGTGGATAGCTATTTGTACTTCAATTTTTCTATACGGAGATTTTCTATATAATAATAATAATCTAAATGAAGAAGAAACTATGATTGTTTTGCTTGTCAAAAGTATTATTGATGGTAAGGCATTGCAATCTAACGACAATTGTAGAAACCAAATGCACTCAAATTCTTATTTCATTTAATGTCTAATTTATTCAATTTTCATCGGCTTCTAAACTTTTACATCTATGCCTCACATTTTGCAACATGCCAGCTTGCAACTGTACATCTAATCTAGTGCAAACATGAAAAGATACAAAGCACAAAAGTAATGCAATGCTTGTACTAAGGTTTAGAAGGACAATTGGTTTAGGAAACAACAAAATACTTGAAAAATAAATCGTAACTAATCTAATCATTTGCTTCAAAATAGAACTACATTAAAGAGAAATGAAACCTTGTAGTTACTGTTCTATCTTTAGCATGGCAAGCAATTTTTTCTTCAACACTCTACATATAGGAAGTCATTTCTCAATTGAAAAGCAAAGATATGAGGAATCTGACAAGATAACAAAAACTAAAGAAAAATACCTCATGGGGCTAAACAGTGCCCCCATAACCAGTAGCTTGGTAGAACCAAACTGAAAAAGCCAATGAAGATTAAATTTACGTAGTCTACCTTAAATAAATCCAAGTGCAAAACCATATTGACAAACCTTCTCGTGATGATGCACCATCCATGTTTCGAATCTAAATGAAAATATTGAAGTAGCAAGAGATAATCCTACACTAGCAATAAAGAGATTTGATGCACATAAATCCTCTCCCATATGGCAGTAACAAGATGTAAAATGCAAAACGTTATACAGACTTTCTTTTGCACTCTACAACATTAGAATCATGTATCAGAGGGACAACATCATCTACTGTACTGTATTTACAAATAAATTCTCAGTAATGAAATTTGAAAGGGAGCATTGGATTGGAGGAGATATTCTATTATCTAGTGAAAGCATAGGAATCAAGATACTCTACACACACATATATGATGCTCTTATTGTGGTGGACAGTATAAATGGGTGTAAAAGGAGTATAACCCTCAAACTTAATTCTTTGTACTTCTTACTATCATTATATTATATTACATTATGAAGAAGTGTTGGGTTTACTTTTGTTCTTTCTGTTTGTTAACCTCACTTTTAATAATGGTTTCCCTACGCCTCTTCTTCACAACAACAATAAACTTCAACCTCCTTTTGTTGTTGGTACTGTCTTCTGTGATACTTGCTTCCAACAACATATTTTCATTTCTTACCATTTCATCTCAGATTCTTTTTCTTCATATTTCAACTACTTTTCATCCATTTTACACTTCTACAAAAATTCATTTTCTTATATCATACAATATTGAATTAATGGATGGTTTAAAATGTTATCAAGATAAATGGTACAAGAAGTCTTGTAGAATGAAGAGATGACAAAAAACCCCAAGCCAGTTTCAAACAGCAAGTTAAAACCAACAAAAATGGAAAACTCAAAATTGTTTTACCATTCTCAATTGCTAAACAAATTAAGAAAATTGAAAGTTGTGTTGTTAAATTAAAATGGCCAAGTGGAACACCATGAAGTAACCTTTGTGTAATGGAAAAACAACTCTAAAGATTTGTACATTGTCTCTCGTGGGACATCAAAATGGAAAGGGATTTCCTCCCCTTTTTCATTTTTTAGTTAAAAGTTTTATTTTACCAGGATTCAAAACAACACAATGTGTATAGTGGTTCGACAATATTGTTTACATCCACTTTTCGAATCAGAGAAGAAGAGCATTTCATTATCAAATGCAGCCTGAAGAAAAAGATACAGGAGAACCAATTTATGCACAAATTATAGCTCACTGAACACACATGGCAAAAACATGTAAACCTTAACAAATTTCAATCAATTTACACCAATTTGTTAGTAATAACTAATTTACAGCAATAGCCTTAAGAACATGGGATTATGATTATGAGCTTAGGAATTAGCAAATAAGTGGATACACAACATGAAAACCACCATAGGATATACTCCAGTTCTATTAATTTCTTTCATCCTTTCCCTTCTCAAGAATTAATTCCAGTTCTATTTTGACAAGAGATAACTTGAAGAGAGTTTAACAATGAGCTTTCTTGGACGATTTAACAACCATTGACATCTCCAATGAAATCCCTAAATTTCACAATCACATTTTACAAAAGTGAAAGGTATTAAACACTAACCTGTCTTCGAAACCTTTAAAACAAGCGCAGGTCTCTATCTTCGAAACGTTTAGATTCGAAGTCGTCGTGGATCTCCATCACAATGGGTCTTTGTCGCCGTAGGTCTACGTTGCTGAGAAGAAAGATCGTGGAGATGGAGAAGAATGAGGTTGGAATTAGGGTTTTTTGGGTTCTATCGTGAAGAAGATAATGAACAAAGGGAAAATGAAAATAAAATTATATTTTAATAATTTCTAATGAAAAGTTGGGAAGGAAATTAAGGAGGAAATTATATTTTAAAAGTAAAATTACATATTAATAATTTTTAATAAAAAATATATTTTATTATTTATATTTAATGACATTTAATAATTTTCATAGATTTATGACAGTAAAAAACTGTCATAAATTCTTCGAATTCGAAAAAAATTCCGTCTTTTCACGCCAAAAACTCGAATTTTGACCTTTTATGACAATTTTTTCTTCCCTCCTTTCAATTTGGGATGTATACAACTATCATAGTAGGAAAGCATAGTAAAAAATAAATCGATTGTTTACCAAATAAATTACGCTCGCTGGGTGTCAATTAAATGACGGAGCATTTTTGATATTTTTCATTTTTGCGAATCAAGTCTGTTGCGACGCGATTGTGACGCGGAGTGGCCAACGTCTTCGTTTACTTAATGTTAATAAATAAATAGGTTTGGAGTTTCCACCAACTATATTAAGGTGTGATTGGTCACCCAAAAAAAAGATGGTCTACGTAAATTCATGAGATTTAAGTTCGGGAGTCAGTTGTGTGTAGGGAAGGCACCTTACAACACCTATAAAATGGTTACTCAATTTTATCTTTTAAACTAAATTAAAGAAGGTTCACAAAACAAAGTTTTTTTTTTTGTTATTTTTAACTGTCCCATGGTTCTCAATTCACATCGAAGAAAATAAAAACTAAACGTGAATTGATATTTATGGGTGGCATAAGAGTCATTAGAAAAATGAAGTTTATTTTTATGTTTCAAAGGATATTTTTTTTATATTCACTTCAAAAATATTAAAATACCAAACTTTGATATTTTAATCTCCATCATAGGTGTCTAATGAGAAATTTCATGTATCTAAGAATTAATAAATTCATATAAAACACTAAGTCTCATTTAAAAGTATGAAATGGTTTATAATTTTAAAGACAATTTATTAATTAAATTTCAAATGGAGAAATTTCATGTATTCAAGGAATTTAAATTATAAAGCCCATAAAAAACAATACTTTTCCCCCGATTAAAATTTTTATATTCAAACTCAAAAATAAATAATAATAATAATAACAAAACATTGTGAAATTTGAGAAATACTTGTGAAATAAATAAGCTAATATGGTGAGATAAAATAATACAATGACATAAAATAATACAGAGAGATTAAGTTAAAATAATAAAATGATACAGAGAGTTTGAGATAAAATAACACAAGATAAAATAATACACAGAGTTTGAGTAAAATAACAGAGAGATAAAATAAATACATAGGTAATATAAACAAACAAATAAATAAAGGCAAAATAAAGCGGGATGCAAAAATATGCAAGATGACAGAATGCAAAATAATTAATTAATGTAGGATGCAAATAATTCAAATTGGTAATTAACATCGAATGTCAAATGAGTGTCAAATAATTATAGCAGAATGTCAAACATTGTCAAACAATTAAAGCAACATGCCGAATGAGTACCAAATAATTCAACACAATGAATCATGAATCATGAATTAAAAAAAACACAATAAATTTCAAGCTGCAATAATTAAATTGACCTAAATAAAAAAAAAATTTACATAGAAAACAAGTCTGGCTTAAATCCAATAAAATTGAAATCACTCTTGATTGGGAGAAAATGCTTCTTTCTCAAATCCTCCCAAATGACAAGCAGATTAAAAGATTTTTTTTACAGTAAAAAGTGTGCCTTTCCTCTAAAAAAATCTCAACGTCCCCGAAAAAATCTCCCTTCTCTTTTTATAGGGTAAGGTTGATTGTTTTATTTTTAGATCTGAAGTGGAGTGAAGACTATCAAAGAGAAAGTAGGAGAATAGGAGTGTGGTGACGAGGAAAACAAAAATAGTGGGGATGGTTAAAAAAAATAAGGAGGGGAAAAGACTTTTTTATTTTTATTTTTATTTTTTAAAAATTTATTTTTGTTTTTATTTTTTCTTTTTTTAAAAAAAAAAGTTAAATTCAATTTCAATTTCAATTTCTTTTATAAAAATAAAAATAAAAATAAATAAATGAAAAAACAAAGACAAAATACTGTATCTACAAAATAGTTAGACAAAAATGTTGGCATCATTGGCCTCGACCCTTATGCTCTTGGTGGAACTCAATTAAAAAGAATGGCTTAAAGAGACCGATAGGTACAAAGGCTTGATCCAACATATGAATGTTTAGATCGTGTGACAAATATAAATAATCATGAAAAAAATCATTGGGCTATTAGATAGCCAAATCTAAACAATCATGTATAGCCAAATTTAAACACCAAAGAATATTTAAAAAAATCGTTTAGATTTGACTTTCCAAATTTAAACGATCGTGTACAAAAATAACCCAATTTAAACGAACGTCTACAAAAGAATCTTTTTAAAAAATCATTTAGATTTAGCTACCTAAATTTAAACGATCGTGTACAAAAATAGACAAATTTAAACGATCTTCTACCAAAAAATCTTTAAAAAAATCTTTTAGCTTTGGTTGACCAAATTTAAATGATCTTGTACCAAATCTGAACGGTCGTGTAAAAATAGTCAAATTTAAACAATCGTGTACCAAAGAATCATTTTTAAAAAATTATTTAGATTTGCTGCCCAAATTTAAATGAACATGTAACGACCTAACTTTTTAGATTAAGTCGAAGTCATTATTTTAAACAAAAACACTTTGGTTGACACAAAATACGATAAAATTTATTTGAAACAATCATTATCAAAGAAACTTTAATCGGGCCCTAATTTAAACAAAATAAAATTTCTAAAGTATCGTTTATAAATTACTTAAAAACAAACCGTCCTAAACATGAAACTCATTTTAAATTCTCAAAACTGGAAAACAGTAAAAACACTAAGCGGAAGCAATTTTGAAAGAAAGTTTCCCTATGGCGATCACGTGTCATTCTTGTCCCTCATCGGTCTACCTCTCGTATTACCTTTGCATGAAAAAGTTAAACATAAGAGGATGAGTATAAATATACCCAGTAAGAGACTCACTACTAGTCCAGTTAGGGGTAAAACTGTTAACTCTCTATTGGGAGGTACCCTGCATCATAACAGTCTCGTGATCCTGTAGGATGCACACAACCAATCTCATGCCCCCGAAGGATGCACATATCAGTTTAGTGCTCTCAAAGGATGCACCTATTAGTCTGTGCTCTCGAAGGATGCACACATATCAGTCTAGTGCTCTCGAAGGATGCACCTATTAGTCTGTGCTCCCGAAGGATGCACGTATCAGTCTAGTGCTCTAAAGGATGCACAACAGGTGGTGATCCCGTGGGACACCTGCTAGGCATACTATCCTATAGATAAAGCTAACAATTTCCCCTCAGTCCATTCTAACATTTTAAACAGTCAACTCAAATTACAATTTAAGCTACCATCATATCATTCTTTCAGTTCAACACATATAAAGTCAATTTATCCAAACCAGTACATAATCAAACATTAGCATAACTATTCCTCAAACAATTAATCTTATACATAAATGTCGCCCAATTCAATCTACAGTACATTATCTATACATTAACATAACAGTCAACCACCCTCAATTCAGTCAGTTCAACATTCTTAGTCAATACTTAGCATTTTGATATAGGGATCAATAGTAGAAAATCTCTTACCTTAACTATAATTAAGCTCTTTTATCAGAATAAAGTCCAACAAAGCAACCTAAACATAAGTAAACAGAAAGTCGAGTATTTTTTCCAAATGACTTCATCCATTTAATTCACCCAAATGTGAATTTGACAACTTACCTAAGCAAATGGAGAATCAACTTCCAACGAAGTTTAATGTGAAACTTAAGGATTCTAGCACAAATTCTCCAATATCACCTTCAAGGATTAAACGATGCTCAAACAATCAATCCAACATTATAGCTTAAGATAACCATGAAACAACTGCAAATTCCACAATTTTTCCTTACCAAACGAACTTACAACAAGGCAGAGACAGCGTCGCCCAAAACTAGAGTGAAAGAGAGCGTACAACAGATATAAGCATGGGTTAGTTTGCAATCCGCGACTGAAAGAGAAGAAATTGCACTCACTTGGATCCGATGCCTTCGTCTCGGGTCAGACTTGGGTTCGCGACAAGACACCGACGACGATTACTTCATGGTCGATGGATGAAGAAGTAACTGGCGCTTCACGATCGACGGACGAAGGAAGCGGCAACACTCCACAACGCGTGGCTGTCAGGCGCGAGAGAAAACTGATCCAGGTCGATCGGCTAAGGGACGTGACGGCGCAGCGTGATTTGCACCGGAGGAGCTGTGTGCGAACGAAACATGGGGTGTCAATTTGATTAAGACAATTGATAAGCCAATTTAAAATCTATAATAAATTAACACACAAAATTTAAAATCTTTAACAAAATAAGATAATTTGATTAAGAAAAAATACCTCAAAATTTGGGGTGTTACAGATCAAATCTAAACAATCATGTATCAAATATAAATGATCGTTTTCCAAAAAATCTTGAAAAAAATCGTTCAGATTTGACAACCCAAATTTAAACGATCAATCTAAACGATCGTGTACAAAAAAAATTATTAAAAAATCGTTTTGATTTAGATTTGAGCGTAAGCCAAATATGAACGATCAAATCCTCAACGATCATTTTTCAAATACTAAATGATGGTTTTCCAAATATATTAGGCGCTGGATGCCAATTAATCAGGCATTTTTAAATTTTCTATTGTGGGCTTGTGGGCTTTTTTTGTTTTCAAAATTATTCTATACGGTGTAAATATTTTGCCACTTTGTTCTATTTTTTAAAAGACTCCTTAAAACAACATTAAATAATAAAAAAAATAATATAAATAACAATATTTCAATATTATAAAAATAAATATTTTTTAAAGATAGAATCTAATGATAATTATAAAGATCATATTTAACAATTTCTTAAATATACATGTAGAAGCTTAAAAAATATAAATATACTGTTTAAAATAATAAAAAGGAAAAATATAAAGAAACGTTGCAATTCAAAAATTATTAGAACCACATATTTAGAAAATTCAAAAAAATGCATTATATTTTCGAAATCTAAACATATAACAATGTTTCATATTAATGGAATATAATAAATATTTCTTTAATTTAAAACATATAAAGGAAAAATATGGACAGGTAAAAAATAAACCTATAAAGATACAATTTAAAACAATAAAAAGGAAAAATATAAATAAACGTATTTTTAACACTTATTAGAACTATATATCTTCTGCATATCACATTTGTCATGTATTTTCAGAATCTAATTAAAAATAGATATTATGTATTACTTTAATTAATTCCAAAATTTTATTAAAAATATATATTATGTATTACTTTAATTAATTCCAAAATCTTACTGAAAATATATATTATGTATTATTTAACTATATACTACTGAAATATTAGTAAATGATTTATGATATAATGATATAACTAATTGAGAATCTGAAAGATATATATTTCTTTATTATAGGGAGAAGTTACTGCAATCTCGTCTAGCAACAAAATCTCAAATTTAGTTAGAATTGAATAAAATGTTTGTAAAATACATTGTATTTTCCAAATCCTTTCAATCTTGCTCCATGATGGATCTAAAGAAACTAAAACCTCAACCAAAATAGAAAATAATATTCGTGATGAATTTTATTAATAAACACATAGTGAATATTCATACACGAATGTGAATAAGCTACAAACATGGAAAGAATAATTTAGGATGGAAAGAATAAATTTGAGGAGGATTTGTGGAAGTCAAAAAAGGAAAAATGAGCAATGGTCATATTTTCATTCAATGCAATATAAACATGGTGAATTTGGGCAAGATTTATGTCAAGGTTAATTATCCCAAATTTGAGGTAATTTGATTAATTCTTATTTGGTGTCAACTTGATTTTTGAGATGTTGATTTAGTTATTTCGAAATTGTAACAATTAAAGGTACTGCGTTTTAAACTGAATCGTTGAGATTCTCCAATTCGAAAAATAATAATTTTGAAATTTTGAAATTCAATTAAGATTATTTTAAAAGAAAATTAATCGTTGAGATTTTTCTAATTTCAAAATAATTAATAATTTTGTTATTTTGATATTCAAACAACTAATCTTATTTTGAGATAAAATAGCAAACAAGTTAGATTCTTCAATTTTGAAAACTAAAAATTTTTTAATTTGAATTTTAATTAAGGTTATTTTAAAATATAATTAATAGTTGAGATTCTCCCAATTTCAAAATAATCAATAATTTGGTTATGTTGATATTCAAACCATTAATCTAATATAGCAAACATTCTTCCATTTTAAAAAATAGCAAAATTATTATTTTAAAATTCAATTAATGTTATTTTGATATAAAATTTATTTTTTAAATTCTCCAATAATTGAAAAATAATAACTTTTTATTTTGAAATTCATAGATTGTTGAAATTTTGCAATTTTGAAAAATAATTAATAATTTTGTTAATTTGAAAAGCCTTTATCATTATTTTGAAATTTAAATTTAATTTGGTTATTTTGAAATTAGTAAGATCGAATAAAATTGAAACTCGAGATATTAAGAAAGAGTTATGATATGAGTTGCTAAATCTTTGTTGTAAAGAAAATATTTAAAGACTCGTAAATATATAACACAAATTAATTATAAGTAGAGACGAAATAATTACAATTGTGGAATATGGATATTTTGATATTTTATAAAATACTATACACATGCAAAATTTGTCATTGGCTAAAAATCAAAACAAAAAATGGTTTTGCCATTTTTCAAAATCATCCTAAAAACATGATATATCCATTATTACTCCTTAAAACATTGTTATTACAAAGATTTAGACAAAAGACTTAAATCTAATGGAAAATTTCACAAATGTCCTAAATTATGATTTATTTCCTTGATTAGGTTTTCGTATATTTTTAGGACAATTATAACCTTATCATAATTATTAATTATATATAAATTTTAAAATTAAATTCAAATTATTTTCTTATTTATATTATACGCAATTTATTAGATAAATGATAACCTTCTTAATTATTAATGCATATATATTTCTATTTATTAATGAAATATTTACTACCTTTGCAATAATTTAAATATGGTATAAATTATTATCTTATATGGTAATAATATAATACATATATTTTCTGTGATTTGTTACATGGATACTACTTCATATATTTAATAATACATAAATGATATGTTAACTTCAATATACTCAATGTACCCTAATGTATTTCGAATAGGAAATATAAATTCTTACTAACCTTAAATATTTGTGAATTTTTTTCGAAAGATCACTGTACCAGTCGATCGCCGACGTTCTTCTTCTTCACCGCTTGTACTTCCTTCAGTCTTCTATTATTTGATGTCTTTTGTGAAGAAAATGGAATCAATATTCAACGTTTTCGAAGAAGGAAACTTTTACCTTTTTTTTTCCTAAACTGTAACTCACGTCTCTTATTTATCTCCTTGTCGGTCCACTTTCTATAAACAAATTAATATAAGAACCTTTCATTCATAAAATATACACCGTATTATTTAATATATACTATAATTAGGTGGAATATATGAAAAACAATGCAAAACGAAAGAAAGAATGGAGAGAGAGAGATTGGAAAATAAGAGAGAGATCGAGAGGGAAGATTTTTTTTTAACAAAAATCACCAAAACAAAAATAATTAAGGACAATTTTTTATTATAATATTACCATAATAGAATTAATCACTTACCATATTAATCATAATCCACTTTCTTTTTTCATTTTTCTATTTTTTTAATATGTTATTAATAATAAATATGGATAAATTGGTCATTTGTGTCTTATATTTGTCTAAAATATTAGTCAATTTAGGACATTTTTGAAAAATTTGAAAAATTTAAGTTAATGTTGTAATATGGTATACCATTTTAGGCTATATTAATTAAAGACTCTTGTTATTATAGGCCCGAACTCCCGAGCCCTATCAATGAATAAAAAACTAATATATTAGTTTTTTTTTTCTTTTTTATCAAACCCTCCCTCCCAACTCCAGTCTCCCACTCACGACTCACGAGATAGCCTCCCCTCCACTCCCCTCTTCAGTCCTCACGCACGGCACTCTCACTTTATCTATCAGTCTGCCCCTCTCGTCCAGTCACCGGCCTGCCTCCGTTGAAGCTTCCGTTCGCCGTCCGCCGTTTTTTGATGCTTTGTGTAACTTCTTGTGTTTTCAATAAAACTATTTTTACTCTTTGAGCATATTTAAGATTTTATCTTCTCTAATTAAAATGAACTCAATTGGATTAAGTAGAGTTGCTACCTGGTGTTTAATTTGAGAAATGGGATGAAATGAGTTAAATACTTAGATTAAGATCATCAAATCTTCAAATTTAATGTATGGGGTTTTTTTTTTATAATTAGGTCGATCTTACTCAAATAATTTTGGAGCTTAGTTACAGTTGGTTTTAGAATTTGAAAAGGAAGGGGTAGAAAAAGAAGATAGAAAAACTCTATCAAATGGTCGCTTAACTTAGGCATTTGTATGGTTTGCTTCCAGGATCACCTTTGTGGCACGACCTGTCATTGAATTTTAAGGTGGACTTGATCCCAAACCATTTAACCTTACCATTTTCATGGCTAGATGACTAAGACCGATTCCGGTCACCCCTTTAAATTTTAATTGCTTTCGCGGAATTGGTTCTTCTTCCTTCCTTGCCTCTTTCATTTAATTTCTTTTAATTTGTTTTTGTTCATTTTAATCGTCTTCCCCCAGGCAGGCTTGTCTCTACAACCAGAGTCGAGACGTATGATGGTATTCTAACCATAGGAAAAGATGTTGTATAAAGTACTGCAGAAGTCCAGGTATTGGGATCCTGGGCTCTTTTCTCCTTGTCCCCTCAAATACGTCCTTAGGAACTTTTCTTTATGGTCAATGAAGAAAGCTCCTGACCTTGAATCTGCTCTATCTCGTAATCGTCGATGGATTGCCAATAACCAAATCAAGAATATCATCCTTCGTTGCCCCGATCAGGCAGCACCTGTTAAATTTCTCCAAAAGAAGTTTAAAACCCTCGACCTTCAAGGAAAAGCCCTTAACTGGCTGAAAAAGTACCCTTGCTGCTTTGAAGTTTATCTCAACAATGACGAGCACTACTTCCGGCTGACAAAGAGGATGATGGCTTTGGTTGAAGAGGAAGAAGTTGTCAAAGATATGCAGGAGCCTGCTATTGTCAAGCGTTTGACAAAATTGCTGATGATGGCTTCGAATCAGAGACTAAATGTCGTAAAGCTCAGCGAATTAAGGCGGAATTTTGGGCTCCCGGATGACTTCTTGATAAGAATCATTCCCAAACATTCAGATATGTTTCGGATTGTAAATTATACTGGAAAAAAGAACTCAATGGAAATAGAACTCATATCTTGGAAACCAGAACTAGCAATTTCCAGCATAGAATCTTCAGCTTGCAAGCATGGGGTTGAGCCAGCTTTCTCATGCTCACTGCCAACAACTTGGGTAAATTCATGGGAAAAGTTTAATGAATTTAATGCCTCTCCGTATGTTTCACCATATGTAAACCCTGCAGGCTTGGTGCAAGGTACCAGAGAGATGGAAAAGAGGACAGTGGGGTTAATTCATGAGATATTGTCATTGACATTATGGAAAAAAGCATCAATTATAAAGCTTGGACATTTTACCAAGGAATTTGGTCTGCCATTGAAGTTGAATGCATTACTGCTTAAGCACCCTGGCATATTCTATGTCTCAAACAAGTATCAGATCTACACTGTTGTTCTTAGAGAAGGTTATAATGGATCAGAACTGATTGAGAAAGATCCATTGGTGGTTGTTAAAGAGAAGTTTGGAGAATTGATGCAGGAGGGACTTCATGAATATAACAAGAGACATCATTTGATGAATTTAGAAAAGAAAAGAATGAAGGGAATGCTTTTGGGCAGATCAGAAAAGAACAAGAGGAAAGAGTTTGAAACAGATGATTCTAATGGTCATGGAAACAATCTAGGAGGTTTACTTGAGCCAGAGGAAAGAAAAAGATTCTATCAATCTCTCTTTGATGATGGTCCTACATCTCGGTAGGTGGGTACTCGCTGGAACTTCTATAGTCTTAAGTTTCTGTCATCACGTTCATAGTACCTCACCTCATTTCACTGTTTGTTTCATGTTTGGAAGTTAATCAATCCAAAACACATCTTTAATCACTCAAAATTAATTTAATATTTTATTTCCACTTTTAAATGATATTTTCATATCATCAAAATTGGTATCACATGTGCATTCTTTCTTTCTTTTTTTCATTAAAAACTCAATTTCTGATCACAAGTAAAAATGAAAATGTGAATATGTTAATTGGCAAGTTATGGATTTTTGTACAGCAGAATATGTGCGGCTTATTCAATTGTTGCATTCAGCATCGTCCGTAACGTAATCGAGTTGCTGTTTTTTATATATATCACGAGTATCCAGACCAGTTTATGCACATCTCAACTAACTCTACGAGACAACCTAGTTGACACTACAACATTTGAATGTTATGGACATTCATAAAAAATTAAGTTTCAAATAAGTAACTACTATAGATGGAATTCATAATCTTTAGTTAGCTATTGAGATTGTATACCATTTATATACTCTAAGCCAACCTCTGATTATTACACTAGATGTTTAACATTGAGCAGTTGATCGAGTCGAAATGACTCAAGAATGGCAGGAATGGAATGTATCAATTTAATATTTGCCATAGTATGGGATTGAGTTTTTGCTTTAAGCTATTAAAAGCAACGAGTTTAGCATTGACAAGGGAGCTGTATCGTCTATGAATTGTCTTCCTGCCGTTGAGCCAAATTGAATTGCTCTTAAGCGACCATAGAAATCCCTGATTTAATTATGGTGCTTGAATATTTATGGAGACAATCTTCTATAAATTAATTTTAATTTGGTTGAGGTGATTGAGAGTCCAGTTGTATAGGGTTGGGGCTACATACATCTGCCTTATCACCTGATATACAGAGGAATTGGGTTCGAATAATTGTTGTTATCAATGTTACTGAGTAGTGATGGCCTGAGTTGAAAAGCTATTCAAGTATAGAATTTGAAATGTTCATTTTATACCATTTCATAATTTCACCAATGGAAGGAAAATCAAGATGCTGTGGGAATAAAGAAATACGAAGGATGATAATTTCATGTCATTGTGCCACACAGAAACCTTTATACAATGAAATCATGACAATGGTCCTGAGATGTCATTTGAGATCAATTCGTGATACTTATTAACTAATACTCCAAATTTCATCTGGTAAAAATAAACTTGTGCAAGAATCCAACAAAACAAGCTTTTCAATAAGAATGAAGACAAGTCCAAAAACAGATAAGAAACCAAGAGAGGCTTATGCGCAATTTCAAATTTTGTTTACTTGGCCTTGCATTCAAAATCTGAAGGCCTTAAATTTGTGCAGCCAATTAAAGTGTCAGAAAACTACAGTTACCACTCAAATATATCAAAACAACTAACTAGTTTATGTAATAGAACATTGTTTAAATGATAAGCCTAGTCTATGAATGCGTCGAGTACTTGACAGTATTCCAACTCCAGTCAATTTGGTAGAGAAGGCGAATATGAAGTTCCCATTAAAGATGCACGCAAATGACTGATGGCTTAGTTACACAGTCCTCAGTGGAGGTGAAACCAATATGACACCATCTCCTCTAACAAAGAGAAACGGAACCGTTCGCCTGGATGTCTGTAAAGGAAAATAGACAAATAAGTGAAATTTCAATTAAAGTATATACAAGGAAAATATGGGACTCAGGCATATAAAGTATGGGATAGACTCAATGAAGCAGCTTGAGGGACAGGGATTTTCTTTTCTTTTGTTCTTTTGGTATTGAACTTCACCTGATTTAATTGAAAATAAGAGAGCATTCAAATATCTTCTGCACTGTAGTTTTCTAGCCATGGTTGCAAATTGAGTTCATATGGAATGGACTCTCGTATGTGGTACATATTTGTTTTATAGCGTGGAAATGGAGTTAAATACAAAGACACGTTTTTTAATCCGTGAAGTTCTGGCCAACTAGCATGCACTTCAACTGTTCTCATAGGTCAATTATTTAACTCTACTACATTCGAATTTAAAACCAAAAGTGGTACAAAGTTACAAGCAACCCTAATGAAGAAAACAAGCATACCCGAACAATTTCTTCATATGTCTCATCATCGATTTCTACTGTAGTAACACTTTCTTCGACATCACCTAGAATCATATTAAGATGCTGATCATAAGCCTGCAAAACATGATAGCCAGCAACAGAATGCAGTTAAAACTCCAGGAAAGGAAAATCTCAGCAATCAATGATATAAAAAAATGAAAAGCTAAACATTTTGTATTCACAATAGCATCTCAAAACTAAAAGAAATGCAACAGAGTGATCAGCTACTAATCATAATCAACATCTTAATCTAAAACAATTGACCATATTCGTTAAATATTTGTAATATTTGGAGCCTCTGTTAAACACATTCACAACGGAGAACATCTATGTAGATAATGACCATGCTAAAATAGTCATCTTCCTACTTATTCTCCAATGGTAAGATTTACGTAAAACGCGTCAGCTCTAACTTCGATGCCTTTCACCATTAGGGCACTTCCATTCCCCCAAAAATAGAGAAGTTCAAAAGCAGCCCCTGCCCCATCCCAAACGCAAAAACTGAATAGAAGGTTAATTACTTACGGGAAGAAGCTAAAGTATCGCCTTTTTCAACAAAATGAAATTTCAAGGGAACCCCATCAAGAAACTCAAACAATTACAAAACCCTAATTCTCCAAGACATTAATTTGATCGAAAGAAAAAACAATAACAATTGGGGGGTTGTCAATTAAATAGGACAGAGAGATAGAGAGACACATAATAATTAGAGAAAAGAAAGAAAGAAGATAAAGGGATAAAGACAGAAGCAATTTGGGAGGATGTACATGGAGTTTGCCGCGGAGTTCGCGATCAGAGCGAAGCTTGACGTAAATACGCTCGTCAAGACTCAACCTTATGAGATCCAAAGGCTCCTTAACAGTGCTTTCTTCTTCGGTCGCCATTTTTGGTGGTGTTGGAAGCTCTGGAATCGCAAACTGACGAGTTGGGGTTTATGAGTTTCCGATCCCCAAAACAAAATGCCAACCCCGATTCCCCCAATGCTCTCTTTTGTTGACCCGACCCGATCCACGTTTGTTTTTAGTTCCTATTCTTTTTCCCTTTTTTCTTTTTCTCGACAATAAAAAATAGGTTTTCACTCTAACGCATTTTTTAAATAACAAAATAAATTAAAATATTTTATAAGCGCAAAATTTTATCGATAAATTTTATCGATAAAAACTAATACACTTCTATCATTGGCTATTAATATAACTGATAGAAGCATATCATGATAGAATCTGAAAATTTTGATATGTTGTAAATATTTTATTAAATTTGCTATTTTTAACAATTATCATTTTACTTTTGGATTGAATTAAAAAAACTTAACTCAAAATCAAACTTAAAATCAAGAATATAGCTTGGGTTTTTTAAATTTTGCATATACGGTAAAAGATTCAGTTTTTTCATTTAAATCTTTTATGTGTTCCCATAAACTGGGTTGGGTCGAGTTGGAGGAAAAATATAGACCAACCCAAAGTATTTGGGTTGGCAAAAAAATGAACCCTACCTGTTCATTATGCAAGGGTCAACTCAACCCAAAAAAATTTAGGTTTGCTCGGATTGGGTTGGCGGGTTGGTCTTTTGCTTATGGTTTAAGGAGTGATAACGGGAGTGGGATGAGAAACCAAAACAACCTTGTGTGATCCAACCCCCAAAAAAGTGATGAAGAAGCTTTTGTTTTTAAACTTCGGAAACCTCGAGGCAACCTTAGTCCAAAAATCATACTACATGATGTTTATATTTCTTAGCTCAGGGCCATCTCGAGGCAACTTTGATCAGAGATCATTGACATAATTGCTTATGTTTTTTCAGTTAGGTGCATCTCGAGGCCACAAATTTAAAAAAACACACTATCTTGGTGACGCACTCAACCGAGAGAGACCGAGAAATTTCCTTCAAAAGACGTTTGGCCCCTAGGTTCGAAATCAAATGCCTGTGGGCTTATTTGATGGGGTTTTGATGCGTGGAAATTGCAGATGTATGTGTTTAGAGTGCATGATTTGAAAATATGGATTCTGATGCTTGTGTTTGAGGTGCTGGTTTTCAATTTATGGGTTTAGTTAATTTGTTTTATTTTTTTATTAATTGTACGTCTTAAATTTATTTTGTATCAAATTTTTAATTGATTTTTTTTCATATTTTGTTTCTCTAATTAAATTTATGCCTCTTTTGAATTTAATGAATAATGTAAAAACGAGAAATTTTAATATTCAATAACAATAATTTTGATTACAATTGTATTAACGTGAATGGTCTAATTATTCACAAAATATAACAAATTATGTAATCGGATGAAGTTTAAGAAAGTTCTAGTCAAGCAACATTAAAAATGGTCTAATTATAGGTTTCAAAATAAACATAACCAAAAGGGTAATGCAAAAGCGAAAGTCAAGTAGAGTTACATTTAATAAAAATTATGATTTTAAAAATGAGTTTTTTTTTAACACTTTTTTCTTATGTCAATCCAAATAAATCCTAAATCTTCTAGTTAAATTGACTAATAAAAAAAATGAAAAATGTTATTAAACTAAAAATAAACCATAGTATATATGTAATATATATTTACAATTCTCACTATATTACCAATATATTAATATTTGATTTTTATTTGAGATCACAATAGATAGGTCATCAATTTTCACCTTAGAAAAATATAACAAAATAAACAAAAACGGTAACAAATAGCAAATATTGAAGATTTTTAAATAGTATTTACTGTAGCTAGATGTTGTTATTATAGTCTTACATAATCCTTAAACAACCCAAATTGTTTTGAGTTTGGTTTGGTATTAGATAATAATTAGAGAACCATCAATATCATTGAAATCAGTATCAATTAGAGTGAGCTACCAATTTTATCTCCCATTCAAATTCAAGTTTAGGGTTTGGATACAACCTCAAATACTCCCAAATTAAAATTTGAGGTATCACAAATTTTATCTTAAATGACATCTAAATTTAGTATTTTAATTCCTACACTAATTAATGTTGGAAATGGACAGTGGGCCTTTGCCCATTTGCAAAGTTGAGTTCATTGTCCCACATTGATAGATTTGGAAGAAGTGAGTGGGCATAAATAACTAAGTAGTGAACAGAGAATACAAATTGTGTTACTAGTGATAGAATAACTTTTTACCATACATGCATCATTGTCTATCAATTAATTGTACGAAGAAGATGTAACTTTTATTACCTATCTGAATAATTTTTTGTTCCACTTAGTGTCCCGCTCGTCATTCGGGCCTGAATCCGATCACATTGTCAACTTTTACTCTGCACCATCCCTCATATCGCATTTTCGGGTGGTAGTTGTTGGCACTCTCCTATAAATGTAGCTCTCCACCATCGATTTTTTTATTCACATCCAATCTCATCTTCCACTTCCCGAAACCTCTCCACTAAAATTTTGAGCATCTATTCAGCTATTGTTTCAATTCCTATTTCTGGCGAGTGCACGTCAGAATTAGGGAGCTGTGTTAACCTTGGGGAGCAACCAGCAATATGATTATCACCATGATCGGCCAAAATTGCTTTTGGAACAGTGGTTTGTCATGACACAACAATTCACTTTGATTGGCATTCTCACTCAATTTTCTAACAATTCTGAAAGCAACTTACGATGTCGATCAAGACCAACAAAGTTCTACCGTACTTGTCCAAACTGGAGCCACTCGACGAAACAAACTACCACCTTGGTCTAAAAAACTGTTGATCTTTTTTAGCAACTCGAAGTCGACTACATCCTTACTACTGATCCACGATCTGATCGTCCAACACCTTCTGATCCCTAATCATCCACAAGACCTCTTGTCATCACCACCGACTAGGTAACGAAAGTATCTACAATTGATTTCAAGAAGTACACAAAGAACAACAAGACAGTTCGCGGACGTTCAAGAACCTGAGTAAAGGGATTGTTCAAGGCTCCTAGAGGAAAAATCAAGAAGAAGAAGTTCATCTGTTATGTCTGTGGAAAGAAAAGACATAAATCCTACCCATGCAATCAAAGAAAAGGGAGGCCAAACAACCAGAAACCTGCACCTCAAGCTAATCTTCCTGAACAAGATGACAAAGTCATGGCTGTTATTGTGGAAGTCAACCTAATTGAAAACATGACTGACTGGATCCTGGATACTGGAGCCTCAAGACATTTCTGCACCAATCGACTTTATGACTACAAGGACACTGCTAATGGAGAATGCGTATTCATGGAAAACTCAGCTACTGCATAAGTAATCGGGAAAGGGAAGGTTATTTTAAAATTAACTTCTTAAAAGACTTTATCTTTGAGTAATGTTTTGTACGTCCCTTCCCTACATAGGAACTTGGTGCCTGAGAGTCTGTTGAATCGGATGGGTCTTAAGATTATACTGGAAGGTGATAAAGTTGTCCTCATCAAAAACGGAGAATTCGTTGGTAAGGGGTGGTATATCTCTAATGGTCTTTTTGTACTTAATACTGTTTTCATGAATGCAAATGCTTCTAGTTCTGCCTACATAGTTGAATCTGTTGATTTGTGGCATTGTAGATTAGGACACATGAATTTAGCACCAATTAGGAAGCTTAAAGATTTAAGGCTAATTAATGCATGTGAATTGCATGAAACTGGTAAATGCCCTATTTGCATAGAAAGTAAGTACTTTAAGAAACCTTCCAAACCTGTTGTGACTAGAAGTACTGAACTGCTAGAATTAATTCACTCCGATCTAGCTGATTTAAAAAACACTACTAGTAGAGGGGGAAAAAACTATTATGTATCTTTTGTTGATGACTTCTCTAGATTTGCTAAGGTCTATTTGATAAAATCAAAAGATGAAGCTAGTAGCATGTTTTTGAAATTTAAGGCAGAAACTAAACATCAATTAGGCAAAAAGATAAAAAGATTAAGATCACAGAGGTGATGAGTACTCTGATAAAACTCTTAAAGAATTCTGTTAATCAAATGGTACTATTCATGAGTTCTCCACCACCGGGTTTTTCATTCACTTCCAATCTCATCTTCCACTTCACAAAACCTCTCAACTAATGTTCTGAGCATCTATTCGGCTATTGTTTCAATTCCTATTTTCGGTAAGTGCACTTCAAAATTAGGGAGATGTGTTAACTTGGGGAGCAATCGACAATACGATTAGCACCAAGGTTGACTGAAATTGCTTTTTAGGCAGTGGTTCATCACGACACACAATTCACTTTGATCGACATTCTCACTCAATTTTCCAAGAATTAAAAACCCAATTTTCCAAGTCAAACCTTGAGAAAGATGATTTGGCATTTGATGTTTCCAAAAGAAATTGAAATCCAATGAAGTAAAAAAAAAAAAAAAATATACGTGCTATATCAAATTGTAATCATACAACAATCAAACAACTAGAAGGCAATATAACAATTAGATAACGTAATCAATATCAAATAGCAATTAGATATGTCAAAGAATAAAAACTAGTAAGATGACAATCAAAATGCAATTAAATAATATAAAAAAGTATTGTGACAAAAAAAAGTAATCAAGTGACAATTAGAAGCTAATCAAATGACTATCACAAAATACCAACTAAAATTGAAAAGAAAAAAAAGTAGAAGGTAATCACAAATGAAAATCAGATGACAATTAGAAGGTAATCAAATGAAATGATTATCTCATAAGGCTAACTAAAATTGGAAAAAAAAATTAAAGTAGAAGGTGGCAATTAGAAGGTAATCAAATGACTATCTCAAAAAGCTAACTAAAGTTGAAAAAAAAAAAAAAGGTAATAAGATGACAATCAGAAGTTAATCAAATGACTATCTCAGTATTTTGTCGTTGTGGTTAAGCTTCCAACGTTCATTTTTCATAGTGACTATAGGATGATCGACAATGTTACGTAGATTACAAAAATTGATAGTAATGAGAAACTACTTAATAAACAAAAAAAAAATGTAAGATAATCAGATGATAATTATAACAAAAAAAATCTTTAGCAATTGACAAAAATGGAAGATAATTATATGACAATATGATGGTAATCAGAAACTACTCCATAATTGACAAAAGATGGAAGGTAGTGAGATGATTATCATAAACTACTTAGTAATTATAAAAAAAATGTAAGGTCATTAGATAACAATCAATATCATTTGCAATTAAATAACCAATCAAACTTAAATTAATAGCATGAGATGATAAATAGGTATCATTAAAAATACGAGAACAATGAACATCAAATATCAATCATACAATGATCAGAATAACAATCAAATAGCAACGAATATCATTGATAATTATTAGTAACTAGATGACAATTTGATAACAATCAGACGGTAATTATACGTAGTTCCACATTTTTAACTATAAAGGTATTTTGGTTATCCGACAGTTTTCAATTGGGCTAGACTTGTTAATTTGTCATTCATGCAATTTCAAAGGAAAATTGACAAAAGTAGTATATTTTTTGTTTTCACTTTCAAAAGTAGCACATTTTTTAAAAACTTGTAAAACTGTTTTTCTTGGTCAATCTCGGGTGAAATCGACCACGAAAGTTTCCTAAAATATTAAAAAATTTAAACTTATCGATTGTTTTTTTTTTTTTCCGATGCATCTTGGTAGACATTAGATCGAGATTCTACCCTTTTTTAAATCTTCTAAATTTTTTTTATCTTTTAAAAAAATTATTCAAATCTTCCAAAATCTTACACTAAACCTTAACTAATTTTTTTTATCTTATCTTAGTTCATCCTGAGCAAAATTGTAATGAGAAAGCCTAAAAACTTGATGATCTCGGTTCATCTCAAGCAAAATTGTACCAAGAAAGCCTAAAAGATTGATAATTTTGGATTTTCTCAATACAATTTTATCCGAAATGAACCGAGATCAACCAAATCTTTTACCAAACTCTCGTAAAAAAAATTCCATATTTTATATAAAGTTTTTGTTGTAAATAAGATTTCTATGATAACATTGTAAGATAATTATGGAACACATAAATTAGAATAAATGATTTGAAAAATTGTATAAAAAAATTACATCTTGAGAAAATTAGTTAAGATTCGGTATAAGATTGAGAAATATTAAAAAAAAATTAGATATTTTCAATTTGAAAAGGCATAAATTTATGTTTTCAAATTTTAAGGATAAAAAAAATTAGTTAAGATTTGAATAAAGGTGTGAGATTAACCATTTTTCAAATCTTCGTCGATCTTAACTAACTATTTTATCCATAAAATTATCAAAAGGCTTTTTTGGTACAATTTTGCTTGAGATGAATCGAGGTTATCAAATTTTTAGACTTAGTCGATACAATTTTAGCACTTTGAACCAAGATCCATAATTTTTTTGAAAAAACAAAAAAATTAGTTAAGATTTGATGTAAATTAATTTGAGAAGATCTGAACAATTTTTTTTTAAAAGATAAAACAATTAAATGAGATTTGGAAAGATTTGAAAAATGGTAAAATCTCGATGCACTGGAAAAACAAAAAACAATCAATAAGTTAGAAAATTGTAATATTTTAGGAAAATCTCGATGGTTGATTTCGTCCGAGATTGACCAAGAAAAACAGTTTTAAAAATTTTAAAAAACGTGCTACTTTCAAAAACGAAAACCAAAAGTGTGCTACTTTTACCAATTTCTCAATTTTAAAGTGTTCCTCATGAACTTGATTTTCATTTGGACGGCACTTTTAAAAATAGCAAAATAAAGTAAAATATCTACAAGCTATTGCAAAATTTGGATTCCATTAATGATAGAAACTGGTAGACTTTTATCACTATCTATCAATCACTTATAGAAACATTATTAGTGTCTATCAATGTCTATTATTGATAAAATTTGAAATTTTTGCTATATATTGTAAATATTTTGTCAAATTTGGTATTTTTTATAATTTCCCTTTTTCATTTTATATTTTGTCAAAGTGCAAGTTGCCAAAAAATAAGGTTACCTTTTTGTCTTATCCATTTTATTTTAATTTTTTAAAAATGAACCGACTCACTACTTTTTTAAAATTTAATTTAGTTTTTCAAAAGACTCAAGGTTTTTTTTTTTTTTTTAATTTTCATAAATATAACAAACCAAAAAATATTTACGGTTTGTGTAACAAAATCAAACCGTCCATCAAGCTAGCCATTTTTTTTTTATAAATATTATAAGTTTGTGTTTCATTTTCATCGTCTCTCTTCTCTTATTCTTCTGCCATTTTTTATATTTTTTTGAAATAATGATATTTTTTCAATTAATCATAAGTCTTCTATTATTTTTTTTTTTCAAAGTGTTATTTGGTTTACGATCGTGTACCAAATATAAAAGATCTTGAAAAAATCGTTGGAGCTCAAAACACGATCATTTAGATTTGGCGATTGTGTACCAAAGAATCTTGAAAAAAAATCGTTTCAAATCTAAACGATTGTGTAACAAATCTAAACGATCGTGTACCACAAATCTAAATGATCATATACCAAAAATCTTTTAAAAAAATCATTTAGATTTGTCGTGTACCACAAATCTAAACGGTCGTATAGCCAAATCTAAATGATCGAATTTTGGAAAAAATTGTTTGAGTTGTTTAGATTTGGGTAGCTAAATCTAAACGATCGTGTAGCCAAATCTAAACCATAATGTACCAAAGAATCTTGAAAAAAAAATCTAAACGATCAAATCTAAACGATCGTGCAACTAAATCTAAACGAGTGGCCAATTAATCGTTTGTTGACTCGAACATTTTTTGTATTTTCCATTGTTGGCTTGTGGGTTTTTTCTGTTTTCGAAATTGTTTTATACAATATAAATATTTTGCCGGTTTGTTATATATATATTTTTAAAAACCCTTTTTTCCTTTTTGGTTTTTCTTTTTTGGGTTTTTTTTTCACAAATTAATAGTCTTTTGTTTATTTTTTTACACCATTTCCTTTTAACTTTTACACCTTTAATTTGGGAGATTTTTTAATACTGCAAATTTTAAAATTTAGGGAAATTGTCAAAAATAAAAAAATAAATTAAATATTTACGATTCATAAAAAATCAATAATAATAATTTTTTGTCTTTTAGTGATTTTTGTGTAAACAATTTGTTTTTTTTTTTACTTTTGAGAAAATCCTACTGATATTGTGTAAATATATAAACTCTTTAACCTAGCTAGTGGCGTCGTTTTGTATTATGAAAACATTTACTCTAATAATATTGTTCTCCCTCTATCTTGTTGACATAACTAACATACTATTTATGAACCATGTATATTTGTGTGTTAATTTCTATACGTTTTTTGTATTGCTTAATTGTTGATTTCGTAACACTTATGTTTCATGGAATATTTTTATGATGTAATGAAAATATCTAACATGTCAATGTGAATTTAATACTATCCTAGCATCTACTTATGGATGAAGGTTTTCAATCCATACACCTAAGTAGTATTTGAGCCCTCAACCTCAACTTCAAATTGGTGGAATGGAGCTAGTCCTTGTGTTGTTGCTCAAATTCTAATAGTTTGCCCTAATAGAACTTAGAGTTAACTATAATATCATTATTTAAAAGTGTTTACTATTTATAACAGTCTACTCATCCGGTAAAATTCGGTATGTATTAAAGAAGTTGTCATTTGAATAAATCTGCGGAAAAGATTAAATGATAAAATCCTTTACGGTTAAGTATAAGTTTCACAATTAAGAAGTTAATTTGCGAGGAAGTTTTGACAAAAGAAGGATTTGCAGTAGAATCTATAAGTCTAAACGCTCTCAAAAGAAATAAGTTGTAAAGTTTTGGCTAAAACGACTAGGCGTTTGAGTAGTCTTCACGATAAGAACCAAGGGTTTCGCAATGAAGAAGTTTGTGAGGAAGCCTTGAAGTTTAAGTTCGCGATAAGTGTTATAAGAGAGTAAAAGTTGGTTAGTTTGCAATGAAGGTTTCTTGTAGTAAAAAATAATCACGCGATAAGGTTATTCACGAGAAGTGTTAAGTGGTTAAAGTTATTTGCGGTATGGGGTTAGACGAGAAGTAAGGTCTGGCGAAGAAAATGTCATATCTGATTTGATAGGGGTTAACGTGTAAGATTAAGAAGTTAAAGCATAGCTGGATTGAGTACTAAATTTACACGTGTAAAGTTTTAAGCCGGAGCTGGCAAACTGAGAAGAGTTTAAGCATAACCAAGATAGTTTAAGGGCTCTATAAATAGATGACTAGGTCATTAAGTAAATACAAAAAAGATTTTATTAAAAAAAAAATAGAGCTAAAATGCTATTGTTTTACTTTGGTGAGAAGAAGAAAAACAAAATGTTAAGTTCGACGATTTATTCTGCGAGAAGGCTCCACGAGAAGAGAAGGAAGATGAGGATTTTTGTTAAAGTGTGGTGAGTGGTTTTCTTCTTAAAAGTTTTGTGGTTCCGCTTTACTATTTTGAAAAATGATTTCAAATGAGAAAGTGTTTCAAAAAGAGACTTCTATGAAAAGTTTATATGTGTTCAAACATGATTTATAATGTTAAAGCTTGATTTGATGATTACGATTTCAATGTTATGAAATGTTGGTTTTCAAACCATTAGTTGATTCCTTGAGATGATGCTAGCTTTTATGTGCACATAAACAGTCAAGGCCACCATGGAGTGTACGGACTACATGGTGATAAGAAGTTGGCTTATGCGTTGAAAAGAGCATATAAAGCTTAGCAGCCTGAGCAACAAGAACAAATCTGTATGTTCTCGGATGCTGTTGATACAGTAGTCAAACGCGAGGTATGAGACTAAGCGTAGAGAATGATTCAGGATTCTTTGCAAAAGGAATAACTATTAACTAATGTGTGTTTACGTAGAATTGTTATGTTATAAATGTGTTTGTTAAACATAAAGAAAGGTTTATACGAGATGAAATGATTTGATGTTATTTATGCGAAATGATGTTTATGAAAATGTATTGCAAAATGATTTCATAAAACCTCACTAAGTCTTTTAGACTTACGTTTTAAAAATCTCATCTTTCAGGATCATACGTTTAGACCAAGTAGAGAAGAAGGTTGAAGGATTTGTGGCGAGATAACTCCAGACATTTTGGAAATATTTAAGCATTGGTTATTTGGTTAAAGTGTTGTAATTATGTATCAAATAGTTGTTATTAATAAACTATACGTTTTGGTAGGTATTTATTATATTTGACATTTAGGTTGACCACCGTTGCGTTTTGAGTTTTGTTGATAGTATAAAAAGAGTTGAGAATAAGATTTTGCGATAAGAAAATTTCAAGGTTATAACAAACTTGTATCCAATTCCTATTATTTCGACATTATCGTCACAGTACGGTTTGGTGTGTGACACATCCTCCCTTTCTCTCAAATCTATATTAAAATAGTCAGACGCTCAACCACAAATTATAATATATAATTCATATACTATTGATTCTAAACATATTCTATTATAACTACAAATATAATATAATCCCAAACTATACTAATCCACTCAGCGTCATGAAAACTTCATAAGAGATTGGTCATTGAAGCATGATAATGAGAAGGCTATGAGAGATTTATCTATAGAGTCATCAACAAAAACAAAGCTAGCATATTTTTGGACTTTGTGTATTGAAATGGTTGCGACCTTCAATTCAAGTAAATTCTTGAAAATTAAAAAGATATTGTCTCTTGACAACTTTTACAGTTATAAGGATATTGCCAAAGAAAGCAACAACTTCAAAGACATTCACATAAGTATAGTAGTCACTTGAAGAAATGATTTTCACATTGGAAAATTTACTTTTAGAACAAATAAGAAACCTTATTATTTTTCTTCATCTCATTTCTCTTCCTCATAACTCTAGAAAACAAATGGCTCTTCGGTATTATCATTAATTTCTTTTTAATATACTTGAAACAAATTCCACTCAATTCCAAATTATCAAATATTAAGAGTATTTTCAAATATAAAAAAATAAATTAAAAAATTCATAAAATATAGAAAAATTTCAAGACATGTCATCGATAGATAATGGTAGACTTTTATCAATGATAGAATCCAAGTTATATTTTATAAATTTTTTCAACAGTTTGGATATTTATAATAATTTTTCTAAATATTACTCCCATTTATTAATTTCTTTATTAGAAAATTTTTCAAAAATAACAAATTTTACAAAATATCTACAACCTATAGCAAATTTTATCACTGATAGTCATTTATATGGTATAGTAATAGAAGACTATCATTGATAGAATCCAAAATTTGTTTTAGCTCATAAATATTTTAATTTATTTTGCTATTTTTAAAAATGCCCCTCTTTATTCTCTATTTTCACATAATATAACCTAAGCCAAACTTAAAAAAATTATAAACAGTTACCAATATTTTCAAAGAACAATTTTAAAAATAGCAAAATAAATTAAAATATTTACAAGTTATAGCAAAATTTTAGATTCTAATAATAATAGTCACTGATAGACTTTTATCAATGGCTCTCAATGATAGAATTAAAAATTTTTGGTTTAGATTATAAATATTTTGTAAATTTTCCTATTTTCAAAGTAAATAAGTTGCTGGTTGAAATTTGGGTATGAATTAAAATTTCTTTATCCTAACATAAAAGCAATTGTATAAAATAATGAGAAATCATGTGTTTTTAAAATATTAGATCTTGCTAGGTAGTGGTTTTTTTTTTTTTTTTTTAAATTATTTATTTTAGAAAAGGTTTAAAACTAAATTAACGATAAAAAATTATTTTTTTTTTTTTTTTTTTTTTTTTTTAATTCACTTTCAATTCAGTTTTAATAAATCAAATAAAAGACAGCTATGTATCAAGAATTCTAATGATTTTTTAATTAAGAATTATAAAAAACATGATAATAAATTTAGGAAAAATATACCTTTTAAAAATTAGAAGAAAGAAAATAAAATCTTAACTAAATAAATATTTTTAGGGTTGACTTATTCGAGATAAGGTCCAAGCCTATGGACAATCCAAAGCTTATAGGCACCTTGCTCGAAGCACAAGGTTTTCCTATTATGAAAAGAAAAGTCAAACACTGAGACCAACCTAATTCGATCCAGAAAAGAGTTGAAATGAACTTATGCATAGTACAACTTTAAAGACTACACCTACTTTGACATTGTGGATATTGCACATGTCTCAAATAAGTGTTAAATGATAAATCTTGCAAATTACCCCACACCTTTTTTAACTGTAAACATTTTTTTTGTATGTGGTTAACCAAATTAAAATACTCTATTCCCTAATCGAAACGTCGGACTTAGTGTGAGGGTGAGTGTGAATGGTCTTACAAAATAGATACACCAAAACTTTGGAAGAATTTGACTGTGAAATAAACAAAAACGAAAACTCATTTAACTCAAAAAAGGACAAAATTTTTCCTATTGAGAACAAAGAAAGAAAAAGCAGAACCTTTACTCCTTAAAAAAGGAATTACCTTTCAATACGCAGTTGAATCTAGAGAGTGCAGAAAGAAAAAAAGGGATGAAAAGTTAAAGTATGGGAATCAAAGTCTTGAAATTGAAGCAGCCATAATCAAAGAAACGGACGTTAATACTTATTGAGGAGATGCTGCTCAAACATGGCGTATTGATTGATATGATTAAACACAACCAGCACGCAACAAGTTTTTGTCAGCATTTGTGACGTCGAATTTAAAAATGATCCTCCCATTCGATTCATTTAACCTACGCATCCGTATTGGCTTCTCTGATCGGTTCTTTCGCCCACCCATTTGACATTTTTCCATTTTTCCTTCTTAAAATACAATAAAACCCATATCCCTCTCTTCCCCTTTTCCCTTCTCGATCGCCACACTCACCCAATAAGCGCCTGGATCTGTTTCCTTCTATCTGGGTTTTCAGCTCTTGGCGGGTTTTGCTCAGATAAGTGATTTTGCTTCTTTGTTGATTGTTGATTGTGTTGCTCTTTCAAGGGTTCTTTCTCTTATCTTACCTCTTTTTTCAGTTTAATCTTTCTTGTCCAATATTTGAGTTTAGTTGTGTTTGAAGGGGTTTCTCTTGGTTCTGGGAGAATGGGGTTTGTTTGAAAGAAATTTCCTATTATCTAGTGGGGAAATTTCGGCTTGGGTGTGCTTGATTTGTCCATTCTGTAATCTTAGGGATGATTAATTGGTGATTTTAATAGTTAAGGATCCTGTGGAAGATGGGATTCTGGGGTATTTGTTTTTGAGTATGAGGTGAAGTGTTCTTTTGAAATATATGGAAGGGAATTTATCACAAGGAGGGTTGATTCCAGGAGGGAGTTCTTATGGAGGTCTTGATTTGCAAGGACCGTTTAAGGTTCATAATCAGGGACAGCACTCTCATGCCTTACACCAACAGCATCATCCTCATACTCGTCAGGGATCATCAGTTAATCCCTCCATTCAGGAGGGATTTTCACTTTCCATGGGAGTTGTACAAAATTGTGACCATACCATGTCTTTGGTAGAGTATAACAAGGGAGAAAGGTGTAAAAACTCTGCTAGCGACGAAGATCCGAGTTTTAATGAGGATAGTATTGATGGTCATAATGAGAATAGTAAGGGGAAGAAGGGATCGATGTGGCACCGCGTGAAATGGACAGATAAAATGGTGAAGCTTCTGATTACAGCAGTGTCTTATATAGGAGATGATATTGCTTCAGATATTGATGGGGGTGGAAGAAGGAAATGCCAAATTATACAGAAGAAAGGTAAATGGAAACTGATATCAAAAGTCATTGCTGAAAGGGGTTATCAAGTTTCACCTCAGCAGTGTGAGGATAAATTTAATGACCTCAATAAGAGGTATAAGAGGCTCAATGATATAATTGGGAGAGGCACTTCTTGTCAGGTTGTTGAGAACCCAGCACTTCTTGATGTCATTGATTATTTAACTGAAAAAGATAAGGATGATGTGAGAAAAATTTTAAACTCAAAGCAACTGTTCTATGAGGAGATGTGTTCTTATCATAACTCAAATCGACTTCATCTGCCCCATGATCCTGCTTTGCAGCGTTCGTTGCAGCTGGCTTTTAGAGCAAGGGATGATCAAGATAATGACGAGCCAAGAAGACATCAAAATGATGATTTTGATGAACACGAACCTGCTGAAACTGATGAACATGATGATTATGAGGAGAATTTTGTACCCCATACGGACAATAGGCGATCACTTGGGGTATTAGGAGGTTCAGTGAAGAGGCTAAAACGAGGCCAAGACCATGATGATGCACATGCTTGTGGTAATTCCTTGAGTCCTCTTGATTGCAACAAAAGTTCTCATCCTCACTCACAAGCACAGTTTGCTCAAGCTGATACAGCTCATTTAGAAACTGAAAGTATGAAAGCTTCTACATCGCAAAAGCAGTGGATGGAGCTTCGCTTACTTCAATTGGAAGATCAGAAGCTTCAAATTCAAGTTGAAATGTTGGAACTGGAGAAACAAAAGTTTAAGTGGGAGAGATTTAACAAGAAAAAAGACCGCGAGTTGGAAAAAATGAGGATGGTAAACGAGAGGATGAAGCTTGAAAATGAGCGCCTTGCACTTGACTTAAAGCAAAAGCAAATTGGATCAGGATTTCATTAATTGGCTGACATGATCTGAATTAATTCTATCAGGTTGGAAGATTTGCTTTTAATTAAGCCACTACTTTGAATCGACTAGCTGCTGCTGTTTATATATATCTCATTATGCTGGTAATAGGTTAGAGTTTTATTTGAGTATTTTTCATTGCTTACATCTAGCATGTAAAGTTAGAAAGGTGACAATACAAATGACTGTTTTCACTGTTTTGCCTTTACTTATGTGGAATCTATCTTGGTTGAGGAATTTGAAATGGTTGGATATTATGTGTCAAATTGATCCCATTTCTCTGAAACCAGTTCTACAGTTTTGGTCACGCATTCAAATTAATGAACAATCTAGCAAAATAAAATCATGCCCAACTTGTTACATAGGTACTCTATTAGAACTCCATTCAAAAGCTTTTGTAAAGATATCTCCTAAATGTTCTTCAGTTTTCACATATTCAGTAGACACCAGACCTTGTATTTTTTTTTTGAACAAAATGACAATCATTTTCAATGTGTTTAGTACGCTCATGAAATACTAAGTTAGATGCAATATGAAGAGCAGCTTGATTGTCACACCACAACTTAGTCAAAATTGTAGTATTAAAGCCCAACACAATTAATAGTTGACGTAACCACATTATTTCATGTACTGATTGTGCCATTGCTCTGTATTTGACACAACACTTGATCGTGAAACTATGTTTCACTTCTTACTCTTCCACGAAACTAAATTTCATACAACAAAAATACAATACCCAGAAGTCGATCTTCTGTCTTCTTTTGATCTTGCCCAATCAGCATATGAAAAACATTCAATGTTCATATGACCATGATCATTATATAAGATCCCACGTCCAGGTGCAGTCTTAAGGTAACATAGGATTTGTTGTACTACATCCCAATATTCCACTATGAGTGAGATCATAAACTGACTCACAATGCTTATCGAATAAGCTATGTCTGGACGTGCTACTATAAGGTAATTCAACTTTCCAACCAGTCTTCTATATCTCTCAGGATCCTTAAATGATTCTCCATCTTTTAGAAGTTGTAGGGCAGGCATTATTGGAGTACTGCATGACTTGGCTCTCAGTTTTCATGTATCAAATAGCAAATCAAACACATATTTTCTCTATGTCATAAAAATACCCTTTTTGCTTCTCATTACTTCAATGCCCAAAAAATACTTTAGAACTCCTAATTCTTTAGTATGAAATTGACTTTGGAGGAAATATTTAAGAGACAATATACTAGATGTAACATTGCCGGTGATAACAATATTGTCAACATATACAACAAGTAGAATAATTCCACTCATAGATCTTTGGTAGAAAACTGAGTGATATTTGGTAGAAAACTAAGTGATCCAATTTACTTTTCTTCATTCCAAACTACTCAAATGCTTGACTAAATTCTCAAACAATGCACGTGAACTTAGTTTCAACCCATATAAGGATTTGTAAAGGTGACACACTGTATCCGTCGCCCTAAGCAACATACTCAGGTGGTTGCTCCATATAGACTTCCTTCTGAAGATCACCGTGGAGAAAGACATTTTTAATGTCAAGCTGATGTAAAGGTCAATCTTGAGATGCTGTAATAGAAATTAATAACATGGCAAAAGTGAGCTTTAGCAACAGGAGAGAATGTATCAAAATAGTCAACCCCATACGTCTGAGCATAACCTTTAGCCACAAGATGTGCTTTTAATTGAGCTATTAATCCATCGGGATCAACTTTAGTTGCAAACACCCATTTGCACCTAATAATCTTCTTTCTTGTAGGAAGAGATACTAAATCCCAAGTACCATTATCATTGAAGGCATTTACCTCTTCAATCATCGCACTGCACTGCGCCACCTAGAATAAGACAAAGCTTCATGAACGGTCTTAGGTATTGAGACAAAGTCAAGAGACTTAACAAATGAACATTTAGGAGGTAAGTGCATGAACTTTTACCTTTACAAAGGGCGATGGGAAAGCTCATCACTTGGTCCTGCATCCAATAACAAAGAGTCCTTTGAGACAGAACATTCACCAGAAGGTTGTTGTTGACGAAAGTAGACTTTTAGTTATAGGTGGACGATTAGGGGCAGATGCTGTAGGAGGGGGTGAGAATTGGAGACGTGAGAGTGTAAATAAAAAGATCATCCTCCTTCTCCCTCTAACTCGTACTAGAAAAAGAGGCAGTGAAAGGCTTGTCCTCAAAGAAAGTAACGTCTCGAAATACAAAATATCTATTTAAACTTGGACGATAACATCGGTATCCCTTTTGAACACGAGAATAGCCTAATAAAATGCACTTCAAAGACTTGGGTTCTAACTTTGTCAAATTAGGACTAACATCTCGAACAAAACAAGTACGGCCAAACATTTTTGGCTCAATAGGAAACAATTGTTTTGATGGAAAGAGAACGTGATAAGGAATCTGACCTTGAAGAATAGACGAAGGCATTCGGCTTATAAGAAAACAAGTTGAAATTGCATCAACCCAAAAATGCTTTGGAACATGTATTTGAAAGGATGATGCTTTTGCAATTTCAAGAAGATGCCTATTCTTTCGTTTCGTAACCCCAACTTGAGACAGAGTATGAACACAAGATGATTGGTGAATGATTCCATTCGTACAAAGGTACGACTTAAGTGCTTCTGAAAAATACTCACCAACATTGTCACTTCTTAAGACACCAAACTAAGTTCGAATTTCAACATGAAAATTGCAGAAATGAGAAAGTAACTCTAATCAATTTTTCATAAAATACAACCAAGTCATAGGAGAGTGATATCAACAAAGGTACCAAAATATTGAATCCAATTTTGGATACAACTTGACATGGACCCTAAATATTATAATTAACTAACTCGAAAGGGGAAGTTGCTCGTTTATCAACTTTAGGACTAGGGCTAAGACGATGAAATTTGGCAAACTAACATGAGTTACAATTCAATGAAGCAAGTTATGAAACACAAAGCTTTTTTAAGACTGAGAGAGATGGAAGACCAAGACGACAATGAGCATCAAAAGGGAAAACAACTCTAGAAAATGAGCATCAAAAGGAGAAACAACTCTAGAACGAGCAATGGTTGTTATGTCGATACTTGGTGATCATAATTGTAAAGTCCTCCAAATTCATGTCCTTTTCCAATAATCTTCTTTGTTACATGATTATGAAACAAACAATAACCAGGATAGAATGAGACACAACCATTAAGGCCATGAGTGATTTGACTAATAGATATCAAGTTAAATGACAACCGAGGTAAATGTAGGACAAAAGATAGAGAAGGGGATGAGGTGAGATTTACAGTGTCAAATCCAACAACAGACGACTTTGATCCATTTGCTAAGGTAACATTGGTAATGGATGTAGATGACAAAATTGTCGAAAATAATTTGGGATTACCGATTATATGAGTAGTAGCACCAGAGTCTATGACCCATTGTGTAGAGGAGGAAAGGAGACAATGATATATGTAACATGAATTAGCAATGGTTGTAATAGGGGCACATGCAAATGATGAAGGAGATGCTTTCGATGGGTTTTGGTACTTTTGAGATTTAGTAGACAAACCATTGATAGATTGAGCTTACAATTGAACTAAATTAGGCATCACTATGGGATCATTGTTCGGCCATAGGATCATAACAACCACACCAAACCAAATGAGCAAAGATGTCGAAAAAAATCAAATCTTATAGTTTAAATCCCAGCAGCCACACCAAGCTAAATGAGTAAAACAACCACAAAACAAGCAAAAATAGCTTCAAAACAGAAAAAAACAGCCACAACTCCTAGAAACCATTGGATATTCATCAAATAACGTCATACTCAAATGGATTTCGATAAAACCGAAGGTACAGATTGACCAGAAAAGATGTATTGAGATGAATCCAGAAAATGGAAGTCGAAACGGAGGTGTCACAGGCATCCCTGCTCCGGCGCGTGTGGCGGAAGGCAGCATTTTCCGACGGCACGTGTGACTCATACACAAACTATTTTCCAGCCAAATTTTGGGTTCCTATAGATTGGCAAGTGGGCTTTCTTCTGAGTTGGGCGATGACAAAAAAAGAAAAAAAGAAAGAAAACAATGTTGGCTAACAGCAGCAGACAACAAAGGAAATACTCCATACCAAAGTAGAGGACCCAACTCTCCACGAAAAAAATGCTCGAAACCTAAAACCCTAAGGTTCATAAAACTCCAAATTACTTACAAAACCCTCATTGCCCCAGGAAATACCTAGAGCTCTGTGTTAGGCTACCAACACTAATAACACACAAAATACCCTAACAATGGCTAAATAGAGGCGGTACTTTGATTCTCTTTATTTATATATAAGCCAAAATACCATATCTTTCATCCCAGTGGGCCCTACCCTACACGATCCATTCTCCCATCATTGTTCATTACTAATAGCTGGTGTAGTTACCCTTTACCCTTCTCATATATGTGTGAATAATTGGGGGCCTTACAATACCCCGTGGCTCCAGATTCACCTTGTCCTCAAAGTGGAAGGTGGAAAATTGCTGATTCATCTGATAAACTGCTTCCCACTTGCCTCAGTCTCAGGTAGACCTTTCCATTTCACCAACCATTCATTGGCTCCCAAATCTTTATTCCAACGAATACCGAGACAGTTTCTGGCTACAATTGTAGTTCAAAATCTTCCGTTAGCACTGGTTGCTGGATTTGCGTCACTTGTTGAGCTCCTAGCTTGAGCTTCAGTTGGGAGATGTGAAAAACATCATGGATAGATGCTTCAGGTGGTAATAGTAGTCTATATGCCACTTCCCCTATCTCTTCAATGATCTTATAGGGTCCATAGAATTTAGGTGCCAATTTTTCACCTCTTTCAAGCTAAGGAACGTTGCCGGGTCTCAGTTTTAGATAGACCTCATACACTATCTAGAAAGGAGTTGTTTTTGTTGAAGCGTGGAAGGTTGTGTTGTACCACAATTCAGCCCATGGAATGAATTTATCCCACTTCTGAGGCTGTTCATTACAGAAGCAACTTAAATATGTTTCCACACATCGATTTACCGTCTCTGTCTGACCATCTGTTTGCGGGTGGAAGGTTGTACTTTTCAAAATTGTTTCCATGGTTGCAAATAGTTCCTTCCAAAAGTTACTAATAAAGATCTTGTCCTTGTCGGATATAATTGACTCTGGTATTCCATGTTTGCTCACCAGTCACCACCTTTTCAATAAACACTTCAGCCACGTGCTTGGCAGTGAGTGGATGTTTCATGGTTATGAAATAGGAGTCTTTGCTTAGCCGGTCTACTACTACCATGATAACGTTCATTCCTCTCGCCTTGGGTAGTCCTTCAATGAAATTCATGGACCATTCTTCCAAAATCTTTTCTGGAATAGGAATTGGTTGCAGAACTCCCACTGGTTTGGTTGCTTCAAACTTATTCCTCTGACAAACTTCACACTGCTTGACATACTTTTTAATGTCTGTTTTCATGTACTTCCAGTACAGTTCTCCACTCATCCTTTTATATGTCCTTAAGAATCCTGAGTGGCCTCCCAAAACAGAATCATGAAACGTATGTAGCAGGGTGGGTATTAAGGAAGAATTTTTGGACAATACTATTCTTTTCTTATAAAATAAATTCCCATTGCCCCATTGAAACTTACTTGCCTCATCTGGATTTTTCTTCAACTCCTCGATGACTCTTTTGAGATCCTCATCCAACTCGACCTCTTTCTCTACCACTTCCATATTCACTAGTCCTGTGGTTGTCATAGTCTTCAATTCCAGTGGTTCTATCCTGGAAAGAGCATCAGCCGCTTTGTTTTGTAACCCTGGCTGGTAGAGTATTTCAAAATCAAATCCTAGGAGTTTAGTCAACCACTTTTGGAACTGAGGTTGCACCTCTCTAATCTAAAATAAAATTTAAGGCCCTCTGATCTGATATGATTGTAAACTTCTTACCTAAAAGGTAATGTCTCCATTTCTGTACAGAGAATACCACTGCCATAAGTTTCCTTTCATATATGGATTTTGTTTAGGCCCTGGGTGACAATTTTTGACTAAAGAAAGCTATGGGATGACCATTCTGGGATAGTACAGCCCTTAAACCAATTCCAGATGCGTCGGTTTCAATGATGAAGGGCAAATTCCAATCTGGTAATGCTAGCACGGGGATTGTAATCATGTCTAACTTCAACTTATCAAAGGCTATTGTAGCTTCTTCATTCCAATGGAAGGAATTCTTCTGCAATAACTTGGTTAAAGGGGCCGTAATCTCACCATATCCCTTCACAAACCTCCTATACTACCCTGTCAATCCTAAAGAACCTCTCAACCCTGTCACATCTTTCGGCTGAGGCCAATTAACCATGTCCCTGATCTTTTCTTCATCTACCTCTACTCCTTTACTGGATATCAAGTGCCCCAAATATTGAATTTGTGAGTGTGCTATCACACACTTTTTCTTGTTAGCAAATAGCTGGTTATCCCTCATCGCTGCAAAAACCATCCCAAGATGCTTCTCATGCTCGGTAAGATCCGCGCTATACACTAGTATATCATAAAATAAAGCCAATACACACCGTCTTAGAAAAGGTTTAAATACTTGATTCATTAATGACTGGAAGGTAGCCGGTGTGTTCTTGAGGCCAAAAGGCATGACTGTGAACTCATACTGGCCCTCGGCATTCTGAAAGCTGTTTTCTCAACGTCTTCCTCTCTCATCCTTATTTGATGATACCCTGACTTCAAGTCCAGCTTTGAGAAGACGGTTGCTCCGTTCAATGCATCTAACAGCTCCTCAATCATGGGTATGGGAAACTTATCGGATATGGTGACTTGGTTTAGTTTCCTATAGTCAACAGAGAATCTCCATCCCCCATCCTTCTTTTTCACTACAAAACTGGGCTGGAGTAGGGGCTGCGGCTAGGCCTAATCACACCTGTTTGTAGCATCTCTGCCACCAGTTTCTCAATTTCTTTGTATGGTCTTACATTGATAGGTTTCTGTTCGGACAATATAAGAATGCGGTGGTCCACTTCTCTCTTAGGAGGTAGCTCTCTAGGGTCCTCAAATAAATCTGCATACTGTTTCAGAAGAAATTTGATCATTGGTGCCTCTTCTTCATCACCCTTCCTTCCTGTTCTTCATTGAATTCATCACTCAAGTCTATATCATAATTCTGCAGTTCTAAGAGGAAGCCCTGATCCTCCTCCTCCTAGGTTTTCTCTATAGTTCTCCAAGAACATTCAGCTCTAATGAGAGAGGGATCACCATTGAGGACAATTTGTTTTGCTCCTACCCAAAAGGTCATAGGGAAGACGAATGTATCTTATTGTTCCAGTGGTGTCCAGCCATTGCATCCCTAAGATTATATCCACATTTCCAAGTTCAATTGCCAAAAAATCAGCCACAACTGTGATTTCTTTAAGCCTCAGCTCTATTCTCCTACACATCCCTCTTCCTTTGCATCTTGTGCCATCTCCAATCGTGACACCAAATTGAGTTTCCCCTTCCATGGGTAATTCCTTTTCCTCTACAATCTTAGTGTGTATGAAGTTGTGGGTGGCCCCACTATCAATTAGCACAACGACTTCCTTCCTTTTTAATTTTCCCTTTAACTTCATAGTTCCTTTAGATGTCAATCCATGGATCGCCTTCGTTTCAATTTCTATTCCATCCGGTAAGTTGATTGTTTTAATTCCAATATGTCCTCAATATTTTCCTCTGTTCTGCCTTTGTCCTCAGTACTCTCCTCTTCATCAGGATGGACAACATCAACTCCCTCTTTTCCTTCATTTTGCACCTATGTCTTGGCGAATATCTTTCATTATATTTAAAGCACAGACCCTTGTCAAGTCTAGCCTGGAACTTTGCATCTGATAGTTGTTTCAAAGGAGGTTCACTCTTTTGGTAATTGCCTCTAATTGGAATAGTTACCTGTTTCATTGGAAATTCTGTTTTCCTCTGAACTCCCTTCTCTCCTCCTTGATTCTTACCGGAGTTCCCTTCTCTTTTTTTCTGTTTCATCAATCCCCACTCTGCCTTTGCCAATTTTAATGCCAAATTCCTATCATTGACCAATTGGGCTTTCATACAATCTTCCAAAGTTTGCGGACGTCTGCTAATAACTTCGGGCTGAAGGTTCGATTTTAATCCTGTTACAAACGCATCCCTTAGCACACTCTCTGCCATGTGAGGTAGGGGAGCTGAATATTTCACAAACTTCTTCACGTAGTCGTTGTATGAGCCATCTTTTGAATTTTGATCAACCTTGTGACTAAGCTTTTCTGGCCCGTGTCCTTAAAAAATTCGAACATCCTCCCTTTAAGGTCCTCCCACGATTCAACTTTCTTCCTATTATGAGACCATCTAGACTAGTCTACTTCATCCTGTCCAAAACTTACTTTAGCAACCTTGACCTTCTCTGCTTCTGGTAGGTTTATTGATTATTCAACTTTCTTCCTATTATGAGACCATCTAGACTAGTCTACTTCATCCTGTCCAAAACTTACTTTAGCAACCTTGACCTTCTCTGCTTCTGGTAGGTTTATTGATTTCAAATAAGTGTTCTGCCCTATAGACCCATGACTCGGGGTTTTCTTCCATAAAAATCGGCATTGCCAATTTTTGTATTTACTTCAGTCTACTGTGGTCATGTTCGCTCGTTTATAGGGTCCACATCCTCTATTTTTCCTTTTAGCTTCATGATAGATCCATTTGAAGTCCCAGACTCTTCTCTTTTTTTTGTAGATATGGCTTTCCCTTAATTCATTAGTCATTCTGTCCATCGATTTCTTCATTTCGATTAGCATTTCTTTCATGCCCATTATTTCTTTCTCTATTCCATCCACTCTTTCCTCTATTTGTCTCTGCGCCATGAGTCTTGTAACTACCTCAGTTTTTCGGGATCCCAAATGTTAGGCTACCAACACTAATAACACACAAAATAACCTAACAATGGCTAAACAGAGGCGGTACTCTGATTCTCTTTATTTATATATAAGCCAAAAAGAGATTACACAGTCACAATATGAAGATATACAAGGAAAAAACAGCAAAGAAAATATTCCAGCCTCCTTTAACAAATAGACTCCTTGTGGCTACAACAGCCTTACACCATAAAGAAGACAAAAAATAACCTAGCTACCAAATACCTACTAATAGCTATTTATAGGCCTCATATCTTTCATCCCGGTGGGTCCTACCCTGCATGATCCATTCTCCAATCATTCTTCATCACTAATAGCTGGTGTAGTTACCCTTCTACCCTTCCTCATATATGTGCCCTTCCTCATATATGTGTGAATAATTGGGGGCCTTACATTCTGATACCATGTGAAAGTTAGAGCAAAGTATGAGAGAACTCCTTACTTCAATCTATGCTATAGAGTTTAATATGTATGCATACATGGAAACTCTAACTAAAGACTGGTAAATTACAATAAAGGACAAAGACTAATATCTTCAAGATATATACTATAACAAGGGCAATTTATGAGAGTTGTGTCAAACCAATGAGATTAAATTCTAACTTCTGAAAATCATAGAGACCAAATTTGCAATTTAGCTGGAAAAACTACTTATCCTTCAAAACTTAGTTTTGTTTTTCAAAACATGGTAGAAAGTGAATAACTAAACAAAAAGAGTTATAGGTGAGAGTGGTGGCTACAAGTTCAGTTACTTTTTCCTAAAAAAAAACTCAAAACCGTAATGAAATGGGGCTTATAGAAAAAAGGAATTGAGAGAGTGGGTATCAATTTATGTTGATCTCGTGACAACAGAACCAATTCCTGGACCAAGCCCACAAATTAGAGAGGCATTGGCTTGAAACTTTCTCCAATAATCTGTGATCACTTTTTAGTGACAGTTTTGTGCTTTTAGTGGAAATAATGGTAAACATCTACGGAATTATTTTTATTATTATTTTGGATAGAAGAATTAGAATGTGTTGGAATCAGTGAGGTTTCTGATGTTCTTGTTATCAAAAACTTCTCTTTAACTCAATCTAAGATTTTATAATCGATCAGGTGGTGGTTCAACTAATATAGAAGGGTATTGGTGTTTACTTGGTTTGTGCAATGAACATTTTGTTGATAGAGAGGATCTTTAAATTTAGAGAAGTTGCAACATCTCTGATTCGGAGGTTGTTTTTCCCTCTTGTGTATACTGATCCTTCAAGCACATTTCTTCATCATCCAATGTTATTTCCAGCATATCTGTGCAAATCTCGACGATCTGTAAATCTGATAGAATACTGCTACTTGAAGCGCTTGAGTTGGCTCGCCCGCTCCAGGGATTATTGCTTAGGAAACAACTGTTAGTATTCTTATATTCTCATGAAGAAAATGTTCTTATGGATATATCTTTATTTAGTCGAGCCTTTTTGGTCTTGAAGTTGACAGTTTTGGATTCATGTTTACTGTTTATACACTAACAGGTTGGAAGAAGAGGAATTAGTATAGTTCAGTGCAAAGTTACATTTTCCTTGCCACTCTTTGCTGCAGCATCCATATGCAGTCATGAAATGATGATGCTATGCCATTGCTGCTTTTCATCTTACCTAAAAGTTCTGTGAATTATCTGACACTGCCTTGGAGCTATGGATGAAGATGTAGATCGATCACCCTATTTCAACAACTGCATAGAGGGTCTTAAGTGAAAGTCGTTGTCATTCCATTACATAGAAAGACATGGAAGTTGGCCGTAGCTTTCAGAGATAGGGGGAGTGTTGATTAAACCACGTGCTCCACTTCTTGTGTAGGCCCTTGTTAATTCCTTTGAGTTACTCGAAGTTACCTTACATGAGAATCTTTTTAAAAGGATGTGTTTGATGAGAAAGAAAAAAGAATATTGAATTGACATGGAGGGACTTGAATCTTGGATGAACTAGACTTCATCACTTGGAACTGTTACAAGGGTTACAGTTTGAACTGTGAAGCAAGCACCGGGGTGTTCGAACAAGTCTAACCACCGAATTCACGTACTTTGCAAACCTTGATGACTTATTGAAAATTATGAGTTAAAAGAAGCATCAATTACATAAAGATTAACCTTACCTCATGTTATTGTTTTTGTGTTTGTGATGAACGTTTTGAACTATAAATTGTGAATTGAAGCATGTCACATTGCAATGGCAAAGGGGCAGAAGAGGTAAAAACTTGGGGATTGTTTATTTGGTTCTTTATTTACTGTTTATTTATTCAGGTAGGATCAAGGACCACCCACAAACATTTCTAGCAGGTGCTAAATGCTGTTATATTTTTTGTCTATAATGACTTTAATGGGGACAAAAAAACTTTTCTTTTAGTAATTTTTTTTAATTTTCAAATATCTATTATGTACCTCAACTTTGTAGGAGTTGTATTAATTTAAATCATGAACTAATAATTGTATCAGTTTAAATGATGAAACTTATGGTTTGAATAACTGAGTCAATCAACTTAGATATTTCATTATGGTTATCTCTTGTGAAATCAACCATGAATTGATTCTTAAGCGTGTGTAAACTTTTTCAAACACTGGTTTTACAAAATGGACAGTGGGAGTATATGTATGGATGAATTGATACTTTTATAAATTCAAAAATTGATACAACTATTAATTTAGGATTTAATTTGATAAAATATTTTCCCATTCAAATGAATTGAAGTCATTTTAGCACTAAGGTTGGAAGCATCATGATCCAAGCCAATTGAGTAATGGCTGTCTTCCTCTGATTTATGAAAGGTCACATTCTTGGAATTCAATCATATGCAAATATGAGAATCTTAATACGGTACCTTTTTTTTTTAACCTTATAGAGATTGTGGTCTCTTTTTGTACTGGATATTCGGCAAATTTTTAAAAAGGTTAAATTATACAAAATAACCCCATTTGTAAAAAAAAGTATTTTTGGAGAAGACTCTTAAAACTTTTAAAACCAGCTGTAAAAAATCCTATTGCTGATTTTAGATGGAAATGTTAAACTAAAACTTAGGCTGACCATCAGTGTCTTGTGTCAGAAAAAAGGCTAAATACTATTACTAAAGTATATGAACAAAAACAATTAACTAATAACTCTCTTTCTTATCTTTTTGTTTTTGTTTTTTTTTTTTTTTCATTTTTCTTCAAAATCCTCTTATTCCTTTTTTTTTTTTAATGGTTTGACACAAATTACACAACTCAAGAGTAATTTTTATAACTTAACACCTTTAGTTTTTGTAATCTATTTAAAAATCATTCTTGTTCTTTTCAAGTTGCAATATTGACCTTTCTTTTTATAAATATTTCAAAACTATCCTAAAATTAGAAATTCAAGAGCACCTTGGAAAGCTAATGTGATATGAAATGAAGTGGTAGTGACTTGAATATAAATTAAGACAAAAATCTCTCACCACTTGTTTTAGGTCTCAAGATCTATAAATTTTTTTACTCCATTCGAGGTATTGGATGGAAGATAATATTACAACTTTTGAAAAAAAAAATATAATTCATTTTTAATGACTTTTTGTGGCTTAAAATTATAATTGTTTTTTTAGGAATTATTACAACTTGTAGTTAATGAGTAATATAATGAATCAAATTGACTACATTTAAATAATTGATCAGAATATTTTATTTCAATCCAATTTAATTTTCTTTAAACTAGGTTATAGTTTTGTGACGTTTTCCAATATAACAAAAATATTTATAAAATATAATAAAATTTTAAATTATATTAATGATAGATATTTATAGACATAGATAGAAGTTTATCAATATCTATTTATATCTATTTATATCTATTAGTGTATAAAATTTGAAATTCGGTTATATTTTATAAATATTTTAAACAGTAATATCATTTACACTAATTTCAAGAAAAGTTAAGTATATATTGTCCAAAAATGAGAATAAAGCAAAAACATGAATGTCACCTCATGTTTGAATCCAATTTTTTAACGGTGGGATACACAAGCACAAGGATGTTTTTTTAGACATAAAAGAAAATCAAAATGTTGAGAGAAAAATAAGGGTGTGACCAAGAATAACATGTTGGAAAGTGACCTTCATAAATGAGTAAACTTGTGGTCCTAACTATGATATTTAATAATTTACGAGTTTTCTCTTGAGAATGACACACACTATAAAGAAACTATATCTCTTGACACCTCAGATCATCAGGACATTGGCGTTAGAAATTGCACTTCTGATCACCAATACGTTGTCGACAAAATGGTTAGAAAAACTCCCAACGAGCTAGAGAAGGCCACTAGTAGTCCTGCTAACTTCCAGCGCAGTGACTTCCATATCTCACATCGTCGGGATATGCTAACTTCCACTAGTTGGGAGAAAGTCTCTTCCAACGGCGTATACAAGCAATTTCAATCAACCCAATCATACATTAAACAACTTCAACCCAAGATGTATATCACAAGCAAAATCATCCCTCAAACACAATTTATTCCAGTTCAACATAATCTGTATATTAAAAAAAATATATTTTGACCAATGAAAATAGGAAGAGATTCACGAAACTGAGAGTATGGGACAAAGACGACGGACAATGAGAGGAGCGGTGTCGACGGTAGGAGGAGCGGCAGAATAATAAAAAGGGGAAAGGTTTTGTAGCGACCGAAAATGGGGAGAGTTTTTGTTTTTGTAGATCTGAAATTTTCATATCTAAGAGATGGTTTTAAAAGGGAACTCCCGACGCAGTACAAAAATTGTCAGAAGTTCCCCTAAAACTCTCGACGTGTTATTTTCGCATTGGGACTTCGAGGGGAGCTACAGATGCCTTACTTAAATAGTGTCGAGAGTCCAGAGTTTCTCATATTTTAAAATAATAATTTAGGATTCAACTTTCGACACCAGTTTATGGCGTTAAAAGTTGTTGGTTACACCCGACACTAATTTTAAAAAAAAAAGGGAGAAAAAAAATGAGGTAGATGGTTTCTCCTGTTAGTCATGGTTTAATTTGCAATGTAGTTTGTTTTTCTTTTTAATAAACTTTTTTTTTCAAAAATGAAACATTTTCCATATTTTGAAAACTAACAGTGGGATAGAGGATAAAAACATCCACATTTATAATAAGCAAAAGACAAAAATAGAAAAGAATCATACAATATCTAACATTAATTTTTTAAATTTATATTTAAAGCAAAGAAACAGTATTAACACTTTGAATGGAGAAAAATATACCAAATAAAGTTAGGACGATGGTATCTCTTTTGAAACTCATATCAATCCGTAACCAACTATTTGTTAGATAATCATCATACTAAATTTTTGTTCACATCTCCATATTTTAATTGATTTTTATTATATAATAAAAATGTATACTTCTTATGTAAGTATTACATAAATGATCATCACATTAACTTCTCAATAATCCTAAAAATGCTTAAATATTTTTTTTATGTTCATAATATTTTACAATCTATAATACTTTTATTGATATTTTCGTAAAATTAAAACATCCATATATTTATTGGCATCAACATGTAACATACTCGAATAGTTGTTGGATAATATTGCTACACGAAAAATCTTTCTTGGTGTTGGATTTGTTGTTATCAAAATAAATGAAAGAGAGAAAGAAAGGGCCAACAGCAATGATTATATTATATAGTGTTTGGTTTGAAATAGAAAATTACTATTCAAAACTTGCATATTCCTATCATGGAATATCTACACATGCTTATTTCTTTCTCTTTTTCAAATATTGTACCACACAAAAATACAACCCAAGTTGACTATATTTCATAATTTAAAGAATATATCTCAAAGGTAAAAGAAAACAATATATCAATTTATACCTATGATTTTTTATATTATTAATTAACTATTCTATATTTTCTTTTATTTGATTACTGAATTTTAATTTAACTTTGTTTTTATAATTACTTTCTCCCATCATAAAATACAAACTTTGAATGTTTGTCAATTTGACTAGATAATAGGATTTGTTTGACTACTTGACAAAAAAAAAAAAAAAAAGTTCTTAAAAGATTGTATTTCTATTTGAACTCACTCTTCTCTAAAAATGGTTTGAAATACATTTAAGAGAAATTCCAAAGTTAAATTTCAAGCTGTAGCCAAATATATATTTTAATTTTTTTTTCAATAACTCATTTTTAAAATTAAGGATTGGTAACAGTTAAACAAAACACTCTATATAATTACATTAAGCAGTCGTTTGGTCCTCATACTATGAACAAGTGGAGTGGGCTATTTTAACCCATTCCATGTTTGGCTCAATGGTTATTATAACCTTAGGATTAAGACTAAGACTATTATACTCCTCCCCATTTCTCCTCCCTCACTATTCCTCACTCCCCAAGGATTATTATATATTTTACAAATTTTAATTATGCCACAAGAAAAATCATCTAAGGAATTTTGTTCATATATATTTTTAAAGATTTAGTTTAATTAAAAAATTAGATGAAAATTTGCATTACATTAAAAAATTAAAAGATTATAATATCATTTATGAAAATTAACATGACAATGGATATTTCACACCACCTTGACCACAAAATCAATTTCCATATTTTAGTTTGAAACAAGTTTAAATTTAAATGATATTTTTCTAGAACAAATTTAAAAGTTTTAAAAGAAAAATAACATTTTTTCAAAGTTTCAAAGAATGCTAATAATATTACTATCATATTAGAATCAAAATTATTAAAATTTAAATGACCAAAACTTATAGTCTAAGTTAAATATATAAAGTCTAGAAGTTTAAACAGAAAATTTGAAAAACTAAATAGTATAAATAAAACATTTTTTTTAAAAAAATAGGACAAAGCGTGAAAATATTTACACCGTATAGAACAATTTTGAAAAAGGAAAAAAAACCCACAAGCCCACAATGTGAGGCCCATATCCGAGACAGGCAGTTCTGTTGCAGAAGAGAGGCGTCGATGAGTGGGATGATCCTTCAAAAATAAAAAGATTGATCATTCTAAAGACAAAATTCAAAGGGAAGGAAGAAAGTCGCATTGAGAGAAGACAATGGAGGGAGAGTTGTCACGATGAAGAAGTTCTATCACAAGAAGAGTTAGACGATCTGGTGAAGTAATGCGAAGAGGAGTCAAAAGAGAAGTGGGTGGTTGTGGTCTGTCGTGAGAAAGAGAAGGCAGGAAAAAAAGTTTAGCTTTCTGAGATGATAAGATTTGCGTCTTGAGGGGACGTCTAATCTTAAGTTGACGTTGGCTTACGTGTCAAGGGACGTCTAATCTTAAGTTGACATTGGCTTACGTGTCGAGCTTGTTTTGGCTGCATAATGCTGCAAGGCGGTAAGGTGATACGTGTAAAGTTATAATTCAAAACTGGAGAGTAAGGAGGGTAACCGGTCCAAAGGATTAGTAATAATAGGGGTGAAGGCTCCAAACGAAGTGCTGTTATTTAGAAGTTTTGTCGAGAGAGTGCAAGGAGTAGAGTTGTCACTGAGAGAGTTCTAGGCAAGGAGAGGTGTAAGGGGAAGAAGAAGTTCAGACATTTTCGCGAGTGACTTTCCTAAACTAAACAATCCTGTGTGAGTGACTTTCTTATGCTAAATACTCATGCAAGGGAGATTTGTAAACTCAATGTTTTGTAATGTTTTTTAAATAGATTCATTTTGAGTTTGAGTTATGCATAACACTTTCTGTATCTCTTTGTTTTATTATTAATGTCACTATAAGAAATTCGAGATCTCCTGACGCCGATTTATTCCATCGGGAGATATGGTATCTCCCAATGCAATTATCGGAGCGTTGAGAGATACTTGATCTCTCGACGCATACGATTACCGATTGGAAGATATGGTAAAACTCTTGAAGCCACCGATAATGCGCTGAAACATATCGGAAACTCCCAACGTCATCAATAATAATGCGTCAGGAGATATCCTTTAAAAACTCACCCCTCTGTAATTCACAAATTTGCGAAGGAGAGAAGATATTAGGATTGTAAAAACTGAAGGGGGAGAAGAAAGGGTTGCAAAAATGCACCACCGACCACCGTCCTTGTTGTTGACCTTTCTCTTTCGGTGCCGCCATTGCTGCTCTTCTGGTATGTAATAAGCTAGATTACTAATTTTGCCGTAAAAAATCCATTTTTTCCAAAAATCATGAATTTTATTTTCTAAGGCCATGGCGTTGAAGTCATTCTGATGCTTTTTACTTTAGTCTCTAAGCACCTTACTGCTCATCCTTTGTAGCATAATGACACCAAATCGTTGAGGTATGCTTCTTTTTATTTTCTTCCTCTGATTGAACTGGTTTTGAATGTGAATTTTTAGTTTTTAAAATTCTTTTCTCTGTTTCTATACCATGGACATTATTCGTAATTCATTTTCCCTTTGCATCTGTTTTGTCTAAATTGTATTACATTTGCATCTGTCTTGGAAGATCTGCAAATCACAGGTATCAGGAGGTCAAATAGAAACACTCTTCATTGAATGCAATCATTTATGTGAATATTATATATGCCTACCGGTAATTTCATATATCAATTTTGACTTTAATTATTATAGAAATGACAAATGTGTTCCTTGTGTTTATGTCGTCAAGTCTCTGTTTTCTTTGGTTATTTGCTGGTATTTTACAAGGGAAGATGCAATGTGGATAGAACTGAAGCTTTGGTAAAGGAAATGGAAGAAGAAGGCATAGATGCTCCAATTGACATATATCACACCATGATGGATGGCTATACAATGGTTGGTGATGAGAACAAGTGCCTGCTTGTGTTTAACGAGAACAAGTGTCTGCTTGTGTTTGAAAGATTTAAGTTACAGTGCCTGTGTAAAGTTATTCTTGTTTGTATTGGCTAGGAATAATGATTTGAAGTGAAATATGAAAATGAAAGAGAACAACTGAAATTTAGTTAGGGCTGCAATTGTTTTTATGGATCCGTACTTAGCATTCTGTATCTGGGTTGGTATGGCATTTACTTCTCCGTTGATGAAATAATTTTGTCATTAGTGTTTACTACATGACATCATCTCTAAACTTTTCATTTCTACTAACTATAATGCAAGAATGTGATTTGAATCATTCAGTCATTACTTATGGATGTCTCATTAATCTTTACGCAAAGGTAAATTATGTTTTTTAGCCCCCTTTGTTATTTATCATATTCTCGTATTGTATGGCTAAATATTTAGAAGGAAATGAAGCATAATGTTAGTTTATACTTGTTTCTTGTTTTCTTTCCCTTCTTTCTTCCCATGTTTGGCCTCATCATTTTTTTTAGAAAACCCTGATAATGACAAAATAATGGATAACAAATTGAAAAATAGCAAATCCCAAAAATATTTTGATTTATAGTAAAACCGTCTGTTGTAGATATTTTTTGACATTTTTTCAGTCAACTTTACCACTTCATATAGGGAAATTTCTTTATCGCAGATACACTGTATTTGTGTAAGTTAAAATGATGGAATATAACTCATAATCACGAATAGAGTGTATTTGCAAATCATTCAGTTTCATAAAAATAAAATAAATATCTATTTTCGAGATTGATCTGATTGAATCAACATCCGCTAGATTTATGCCTGCAATTTATACAAGATTTTCGGATTTGTAGGTTTCAAATCAAGTAATTAATAATTTATTTTTATTAATATATATATACTAATAGCTATTTAATTCATACTCTTGTTGCTATCCACTCTATTCATTGTATATCATTGTATGTTTCATAAGGTTTGGTTAATACTTAGTAACATTTTATTATATCATACAAATACACAATTTTCATATTTATCCTTCATTGTTTTTGGATTATATATATATAGTAATAAATATTTATTTTATTATTTGATTTTGAAAGTTTAGTTGAAAGATCTCCAAAATTTGAATTTAAATTTGTATCATTCCCTAAAATCGTGCATTTGATATAATAACAATCTCATATTAATATTTTATTCCCATATAATTATGCATTTAATCATCATTCTATAAAATGGTTCATTTAATAACACAATAATAAATTGAAATCAAAACTTCCATAAAATACTCCATTTAATGATTCTTCCATAAAATGATTTTATTTTCCCTAATTACGATGTATTTAACACCCATATCATTAGTTTAAGAAAAAATTTATCATCCATAAATATCGTGATAGTTGGTTTGCCTAAAATAATGCGAAACATAATTTCAAAATTTTAGAATGATATTGTTATTATCCTTTATATTTTCCATAAATATTATTTAAAAATTGATTCTAAATTTTGATTTGAAACCACCAAAATTGATTTTAAATTGACCATTTATTCATAGTCTTCACGATCTAGCCTACTTTTTTTTTCATTTTTTTACTTTAGCTGCTCTGTTGAGTCTGATAAAGAAATCGAACAAATTATAAATCAGGCTCCCCAATTTGGCTAACAATGCAATAAAGATGAAAACACATGGAAAGTTAATTTTTGTTATAAAGATGCAAAATGTGGAAAGTTAACTTTTTAAAAACATAAATGTTGTCAAACGTTTCAAAAGAAATTACAGTTTGCAATTTGAATTTGTTAAAAGATACACGATCTGATTATTTACAATTTGACTTGAAAATTAGAAAATTTCAAATTTTAAATTATGTATGGTTGGTTCTTCCTTTGGAGGGTTCTTCATTCCCTCTTATTGGATGCTTGTGCAAATTCTTTCTTGCCTCCTGACCCTTTGGCCATTGTATGTTTTGTTATATCCTGTAATGAACCATACAGTAAGTTATAAGAATGTACAACTTTGTTATACTTAGAAAAATTCTCGAAAAAATATATATGAATACCTCGTCTGAAGAGCTTGAAAGAGTTTTGACCCCTGTTAGACAATGATTTTTTTGAACCAGTGCATCCCGAAGACCATAATTTGTCACTTCTTCGCTTTTCTCCTTGACTCTTCTCCGTTCTCATCTTTAGATTTTCTACAATTTATAAAATAATAAACATTCAAAATAAAAACAAATAATACAAAGCAATCCTTTTTTTTTCTCATAAAACGTGGGACATAATTGTTGTACGTTTTATTTTATAATAATAATAAAAAAAATTAAAAACAAACTGATTGTTATCTCTATATATATCATATAGTTAAAAACAACAAATTTTTATTCAAACTATATTGTCTCTTTCGAACCTTTCAAAATTACAGAGTCGACAACAATGACGATATTCAAAGTAAAGCGGTCGAAGAAGAGGAAGAGATTTGAAATAATCGTGTATTGCACAAATGTGATCCGAGAGAAAACTGGTAAGAAGACGAACATATGGATTTTCAAAATTTCTTTAGGGTTTCGAATGTAAGAAGGAAGTAGCCAATCGAAGTTTAAGAAAAAAAATGATCACTTGCAGAGATTTTAATTTTTGCAGGAGTGAACTGAATCTTTCCATTAATGACAAGTTTTTTAATCTTTATGTTTTTGGGGAAAATTTTTATGTAGCATATGTTATTGTAATTATAGTGTATTTGGGATTTAGGTAAACAATTGTATTTTTCAGATTGACTAGGGGCATTTAAGAGATTGTTTCGTTTATTTATTTTTTTATATTTTTATGTTTTGCTATTCCAATATTTTAACATTATTTTTGCTATTTTCCCAAAGGAAAACTCATAATTTGCTTTTCTTCTTGACAACACTTTTTTCTTTCAAGATGTCAGTGAGTTGTCTAATGATGGACATGTTTTGATTTATATCAGAAGTAAGAAAAAAAAAAACAAAAAAAAGATAACATAAATAACTATTGCTATTTTTTTAAGTTCATTTTTACATAGTACTACATCTGGCGTTACAGATTCTCTTTCATTATTTTTTTTTACCCTCTTTCATCATTCTTTCCGCTTTGGAAAGTTTCTAAAGCTTTAGAAGTTAGCAAAGAAATGGAACATGCTGGCATAAAGCACAACATGAAGACCTCCATGTTGATCAATGGGTTCTTGGAGTTGAAAGATTGGGCTAATGCTTTGATTTGATAAAGAATGGTATTAGGCCTGATGTAGTACTCTATAATAATATCATCACAACATTTTGTGGGATGGGGAGGATGGATCGTGCTGTTTGTACTATCAAGGAAATGCAGAAGCAGAGGCACATACCCTCCATTTATTGATACTTGATTTATGTCTCAGGATGGATATAGTACCTTCCATTTAATAATGGAAGATATATTTTGTTTAAAAAATAGAGGATCTCTAGACACACAACATTGTAGCGTCAGGAGATAGTAGAGAACGCCTGACACTATAGATGGCATCAGGAGATAACAACTTTCAACATCGTATGAACGACGTTGGGAGTTCTCTATGATCTCCCGCGCTACAAAGTTGTGTGTTGGGAGATCCACTCCCACACATTTCTCCCGATCTCAATCTTGATGGCAATTTATGCGTCAGAAGATCCTACCGATGTTTTTGTGCATTGGGAGATACCCATTTTCTTGTAGTGTGTGTTGTTGTTTGAAAATAGAAAATTATTGCTTTCTATGTGCTGATTGTAATGAATGTATGTAAACCAATGGTCCTATTCATATCAAGTGGGCAGTGATTATGTAGTGTGCACATAATGTGAATGACGTCATGTGGACGACCGGTGCAACAAGAAACAAATAAAAAAACTTCTTAGATGCTGTGGATGGAGTGAACATCAAAATAACTCAATTGTAAGATACTGCTGAGAGTGATTCGTAGTAGGCTTGACGAGAGAAAGGGTTCATGTTCTTGGTGGAAAGGAATAAGAGAAGCTAATGTGAGATTTCCATGATTTATGAAATGAGGCATTGGAAGATGCGTTTGAGAAAAGAAAATGATTTTGTGCTTGACTTGTAGTCCCAAAAAGGTTTTATAAAATCTTCACTGTCACACCACATCCCGAGCACTTGCTTGCTTGGCTCGAGATGTAGCGTGATGTTAGCTGAAGCCATTCACCTCTGGAACAACTCCAATTGACCCTTGACATGAAAACGTGAAATATTTAAGAATATTTAAGAATGGAAGTCTTTAAACTTGAAATACTTTAAAACCATAGTGTAACCCATTTGAAATTCTTTTTACAAATACCAAGTAAAATATATTAAACATGAAAGTATAAACTTTTGAGTAAGTACAGTAATGCTTTAAAAAAAAAACAATTCCTTTTATGATTAAAAACTAAGTTGGCCTGGCAACAGTAAGTTAAGCACGCGAAGAGTCACAATCTGTACCTGGAAAGAGGAAAAACATAGTAAGTCGAAAGACTTAGTGAGCAACAGTTTTAGAAAATAGGTTTTCATAAACAATTGAATATAAAACTGAAGCTTAAATACATTTATCGATAAACAGTCATTTCATAACATGATACTTGAAACAATAAAACTTTTGCATCGCTTTTTGAAGATCATGTTCCATAGCCAGAGGCAATATTTACTCTTTTGTCTGAAGATGGAACAGTAGTTGGGAAGCTATCCCCCTCCTTTAAAGTATAAAAATATACCCTTTCCGATGTCCCATAAACTATAGGTTCGTTAACTCTACTATCAGTATGGAGTTAACCACATGTATACAATAGGTCTCATGAAATATTCGAGCTAGGAGAAAACATTTGAAAACATAGAAATATTTTCCTTGGCCTTGATCATGAGATCATTCAAACATGCTGTAATCAATTCATAAATATTTATCATGAATCATAACTTGAAAATCATGCTTTATAAATCCTTTCACAAGTTATTGCTTGTATAGCTTGAACAAGAAAATATCCAAAATGTTTAATAAATACTTTTGAAATCAGTGTTACTCACAACACTTGAATAGAGCGTTGATCGTGAGATTCCTCTTAAGCCTCCTTGATCTAAAAAATTTACATTTTATCCTTAATTAATCCCTTCAACAAGAAAATATCCAATTTTCCTTAAAACTCCCAAAACTATCATACTAGCTCAAAACAGCCCGAAAACAATCCAACGATGATCATTGACATAGGGGATGAGCTTGTATGTGGGCGCATGGCCTGAGGCCTTGTCGCGTGCTAAACTCACAATGAGAGATGTCGCACGCGACCTTTCCGCGCCTACCCAGCGTGCCCATTGCATGCCTTGTACGCATTGTGCTTCCTGCACACCCTACACTCTAACCTCACAACGCAAGGTCATGCGCGCAGATTGAGTGCATCCCTTGCCGCTCGACTGTGCCATGGCCTTGTCACAAACCTTACAACAACAAAATATAACCTCTATGACCAAAACGACACGTCCATCTCGCCTAGCATGAATGACACCGACCTATTGTTCAGAACTTAATTTTTCTTCAAGAATACATGACCCAACTTTGAAACTCATAACTCAAATCCATAACTCTTTTGACAAAACTTCCTTCTACAAAGTTTCTTTAAAATGTCTTAACTTTCTTACCTCAATATTTCAGAGCAAAACTCGAAAGAACGAGTTCTTTAGCCTTCTTGGAATGAACCTTGTTCAGTTTTCCTTCCAGAATGACCTTCTCGCCTAATCTTGATCCCAAACACAAACCTTCTTGCATCCAACTTGAATAGCAACCCTTCTCCACAAACTAGATGCAATTTTAGAGCTTTTAATATTAATTTGAGTAAATTTGCACAAGTGAGTTGTGAGAAACTCTTAACTGAAGTTACCTATTTATAAGAGTACTTGCACGAAAATGAGTTAACACCTCATCCTTGATTACACTCACCTCTTAATCTCCTAATTACACCTCCTACTTCTTTTCCACATCATTCTTGGCTGCAAAATGCATGTTAACATGCTTAAGACACCTGGATTAATCTTTAAACCAATTACCCTAATCATGCCACGTTATTATCCTAATCACATGGCTAACCTCCAAGGTCTTCTCAGATAACTTGGCCGCCTAACCTTTCAACGCATAGTCCTTGGCCGCCTAGCTAACCTCTCAACGCATAGCCTTGACCACTCACACTTCTCGCCCACTAAGCTCTATAGCCTTTTCGCATAGCCTTGCTTAGTGCAGTCTTGTCGCCCAACCTAACCTCTGAATAACCAATGACACTAAGCCAAATTTTCTATTTTTTTCTTAACTCTGACTGAACCATAAAATCTTAATGCCTCTTCTAAAATTTTTTTACCTTCTTTTTCCTGCATCTTTCCTTTCCTCTTGTCCTTGACTAATCTTAACAAGTTCTAAAGGTTTAAGAAATTTTGGGGTTTCACATTCACTCACTAAGTATTTGACTTACGTGTTTAAGTTTGTTGCTTGTTCGTTAATTTAACAATTATTTGTGGATGTATCATGTTAGGCTTTAAGTGAGTGACTTAATAGGTAACTAGAATAAGATGATGCGATAAAAGGATCATTTCCTACCTATACGTTGCTAACTTGCTAATTATATGCATGTAGCACAAGTTTTTCTCTTGGTTGTCCAAATGTAAACAAAACGAGAGGTTTCTTAGGTAAGCCAGGGTCGAACACAGAGAATTTCTATCAATCTGTAGAAGTAATGTTTACTCGTCATTCAGGTGATGTACAATATCTATATAGTGTAAAGTAAAAGTATGTGTGTGTATTAATTCTACTATATACACTAGAGATTCTATTGAAGGTGACATGGAATGGTGTGAAGAAATGTGAAGGAATATTTCCGTGTTTAGGCGATTAAACCATCTTGTAGTCCTTAATGTGATAGAGATCGCTTAACCAGCTTCTAATTAAGGCAGACACTTCTCAGTGCCTAAACGTCACGCTTGTTCGCCTCTCGGGATACAAATCATAAAGATAAATTAGGTGACAACTTCTAGATTTTATTAGTTGTGAGAGTCACATTGCCTCTCTTTTAAGGGTGACAACCTCTCGACACCAAGTTACCACACTTGTTCTCCTTCCAGAACACAGATGATGGAGGCTTAATTGCCATGATGGAGTTTGTTTCCAAACTCTTTCCTGTGCGAATTTAGCCATGTCCTTGCTACTTACCCTCTGAAGCAGTTGGCGACGAACGTTGGCCAAGCGATGGAGTCAAAGCTCAGCTAAACGTGATGAACCTTAGAAGTAAACACCTTTTATCAAGAACTTATAACACTTCGACAAATGAACAATAAAGGAATGATAGGTTGACAAAGAATAAAGATGTAATGTATTGATAGCTGTAGGCCTTTTGGCCATGTACAATATAAAAGTGAAACATTACAATGAAAGAACAAAAATGCATTCCTTGGCTCTTTTACGAGTTAGGGGGAAGAGGATGGATGTTTCTCTCTCTAATATTTCTCTAAGCTCTCACTCAAAGGTTGGTCGGAGAAGAGGTAAATGGGTAGAACTTCTATAAAAGAGGAAAGGTTAGTCCGTTCCACCGGCTCATATGGAGCTTTAATTTCTAGGGTTTGGTCCATTCAAACCTTGCCAAGTTTACATGGTAGAGATGAAGGCTTTATATAGATTACTTTAGGTGGGAAGCTTATATTCTTCTGCACATGTCAACACCGAATGCAGCCTTGTGATGTCATAAAAACTCCAACTACCATTATTGTCTTCTAGTGAATCACCTTACATGATGATATGGCATCTTGTCTGGTGGTGTTAATCGCTAGGCAATCTTCCTAAGCTTTTTGCACGAGGTCTTCTTGCAATTCACTATATTTCTTCTTTTCATCGTGATAAAAACACTGAAAGCATGGTAAAATAAGCATGGAGACTTATGTAAGCTATATTATCTTATCATTATGAATTTGTGATGAAAGCTACGGGTTTTGACACTTTTTTTCCATGTTCTGACTCCATTGTTCTACCTAAAAGAACACAATAACTTGTATTTCTACAAGTTTATCATTTTCCTTACTCAAGTGATCAGACATTGAGGCCAAGTAAGAAAAGGTAAGATGGATTATGACGCGGAAAACTTGATCAAGCTATCTATCTTTGGATGGTTTAAGGTTACTACATTTGGAGAGGGCTACATCCCAATTTTGTGTGTGGGATGAGTCTTATCTTTGAGATGGATTGCTAGGCAATCAAGGAGAAGAAATGAGAAAGGGGTTCTTATACTCCTAAATACCTTGACGAGAAGAGTAGTATCCCAATCGGTGAAAGAAGGCGTGGAGCTTAATTAGAGCTTATAGCTTAGGATTTACTTTTGTGCCCTGCGAGGAGAGAAATGTAATTGTAAAGTATGGGATCAAGTATTAAAATCAGAGTTGTGTTTTCTATTTTTTTTGTTGTGTTGTGTATCCCTGTTGTGTTATCGCTTAATAGCTAATAAGTTTGAGTGTTAAAGGCTAGACGATTAAGCTAAACTTGTTGGTTTAGTGTTTTTCGCTGTGTTGAGTTGTAAAGATCTTCTGAGTTTAAAGTTGGAACTCTGCGATGGAGATTGGTTGGGGAAGTTTCACTTCGTTCAACTCGTTATCTTGCGAAGAGATACGTGTTGGGTGTCTAGGCGACACGCCTTTTTCTGGTCACATAAAGTGGCAAGCGGGGCAGGACATGAAACACAATGTAAAATAACAAAAATACCACTACGCATCACACACACGTGAAAAAATAATTTTGTACCAAGTATAAACGATCTTGTATCCCATTCAAAACGATCTTGTACCCTTATACAAAGTCTAAATGATCTTGCACCCTTGAACCCAGTCTAAACGATCATGTACCCTCGTACCTAATCTAAACACTATAAGAAAAGGGTGATCTCCCAACGCACAAACACATCAAGAGATATACAAAAATGCATCAAAAGGATCTCCTGACGCATAAAGGTCCATTGAGATCGGGGTCGGAAAAAATGTGTCAAGAAAGGATCTTTCGATGCACAACATGATGCGTCGGGAGATCACAGAGAACTTCTGATGTATGGACGACGTTAGGAGTTCTCCATAATCTTCCGACGCATCATGTTGTCCATCGGAAGATCCTCTATTTCTTTTTTAAAATACCTTCCATTATTAAATGGAAGGTTTATATATGGCTTACTCTGCAATTCCCTTTTTTTATTGCGACATCTTTATTTGTTTCCAAACACTTAGTTTGTAACAATGTACATGTGAAATAAATGCATAATCGTTAAATATTTGTTATCCACAAAAGAAATGAACTCCACAATCAAAACAAATATACCTTTGTAGTCCTCTAAGTTAAAGATGACAGAAAACTCATTGTTTTGGTCTTGAAAAATAATGATAGAAAACCAATTAGTAATTCAAATCAAGCATCTACGACCTAGCCGCAATGGAACGTGGACGTAGCTACATATGGGTACCGCCACACATAGTTATTTATGTTTTTATATTGTTACTACATATAAAAGAAAGAAGATACAAAATTTAGAACCATAGAGGAACTTCAAGGTGGTAGTTACAAACTTTAAAACAATGAAACTTTGATGAAAAACATTATGTAATCCAATTTGAGGGTCAAAATGGCGACTTTGGGAAAAGGGTTGGATAAGCTGTCTTCAGCAACTTGTCCAAGGAGTAGATCTTGAAAAGTTACATGGAATATAAAAAAATTACACAATTAGAACAACTATGCTCAAAGTTATGGACTTCCAAAGTTTCAACAAAGTTTTATGTAATTTTGAAGGAAATTCAATGTCAAGATACGTTAATAAAATGCTAACTTTATGACAATAGATGTAAATATCTTAAAAAATACATCAAATCAAGTGGTCATATGCATAAAATGAGTTAGTATTAATAGAAATATGAAACTCGAAAGCAAAAATGATATACATAAACGACAAGAAACTAAAATGCTTATAACTCGGGGAAGTTTATTACTAAACAAAACTAATAACTTGGGAAGTTTATAACATTCTTTGATCCACAGAGATTGATACAACAACATTCCATAAATAATATTTATAGATTACTTATCAACTACTTCAACTAACTGATAGTCTTAGTAGCAAGGTGATCCACAGAGATTGATACAACAACGTCCCACAAATACAACCATATTTCACAACATTCATCCATAAACTAAACTCTAATTCAACCATTCCTACAAAATAAAATATAAATCTAATTCAACCACAAACTAACGATAAATTATCAAAGCAACAATTTTCAACCAAACCTTAACTAAAATGTACACAACAATAACATTCACTAACAACATTCAACATAAATCTAAGGCAACATCTAATTCAACATAATTCACCAACAACATTCAACATAAAAAAACATAGATATTATTTAGGACAACGTCTACAATCCATATTAATAAAAAAAACATACAAATTCTAGAGAATTTAAACAAATCTCAAAACATTCTAAGCATTTCATCAAACAAAGTCTTCAAAACAAAGTAATTTTAGGGAAAATTTCAAAGAACAAAGAGTTTTAGAGCAAAATTAAAAACTAATTTGAAATCTAAATACTAAAACTAATTAACTAAAACAAAACAAGAATTAACTAAACTAAACAACTTATCAGAATGAAGAGTGACAACGACATATGAAAACAAATGGTGGGACAGGGACGACGAGCGATGGCAGCGTGGATTTCTCTCCTTCTCGGTCTCTCTCTCAAATCGCTCACGGTCTTCTCCTTTTTAGTTTTGTAAATTACAGAATTGGAGGTGGGTTCTTTTTAGGAGAACTTACGACGCACTACAAACATGTTGGGAGACCCCCTACTACTGACGTAATAAGTAAAACATCGAGAATAGTTTTCCCCTTTCTCAATGTTTTATTTATTATCTTGGGCATAGGGTCCACCTCTCCCGACGTCTCTTATATGGTGTCGGGGGAAGTTGAATAATTATTTTATTGTATATTTTTACCCGACGTAGTCAACATAGACGCTGGAATGCCTAAACTTTCAACCACGCATGCATACAGACATTAGGGAAAATGCAAGAATTAAATATTAATTTATCTTTCCCCGATGTCTTGAACCACGACGCCAGGACTACTTGTCTCGACCGACGTGTATTTTTATGCATTGGGCATGGGCCTTTTTTTCGACGTTGCTTTTGCTGACGCCTATTTTTGCATCGGGAGAGCTCCGATTTCTTGTAGTGAAACGATCTTGTATCCAGTCTAAACGATGTTGTACCTCTGTACCCAGCTTAAATGGTCTTGTACCTAATCTAAAAGATCTTGCTACATGATCTTGTACCATAGTACCTAGTGTAAGCAATCTTGTAACCTTGTTCCCAATCTACATGTTCATTTAGGTTCTGTACGAAGAGGAAAAAAAGAAGATGAGAGATAAAGAAGAAGAAAGAAATTCTGGAAGAGGAAATAAAGAAGAAATCGCAAACAAGAAGAAGTAGAAATATAAAGAAGGAGAAATAATCATATGAAGAAATTAATAATATGGAGAGGAGAAGAATAAACCACAAAGAAGAAAAAGAAGAGTAAAGCGAAGAATGGTTCCACAATATTGAAAAATAACAAAGGGCAAATTTAGATTTTATGAAAAAACAATGGTAGCTTCATGGACTTTAATTTTTTGTTACATGGGCTGTAAATATTTTTGGCTTTTGTTATATTTAGGTAAATTAAGCATAAATAAATATGCAAATTTAATTAATTAAAATAGCATTTAAACATTTTTAGCTCATTTTCACTTTTCATCTTTACAAGATTCTCAAAGATGATCTTATGTTCATCAAGCGGTCGTAAATTGTCATTAACCCAATACTCTTATGACATATCAAGAATTAAATTCAACAATTTTCTTATCACTAATTATTGTTTTTCATAAAAAGAGAAAATATTATTATTTGAGTCTTTTTTTTTACCATTTATGTTTGTTGACCCATCATCTGTCCAATTCTTTGTACTGACACCAATTAGTCGCTCACGGTAGTGAAAAACTCAGTTTGAAGCTAAATTTGTTAAATGAACATCCTAATTAACCATATTTGATCAAATCAATTGAAGAAAAATGTGTATTTCATGTATAATATATATGTACGCCAAAAAAGAGTAGTGAAAAACCATATTATTATAGTCTCCATCCCAAACACAGATTATAATAACATAGACTATAATTAATGTGCAACCCAAACACATATTATAATAACACAGACTACAATAGTTTGCACACCAAACACATACTATTATAATCTCAAGACTATTATTATAAATCGATCATTGTTTCAAACGGCCTCTAAAAGTTTAAATATAATTGATAGGATAACAGAAAAAAAAAAAAAAAAAAAACTAACATATAAACTACTAAAAAATTTCAAAGGAAAGACCTGGCTCTTAAAATTATTCTTAAAAGAAATTACCATTTTTCCATTACCTTTTCAAAAGGAGAGAATATAGCAATGAGAGTAAGAGTGGTAAAATAATAATGAGAATAAAAATATTAGCATGTATAGCAATATTTTTAAAAAGTTGTAAATATAACCAAGTCTAACTATCAACGATAGACTTCTATTGCTATAGACTCTTATACCATTGATGGGCTATTGCTAATAAACCATACAAGTCTATCAGTGATAAAAGCCTATCCTATTACTGATAGATTATTGTTATAATAAACTTTGCTATATTTATAATTTTTAAATGTTGTTATACACTTGATTATTATCCAAAAACTTGCTATATCCATTACAATCAATGTTAAGTTAACTACATTGAAAACCCTGAGGAAAGTAAGTCGACTCTAATATTAAAATTAAAATTGTATACTTGCTATAAAGATTTCTTTGTTAACTTAACATAGAAGTCGGTGTGACAAGGACCACATTGATGTATGTGCAAAGCTTTCTTATCTTGTAAGTCATGTTCTTTAAAAAAAAACAAACTTATAGTTCTTGTCATGACACGGTTAGATACGTTTCCTATCTAGATTTTAGCATAAAATAACCTAGTCTTATAATTTTGACAACATACACTAGTAAGAATTACTTCTTTAGGGAATATATTTTTAAAAAATAAATTTTACTTTTACTTTTGCTTTTGTTTTTTTTGTTTTTTGTTTTGAAGTCCAACAAGTGTGAGTGAAGGAATTTGAGGTTCCGTGATTGAAGATATACAAGTTAAACTATATATATTCAAGTTGGTTCAGACTAAAAAAGGGCTATGTAAAATGAGAAAACACGTTACATTTACAATAATGGAAAGTGAAAGGACAATGAATTTAACTTTCTAAAGCAATTATATCTTCCCATCATATAATGTTTCACTATTATTTTCTTGTCCATGAAATTGGCGTACAATGAATAAATGACTATAAAATTTTATGAGTTGTCTTTGTACCCTTTCTTCCCAACCAAAGTGCCATTTTTCTGTAGGGCTCTATATCATGAGTTTATATATGCATATTTTGCACAAGGGAGAAGGATTTGTCATATATCCATTAAGAAATAAAAGGACAATAATTTCAGACCCTTTATTTCAAAGTTCTTATGATGATAAAGAGTTTGAAGAATACTCAAGAAAAGAAAAACAGATAAGAAGAGAACTATATATATCTTTGATCCTTGGAAACTTCATAACAACACGACGATAAAACGACAGAAATAAAGACTAAAAAAATAAGTTTACGAAAAATAATTAAATATTGATGAAGCCTGCTCCAACCTGCAAGGCTCAAAACCCACACGTGAACTCACTATTAAAATTCAATCAAATTCAGTATAGTTAATTTTAAAGTTTTTGCTCTTTCTTTTAATCATTCCTACCTTATCACAAAGTTAAGAAATGTAGTGTAAATTAAAGCAACCTTTAATAAAAAGTATGATTAAGAAACTTAAGTATGGAGGGAAAATTTGCACGTGTGTATATATACATTGAAAAATGTGGTAAGACTATTATTGATTTATATATAATGTACATATCATGGAAGCAACTATTAAAAAATATTGATGTCGCAGTGCATGTGACTATTGCAATTGAATTGTGTCTCCTTATTCATTATTGGGCATACAATTTCTCTTACATATATATATATATATATATTTGTGTCAAAATTTTATATTTTGAATATCAAGATTTATTGATCACATTCAAAAGAAATTTGGGAGATGAGAGAAGCATGTGGACGTTTGTTTGTAATTTTTTTGGGAAAAAAAATCTCTGCTATTTCTATTTAGTGCATACATTGTCATAAATTATATGCAATTTGACTGTGTATAACACACACATGATCTTCAACAGTCTTCTAAATTTCCATTAAAATTATGAACACATGGGATTCTTTTTTCTTTTTCTTTTCTTTTTTAATTTTCTTTTAATGAGTGTCATCATAACTTTTTATAGACCTAAATTACATGATTTAATTGTCATAGACAACAGTTATTAAATGATAAACAAATATAATATTTGTATATTATAGTGACTAAGAGTTATGTGTTATCATGGACATATTCTAAAGATGTTTATAGATTAACTTATATGATGAAATATATAAAAATATGTTATCAACAGAAAAAAAAATTGTTAATATTTTGTCTATATTTTTATTGAACCTTCGACATGTTTTATTATGAAAAATTGCATTAGATGACAAATTCTTTTTTTTTTAAAAAAAAACATGTCATAACATCTCTTTTTTTGCATATTATAAATTTGACAAATATGACGGTAATCAATAATCGAATGGTAACCTGTTTTTAAATTTGCTATTTTTGCAAATTTGAAAATGCAAGTGACATGGACTCTATTATTATAAATTACTATTTTTGCAAACTCCCCTTTTTATCATTGAGGTCTTGACAATTGTAGCTTAATTTTACATGTCTAGCTTAGTGTAAATTTGTAATAAATCATATTGTAATGAAATTAATTTTAGCCAAAATAATTAATACAAAAGTTGTTAAAATCGATAATGACATTCACATAAGGTTTTGTGTTTGAGGGATCGTCACAACTATATACATATGTAAATGACAATATTTTTAAATAAAGTCATTGTTTTTATTTTTTCCTTTTTCTTTTTTTTTGTTAAATTACAAAATGTGACGACCCAGACTTTTCAGACTGACCGTCTAAGTCGTCAATTTGACGCAAAACTGTTTGTTGACAAAAGACACAGCAAGATTCAGTTGAAATCGTAAGAAAACGAAGGAAAATTTAATCTGGCCATATTTCCAAAATACAAAATTTCAAAGGCTGTTTACAAAAATTTAACTATTTATAGACTTAGTTAAATCAAAATATTTTCAAACCGTCAGCGGAAGCAGTTTAAAGACAGTCCCCTATGGCAATTCACGAGTCCTTCTTGTCCCTCGTCGGTCTGCCCCTCGTGTTACCTTTGCCTAAAAAGTTAAACATAAAAAGGGTGAGTATTAATATACTCAGTAAGGGACCCACTACTGGCCCGTTCAGGGAAAAATAAATTATTAGCATCCTATGGTGTACCCTGCACAGTCACAGTCTTGTGATCCCGTAGGATGCACATATCAGTCTAGTGCTCCCGAAGGATGCACCTATCAGTCTAGTGCTCCCGAAGGATGCACATATCAGTCTAGTGCTCCCGAAGGATGCACATATCAGTCTAGTGCTCCCGAAGGATGCACATATCAGTCTAGTGCTCCCAAAGGATGCACATATAGGGGATGATCCCGAAGGACACCCGCAGGGTAACTATCCACTAGGAAACTAATAATTTATCCCCTCAGTCCTTTCTAAACATCTTAACAGTCATGCTCAATACAGTCAAATTTCCTTATCACATAAGCTCCCCATTTAACCTCGAACGACCATATTATCCAAATTTCACCCAAGGACAGTCAAACATATCACTACATCAGTCATCAACATAAATAGCCCAGCAGTCACAACATACGCTAGATAACAAGTCCACGTTAATCCATACATACATATATAAGTTTCATTCAGTCAAGCACAATATACGTTAAACTTTCAGTCCACACCCAAACAAACATCATAAACGTCATCCCTACTCAGTCCAGATGTAACATTCAGTCCATATAGTCAATACATCTTAATTCTTGTTATTGAGTCCAGTAGAAAATCCCTTACCTTAAGGATTACTAAATTTTTCTTGATCGAATTTGTAAACCGCGAACAACCTAACTGTGACGACCCGGACTTTTCGGACTGACCGTCTAAGTCGTCAATTTGACCCAAAACCGTTTGTTGACAAAAGACATAAGAATATTCAGTTGAAACCGTAAGAAAACGAAGGAAAATTTAATCGGGCCCTATTTCCAAAATACAAAATTTACAATGTGCTGTTTACAAAAAAATTTAACTATTGTAGCCTTAGTTAAATCAAAATATTTTTCAAACCGTCAGCGGAAGCAGTTTAAAGACAGACCCCTATGGCAAAATTCACGAGTCCTTCTTGTCCTTCGTCGGTCTGCCCCTCATGTTACCTTTGCCTGAAAAGTTAAACATAAAAAGGGTGAGTATTAATATACTCAGTAAGAGACCCACTACTGGTCCCATTAGAGGAACAATAAATTATTAGCATCCTATGGTGTACCCTGCACAGTCACAGTCTAGTGCTCCCGAAGGATGCACATAAAGGGGATGATCCCGAAGGACACCCGCAGGGTAACTATCCACTAGGAAACTAATAATTTATCCCCTCAGTCCCTTCTAAACATCTTAACAGTCATGCTCAATACAGTCAAATTTCCTTATCACATAAGCTCCCCATTTAACCTCGAACGACCATATTATCCAAATTTCACCCAAGGACAGTCAAACATATCACTACATCAGTCATCAACATAAATAACCCAGCAGTCACAACATACGCTAGATAACAAGTCCACGTCAATCCATACATACATATATAAGTTTCATTCAATCAAGCACAATATATGTTAAACTTTCAGTCCATACCCAAACAAACATCATAAACGTCATCCCTACTCAGTCCAGATATAACATTCAGCCCATATAGTCAATACATCTTAATTCTTGTTATTGAGTCCAGTAGAAAGTCCCTTACCTCAAGTTTATGCAAGTTCTTCAATCGAATAAGTTCCAATAATTAGATTCCTAAACATAACCAAATATAAAATCAATATCCTTCTAATTAATTTCATCCATTCAAATCACCCATGCGTAAATCTCACAACTCACCCAAGAAGTGGAGAAACGAACTCCCGCGAAGCTTATGGCAAAATTCAAAGTCCAAATTCTTCAAATCTCCAATATCGCCTTCAAGAACAAACATCCAAACAACCAATTTAAACAACATCAACTAATCGAAGTTTCAATGTAAACTCTTAAATCCATCAATTTCATCCTTACCCAACAAATTTACAACGACATAGCGGCCGCGGCACACAAGATTTGGGCAAGCAACATTGTGCAAATCAATTTGGGCATGGGTCGGCTTCCAATCCGCGGCTGGAAGGAGACGCACGGTGGTTGGCCTCTTGCCGAATGGAGGCAGATCGGCTCGGATCCGTGTCCGACTTCGCAAGATGTGCACGCCGGCGACCTTGCGGACGATACCAGAGACGGCGAGGGAACTGCTGCGCGCGGCTGGAAGGAGACAGAGACGATCGGCTTTGCGAACGGAGGCAGCCGGCGTGCGGCTGGGTTTGTCGGACGGTGATGCGGCACGGAACAGATCTGAGAAGGGGGTTTCGGCTTGCGGATGAAGAGTCACGGCGGCGTTAGACGCAGCGGCGCAAGGCTTCGCGAACCGGACGGAAGGCGGCTGTGCGACGGGGTTGCGGTGCGGCTGGGCTGGACGGCGGTGCAGTTGGGCAGGGCGGCGGTGGTGGTCGGCGGCTAGGGCAGTGGGAGAGGAAGAAGAGCAAAGAAAAAAAATGGAGGGGGGGGCCTGCACGCGGGGAGAAGGGAAGAGAGGGGGGGCTGCCCCCCCGTTTTTTTGATATTATAATAATAATAATAATAATAATAATAATAATAATATTTAATAAAAAAATATTATTATTTTTATTATTACCTTTTTTTTTTTTTTTTTATTTTTATTTTTTATTTTTATTTTTTTTGGCGTTACATTCTTCCCTCCTTAATAAACTTTCGTCCTCTAAAGTTCTAATCTCGGAATAACTCTGGGTAACGAGTCTTCATATCATCTTCTTGCTCCCAGGTTGCCTTTTCAACTCGGTGATTATGCACAACACCTTCACTAAAGAAATTCCTCTATTACGAAGCATCTTCACATCTCTAGCCAGAATCTCAACTGGTTGCTCCACATAGCTCAAATTCTCGTCAATCTCTAGTGGTTCATAGTCCACCACATGAGATGGATCTGCCACGTACTTCCTCAACATTGAAACATGGAAAATATTATGAACTGCAGAGAGAGATGGTGGCAATGCCAAACGATACGCCACAACACCAATTCTCTCTAAAATCTCAAACGGTCCCACAAAACGAGGGCTTAACTTCCCTTTCTTTTCAAAACGCATAACACCCTTCATAGGTGCTACCTTCAAGAACACCTTATCTCCCACATCAAACTCAAGGTCTTTCCGTCTCACATCAGCATAGCTTTTCTGTCTACTCTGCGCTGTTCGCATACGTGCTCTAATCTTCTGATTAGCCTCATTAGTAGACTGAATCAACTCAGGACCCATCAATCGCTGTTCACCAACCTCATTCCAACAAACAGGGGTCCTACAACATTTACCATACAAAGCTTCAAACGGTGCCATGCCGATGGTAGCCTGAAAACTGTTATTATAAGCGAACTCCATCAAATGCAAGTGAGAGTCCCAACTACCTGGAAACTCTAAAACACAAGCTCGTAGCATATCCTCTAAAACTTGGTTCAAACGTTCAGTTTGACCATCAGTCTGTGGATGAAAAGTCGTACTGAAATCTAACCTCGTGCCCATGGTAGTCTGAAGTCCCTTCCAAAACTTGGAAGTAAAATGTGCATCTCTGTCAGAAACAATAGACACAGGCACTCCATGCAGTCTTACAATCTCAGTTAAATATAACTGCGCCCACTTACTAGCAGTATAAGTGGACTTTCCTGGAACAAAATGTGCTGACTTCGTAAGTCTGTCTACAACAACCCAAATCACTGTGTAACCCTTCAGGGTTCTAGGCAGTCCTGTAATAAAGTCCATCGACACATTCTCCCACTTCCACTCTGGCACACTCAAAGGCTGCAACAAACCTGCTGGTTTCTGTCTAGGTGCCTTAACCTGTTGACACACTAAACACTTACTAACAAACTCGGCCACTTCCCTCTTCATATTAAGCCACCAATACACTCGTTTCAAATCCTGATACATTTTCGTACTACCAGGATGCATGGAAAATGGAGAACTATGGGCCTCATCCAGTAAATCGGTCTTGACTGCAGTGTCTTCTGGCACACACAGACGTCTCTCAAACAACAGTCCACCATCAGAGGATATGGAGAACTCATCAGTCTGTCCTGTCCCTACGAGGCGACGTGTCTCCTCCAAATAAGGATCACTACTCTGAGCATCAATAATCTTCTGCCTCAGAGTTGGTTGCACTGTTAACTAAGCTAACTGTGAGGCAACTGCCCCCACAGATACTGCAATCTCAGCTCTCTCAAGGTCTCGATGTATCGGTATCTGACTGGTAATAAGCGCTGCTGAATGTGATACTTTCCTACTAAGAGCATCAGCTACCACATTCGCTTTATCTGGATGATATAATATCTCACAGTCATAATCTTTTACTAACTCGAGCCACCTTCGCTGTCTCATATTTAACTCCTTCTGGGTGAAGAAGTATTTTAGGCTCTTATGGTCAGTAAAGATTTGTATCTTTTCACCGTACAAATAATGTCTCCAGATTTTCAGTGCAAACACTACTGCTGCCAACTCTAAATCATGCGTAGGGTAGTTTTGCTCATGACTCTTCAACTGACGAGAGGCGTATGATACCACCTTACCCTGCTGCATCAAGACACATCCCAACCCTTTCTTAGAAGCATCACTGTAAATCACAAAATTTCCAGATCCATCCGGTACTGTAAGGACCGGTGCAGTAACTAACCTCTGCTTAAGGTTCTGAAAACTATCCTCACAAGCTGAGCTCCAAACAAAAGGAGTCCCCTTCCTGGTCAACTGGGTCAAGGGAGTAGCTATACGAGAAAAATCTGCTCTGAACCTCCGGTAATAACCTGCTAAGCCCAGAAAACTATGAATCTCCCTGACAGTAGAGGGTCGAGACCAACTGGTAACAACCTCAATCTTGGCAGGATCCACAGAAACTCCCTCACTAGAAACCTCATGACCAAGGAAAGCCACCTGCTTCAACCAGAATTCACACTTTGAGAACTTAGCATAAAGTTTATTCGCTCGAAGAGTCTCTAAGACTTTATGCAAATGTTCCTCATGTTCAGCCTCGATCTTGGAATAAACTAAAATGTCATCAATGAAGACTATTACAAAAGTGTCTAAGAAATCCTTAAACACTTTGTTCATCAGATCCATAAATACAGCAGGTGCATTTGTCAATCCAAAAGACATTACAATGAATTCATAATGTCCATACCTCGAACGAAAAGTAGTCTTAGAAATATCACCGTCTTTAATCCTCAACTGATGGTAACCCGAGCGTAAATCAATCTTAGAGAATACAATGGCTCCTTGCAACTGATCAAACAAATCATCGATTCTGGGCAGTGGATACCTATTCTTGACTGTCACCTTATTAAGTTCTCTGTAATCTATACAAAGACGCATCGATCCATCCTTCTTCTTCACAAACAGTACGGGTGCACCCCAAGGCGATACGCTAGGTCGAATAAAACCATTGTCAAGCAATTCCTGTAACTGTACCTTCAATTTTTTCAATTCAGCCGGAGCCATCCTGTAAGGGGCTCTAGAGATGGGAGCGGTACCCGGCTCCAACTCAATAGCAAAATCAATCTCCCTGTGAGACGGAAGTCCTGGAAGCTCTTCTGGAAATACATCAGGATATTCCCTTACCACAGGTTCTGAGGTCAAAGAAATCTCAACTTCCCTAGTATCCACCACACTGGCCAAGATACTCCAACTACCCTGGTTGAGTAACTTACTGGCCTACATAGCCGAAATTACTTTAGGTATGACCACGGTCCCTACTCCTTTAAACTTAAAAATAGGCTCGGTAGGAGGACTAAACACTACCTCCTTACGAGAACAATCAATACTGGCATGATTGGCAGCCAACCAATCCATGCCTAAAATTAAGTCGAAATCATGCATATCCAATACTAACAAGATTACATCCAACACACGACCAGCTAACTCGATTTGGCATGCTTTAATCTTTTCCTTGGACAACATAATTTCCCCAGATGGTGTAGACACGGATAAAACATAATCTAGGGGCTCCACTTCTAAGCATGCATGAGTTACAAATATCGACGATATAAAAGAGTGAGAGGAACCAGAGTCGAACAAAGTTAAGGCAAAATGCCCCAACACTGGTAGCGTACCTGTAACAACTGTGCCAGCTCTTTCAGCCTCAGATCTGTTAGTAGCAAAAACTCTGCCCTGTTGTGGCGCTCTCGCTCCCTGACTGCTCTGCCCAAACTCAGTAGGCTTTAAAGGACAACGATCAGCCGTATGCCCCTTTTGCCTACCTTGAAGCAAATCCTTGTCCCAAATAAACAGCGACCCAGATGGCGCTTCCCACAAGTGTTGCACGACGGTTTCTCTCTGGCAGTTTCACCTGCCCCAAAGGGACTCTGCTGGAAACGGCGGAAATTACCACCTGACCTCATGTTCCTCTGAGGAACTTCGATGAACTTCTGCTCCGCCTTTCTCTTCTGACTAAATGAGGTTCCCTTGTCAACACTCTTTGGCTGAACCTCATCCTTTCCAATACTCACATCCACTGCCAGACGCAGTGCTTCAGCCTGAGTGGAGGGCTTTAGTGCTCGCACAAAGCCTCTGATCTCATCTCTCAATCCTCTAACAAACCTCTCAGCTCTGGCCTGCTCATTACCAACAAGCTCAGGGGCGAAGCGCGACAACATGTCGAACTCCTGATCGTACTCCTCAACTGTCATGTGTCCTTGCTTCAATTCCAAGAATTCCTGGCTTTTAGCATCTCTAAGGTTAGCCGAGAAAAACTTGGTATAGAAGCAATCTCTAAACTGGTCCCACGTGATGTGGTCCAACTTTCCACCCAACATACGCAGTGTGGACCTCCACCAGATAATACCTCTATCCCTAAGGAGAAAGACAGCACACTGAACCTTGTGCTCTTCTGGACTTCTCATATAACTAAAAATGGTCTCTACAAGAAGACAACCACAACTCCTCCTTGGTAGGATCTTCCAGTGATCCATCGAAAGTCTGAGGGTCGTATTTCCTAAAGTCCCTCAAGTGTTTCGCCTCTGTAGACAACTGATTTGGTAACATCTGTGGCGGCTGTACGACCGATCCCTGCATAGGGGGGTCTACAGACGCAGGTGGAGCTTCTGGTACTGGGGAACTCACTGGCGCAGACTGGTTCTGAGTCATAGCAGCCGTAATAAGCTCTGTGATTCTTTGCTCCAGGTGAGCAGACAAGGCTGCCAAATCCGTTTGAGTAACAGGTGCAGCAGGGACACACGGGTCAGTTTGGCCCACAGCAGGATGACTACGCCCTGCTACTCTACCTCGGCCTCTAAAACCACCCCTACGTGCACCTCTCCTTGGCGACATGGTTTCCTAACATCCACCAAAAATTTTCCTTTTAGTCTTACACATCAAAGGTCCTTAGTCAGTCTAGTTTAACTTAGGCAAGGTCATGTTCATAAAATCATACATATAAATCATGAAAGCGTACCTGATGAGTGACGAAGGATCGTGTTAGCCATAGGGACATAAAAACATGGACTTAAATCATAAGTCAGTCTAGAGAACCTAAAACTTAGGCTCTGATACAAACTGTGACGACCCGGACTTTTCGGACTGACGGTCTAAGTCGTCAATTTGACCCAAAACCGTTTGCTGACAAAAGACATAAGAATATTCAGTTGAAACCGTAAGAAAACGAAGGAAAATTTAATCGGGCCCTATTTCCAAAATACAAAATTTACAATGTGCTGTTTACAAAAAAATTTAACTATTGTAGACTTAGTTAAATCAAAATATTTTTCAAACCGTCAGCGGAAGCAGTTTAAAGACAGACCCCTATGGCAAAATTCACGAGTCCTTCTTGTCCCTCGTCGGTCTGCCCCTCATGTTACCTTTGCCTGAAAAGTTAAACATAAAAAGGGTGAGTATTAATATACTCAGTAAGAGACCCACTACTGGTCCCATTAGGGGAACAATAAATTATTAGCATCCTATGGTGTACCCTGCACAGTCACAGTCTAGTGCTCCCGAAGGATGCACATATCAGTCTAGTGCTCCCGAAGGATGCACATATCAGTCTAGTGCTCCCGAAGGATGCACATATAGGGGATGATCCCGAAGGACACCCGCAGGGTAACTATCCACTAGGAAACTAATAATTTATCCCCTTAGTCCCTTCTAAACATCTTAACAGTCATGCTCAATACAGTCAAATTTCCTTATCACATAAGCTCCCTATTTAACCTCGAACGACTATATTATCCAAATTTCACCCAAGGACAGTCAAACATATCACTACATCAGTCATCAACATAAATAACCTAGCAGTCACAACATACGCTAGATAACAAGTCCACGTCAATCCATACATACATATATAAGTTTCATTTAGTCAAGCACAATATATGTTAAACTTTCAGTCCACACCCAAACAAACATCATAAACGTCATCCCTACTCAGTCCAGATATAACATTCAGCCCATATAGTCAATACATCTTAATTCTTGTTATTGAGTCCAGTAGAAAGTCCCTTACCTCAAGTTTATGCAAGTTCTTCAATCGAATAAGTTCCAATAATTAGATTCCTAAACATAACCAAATATAAAATCAATATCCTTCTAATTAATTTCATCCATTCAAATCACCCATGCGTAAATCTCACAACTCACCCAGGAAGTGGAGAAACGAACTCCTGCGAAGCTTATGGCAAAATTCAAAGTCCAAATTCTTCAAATCTCCAATATAGCCTTCAAGAACAAACATCCAAACAACCAATTTAAACAACATCAACTAATCGAAGTTTCAATGTAAACTCTTAAATCCATCAATTTCATCCTTACCCAACAAATTTACAACGACATAGCGGCCGCGGCACACAAGATTTGGGCAAGCAACATTGTGCAAATCAATTTGGGCATGGGTCGGCTTCTAATCCGCTGCTGGAAGGAGACGCACGGTGGCTGGCCTCTTGCCGAATGGAGGCAGATCGGCTCAGATCCGCGTCCGGCTTCGCAAGATGTGCACGCCGGCGGCCTTGCGGACGATACCAGAGACGGCGGGCGGACTGCTGCGCGCGGCTGGAAGGAGACAGAGACGATCGGCTTTGCAGACAGAGGCAGACGGCGTGCGACTGGGTTCGTCGGACGCTGATGCGGCACGAAACAGATCTGAGAAGTTGGGTTTCGGCTTGCGGATGAAGGGTCAATGCTGCGTCGGACGCAGCGGCGCAAGGCTTCGCGAACCGGACGAACGACGGCTGTGCGACGGGGCTGCGGCTTGGCAGGGCGACGGTGGTGGTCGGAGGCTAGGGCAGTGGGAGAGGAAGAAGAGAAAAGAAAAAAATGGAGGGGGGGGCCTGCACGCGGGGAGAAGGGAAGAGAGGGGGGGCTGCCCCCCTTTTTTTTTGATATTATAATAATAATAATAATAATAATAATAATATTTAATAAAAAAATATTATTATTTTTATTATTACCCCTTTTTATTTATTTATTTATTTATTTTTTGTGGCGTTACACTAACATTAAGATAAGTACTCAACATTTTCTCCAACACATAATTCATTTAAAAATCAACTCAATGTGATGTTTCACAACTTACCCCAGTTCACGAACCAAGCACCAATTAAGTCCAATAATTGTTGTGAACCCAACGACTTCAAGCGTCACCCTCAACCTAAGATCGAACATCCAAGCAACCAATTTAACAACATCAACAAATTCGAAATTTCAATGTAGATCCTCAAATTCATCAATTTCATCCTTACCAAAACCAACTTACAACAAACAGCGGCAGTAGCTATCGATCGACTAATGTCGACAGAAATGCAGCGGTGGAGCTCCAATCGTAGCTAAATGGATCGGCTGCGCGCAAGGAGGGCAGCGGTGACGGGTTCGTCGGACGTCGAAACCGAGGAAAGCCCGGCGTACGAAGAACGGATCTGAGGAAGGGGGCGATTTCGGCTGGCGGACGGGGCGTAGCGGCTGGCTGGGAGGTGCGCGGCTGCTGGGCTTCGTCGGAAAGGTTGGGACAGAGGCAGGCGGCGGCGGACAGAGGAATGGCGGACAGATCTGAAGAAAAGGGGGGGGGGCGTTTCGGTTGGGCTCGATCGCGAAGTGTAAGGGGTGCGTCGGCTCGGGCGTGACGGCTGGAGGCGATTCGCGAACAGGGATCGGCTGGTCGATTGCTGACCGACGCGCGCGACGTCGACTGCGTGAGCGGGGAGATGGTGCGGCGTGACCTACGCCGACGGGCTGTGCGCGAAGCTTGCGGCTTGGTTTTGGAAGACGGAGACACGGACGGCGACGGTCCTTAGGCGGTCGGCGGCGGCTGGATCTAGGGTAAGTAGAAGAGGAAGAGAAGAGGAAAAAAAAATGGAGGGGGGGGGGGCGCTCGCGCGGGGAAGGAGAGAGGGGGGGGGGCTGCCCCTTTTCCTTTTTTGTTTTATTAATAATAATATATAATAATAATAATAATATAATAAAAAATAATAATAAAATAATAATATTTAATAATTAATTAATTTTTTTTTTTTAAGGGCGTTACACAAAAAATGTTTATGAACTTTTATAGTAGTTTGCGTAAAAAATAACCTTAAACTTTCAAAAAGTTTTAAAATGCCTTTTGGTTAAAAAATATTCTTATCGATAATTTTGGATGAAAATCGTTAAAACGTTGTTTCAAAAACACCTTTTATACTATTGAAAAAGTTTCATAAATACACACGAGCTTTAAAAAAAGTAAAAAGAAAAATTACTCTCATTGATTCAAATTTTACATCAATTTTCTTATGAATCAAAATAAAAACCTAAAATGTCTTAAATTCATTTGACCATTAACACAAAGTGATAGATCACAAACACAATAAACTATCTCTATAATTATCATTGTAATTAACATACAATTAATTGTCAAATAAAAAATGATTATTCTCACATGCAGTAATAGTCTGATAAATCTATCAGTGTAAGATTTTTTTTTTTACTAATATTGTTTTAATATGTTTAAAGGATAAATTTTTATTTTTGGAACTTTGTAAAATTTTATGTTTTAACTTAGATTTAAAATATCAATGTTGATGGATATATCAAAATCTTAATTTTACAAAAATTTCAACTTCAATGCATATTTCCGAAAAAGATATAATTTTTTTAATTATTCAATACATTTTTATTATTTTCAAATGAATAAACATGTATATTGTCGCCACGTGTCCGAGACGACGCGGAGCGACCGACGTCCTCAAAAGAGTTAGTTTTAAAAGAAAATAAGAGTTGTCACCAATCCTTTTTACGGTGTGATTGGACACCGAAATAAAGTAAACAATTTTAAAAAAATGGTATGCGAAAAATAGAGTTGAGTTTGGGAGTCATTTATGTATGGGGAAGGTATTAGCACCTGGCAACACCCATTTAGAAAAATGGTGGTCAAATTTCAAATATTGAATTGAAAATATTTTTTAATTTATTTTAAAACTAATGTTTTATTTTACCCCTCATTACTCCAATATTTGAAGCAATGATCTCACAAAATAAATGAAATAATATTTCATTAATTAGACTATATATTGAGAAAAGTTTCTCACCCTAAGAACATGAGAAATTATTACAATTTCTCAAAATCTATCATACGCTAGTCTTCGAATAAAGATTTTTTAAAAAAAGAAACATTGATTAAATTCATTTTTCTTTGGATCATATCTTGGACTTCCAAAGATGTGATTCCCCACCTCAAGAATTTTAGAAAATCGAACTCCCAAATTTTTTAGATTCCGTCGTAGGATTTTGTTTAAGAAAAATGGTATAAGTTTTTAGAAAAGACTGATTTAGGAAATCTTATGTAATTATAGGTTAATTTTGAAGGTTTTGAAAAACATAAAACATTTATAACATTAGAGACAAATTTATTAAATGATTAAAAAAAGTATTTATTTTAAAACATAAAGAATTTTAAATTAGAAGAATTTTAATCATTTAACAATTTTAATACAAAGAATTATATTTAAGTGCATGTAACAATAATTATGATAGTAATGTGAATAAATAAAAGAAAGGAAACATAGTAACAATACATAAAATAAGAAAAGAAACAAAAAAAAAAGAATGAATAAAGAAAGAAAGAAAAATGGTAGAGAGGTGGCGACCCCATAAAAGAAAAAAAAATGATAATAATGATAAATGATAAGAATGATAATGTTAATAATAATAATATTATTATTATTATAATAATAATAAAAAAATGATAATAATAATAATAATGGTAACAACGATAATAATAAAATAAATATTTTTTTATGTCGTTTTCTTTCTCCCTATTTTTTTAAAGAGAAGAAAAAGACTAAAGAATTTTTTTTAAATGATGATAAAAGAAAGAAAAAAGTACTAAAAAAAGTACTAAAATTTTCCTACATTTTCTTTTCTTTCTCTTTATCTTTTAAAAAGAGAAGAGAAGAAGAATAAGGATTCGAATCCCAAAGAAATTACTTTTGTATGAGCTGCGGATCCTTGAGATTAAATCCCAACCAAATGCAACCTCCAATTAAGTTTATTTCAACATGGGATTTGATTTGCTTAAGATAAAGTAAAAAAAAAAAAAATATAGACAATAAGGTAATGAAAATAATAAGAAAAACTCACATTTTGCAGAATTTTTTTCGCAGAGATTCGCTCTAAATAATAAAAAAATTTCTAAGCACTCTCTAAAGAATTTTTTTTCTCTCAGAAACTTTCTTCCCCTTCTCCAAATGATAAATACACCTATTTATAGAACTAGGGTGTACCACAAATTAGGAAAAATGAATAAGACTAAAACCAAAATTGGATATTATGTTAATAAAACAAATTTTTATTTTTTTAAAATAAATAAATTAAATTAAATGAGATATTTTGAGATTTTGTGAAAAATTAATTAATAAATTAAATGAATATTAAAAAAAAATTGTTTAAAATTGATTTTCTCTTTCTTTTTTTTCTCCTAAAACGATACAAATAAGTCAAAGATTTTATTAATTTATTTTTTTCCTAAAATGAGTAGAAATAAGTTTTTTTAAAAATATTTTATTTCAAACTAAATAATTTCTTTGATATTAAAAATTTTTATTTAAAATAAATGGATTTGTTTTTATTTCCTAAAACGATAAAAATGAGATATTATGTTATTACTAATTTTTTACCTTTTTAAAATAAATAAATAAATAAAAAGATTGGTCATTATTACTAATATTATTATTTTAAAAAAGATATATATGTAGGATAAAAATAGGTGGCTACAGCATGCCCCTTTCGTGCATCCTTGTAGAATCAGAAGGTGGACAAAGGTGTAGCCACTGACTCATCAAACTAAGATATTTTAGATAAATTACCAACGTCAAGGACCAAGGATAAAATAAACATCTCATGACAGAAAAAATAAGTTGGAGGTGAGGAATACAACAACCGTCATCATAGCAACATGGTGTTAAGGGCCAAAGACAAAACAAGCACCTCATGACAAAAGGATAAATAAGCTGGAGACCAGAGATCAACAAGTGTCACCTCAGCAATACGGTGTCAAGGGTCAGGGATAAAACAAGCGCCACATGACAAAAGAATAAATAAGCTGGAGACCAAAGATAAAACAAGCGTCACTGCAGCTATACGGTGTCAAAGGCCACGGATAAAACAAACACCTCATGACGAAAGAATAAATAAGCTGGAGACCAGAGATCAAACAAGTGCCATCACAGCAACATGGTGTCAAGGGCCAGGGATAAAACAAGCACCTCATGACAAAAGAATAAATAAGCTGTAGACCAAAGATCAAACAAGTGCCACCACAGCAACATGGTGTCATGGGCCAGGGATAAAACAAGCACCTCATGACAAAAGAATAAATAAACTGGAGACCAGGGATAAAACAAGAGTCATCGCAGCAATACGGTGTAAAGAGCCAGGGATAAAACAAGCGCCTCATGACGAAAGAATAAATAAGCTGGAGGCCAGAGATCAAACAAGTGCCATCACAGCAACATGGTGTCAAGGGTCAAGGATAAAACAAGCACCTCATGACAAAAGAATAAATAAGTTGGAGACCATAGATAAAACAAGTGTCACTGCAGCAATATGGTGTCATGGGCCAAGGATAAAACAAGTGCCTCATGACAAAAGAATAAATAAGTTGGAGGCAGAGATAAAACAAACGCCACCACAACAACATCATGGTGTCAAGGGCCAGGGATAAAACAAGCACCTCATGACAGGAATAAATTAAGCAGGAGGTCAGCTATAAAACAAGTGTCACCATAACGACATGGTGTCAAGAGCCATGGATAAAACAAGCACCTCATGACAAAAGAATAAATAAGCTGGAGACCAGGGATAAAAAAATGCCATCACAACTAAAATCAAATTGATAAATGTCATTCATGAATGCTTGTATGCATGTATATGCTTACTAAAACATGCTTATTTTAATAGTTTTCTTTTTTTCAAACATTCTCTAGATTCTTTTCAAAAGAAGAAAACGAGTCATAGCATACAAAATAGGTGGTTTACTTTTCCACAAAAATTGATAACTAGGTGTCATGATCTTGAGTTGTAATCTGGCTGCTAATTTGACTTGAAAATCTCCTTGGAGTGATTATTTACCAAATAAAACACCATCTTTAGTCCTTGAGATCGATGGTAATAAGTAGGTCGATAAAAGGCAACGATCATGTAACTTAGATCTTGACCTTAAAGTCCTCCCTTAGATTTTAAACTCTTCATAAATGATGAACATTAAAGGCTCTTATAGTCTCTAAAGCGAGGGAATCTTCTTCGAAATTGGCTCTCTCTTGTAAATAACGATGACAAGCGTCCTGTGCTTTGCAATGCAGTCTTACTCAAATGGATGATACTTGGACTTCTACAGAGAAAGCCAGTTTCGCCCTATATATTAAATAAGGGGAGACTAACCCCAAATGATATTTGATAAAAATAGGAACACTCCTACTAATCCATTTTATGAGCAACAACGATGATTATTATCAGATATCTTGCAACATAGTCATTTAAAGATTTTGGCTTACTAGCTCAACAATCTTCTTGTTCTCTATTTCAGCATCTCGAGGCACAACATACTTTAGTTCTTCTCTTCATGGTTAAGAGATTAAAAATTGAAATCAAACCTTCATGTTGATTACATATATTATTTCTGAAGTCTTCATTGATATCATTTTCTTTTCACGACGACCAAAAATAATATACTTGAAAAAAAAATGGAAGCCAACAATCCATTTTTATTGTGGAAAAATAGGATACATATGGTCATGAAGATGCCATCCAATTCAACAAAATATTAAAAAGTGCCCCTATTACAAAGGTGTTTCCTTGATCTTGAGGGTAGTGAATAGAAAATAACCTTCCATTTCTCTAGCGATCTTAGACAGTTCTTTATTTTCAATTGGGATGCTCCAAATTTTGCAAACATGAGAAATCAACTCATCAAATGGAATTGCACTACTAACGATGATGGAAACAAGTGCTTCGTTGTCATTCTTTGCTTTATTTATTTGACTTTTCCTCTTCGTAGTTCACTTGTTTAAATGATGGTAGTGACACATGACTGATAATGCTCTGTCCCGAGCTGATCTCATAAGCTTCATCCTTTTATTTAGTGGGATTATACTTTTGATGATGTTAACTTCTACTTCTGCATCATTCATAATTCCTTCTCCTTTAATCTTCATCATCATAGTATAAGAGGTATTTTACTGCAGTATGGAGCATTCATAACACTGGTGACATTTCCTTACTCAGTCAAAGGAGGCTGCTTCTGATCAACTATTTTTTTTACATCTTTAAGCACATTTATTAAAAGTGGTTAATGCTTCCTTTTTTATATACTGAAGATTTAAATGGTATGAGGCCAAACTAATAATGTCATTGTACTGTTTCAATACTTGTGCACTTAAGAAATATCCAACTACATCTACCAATGAGCAGTTGAGCCGATTAGGCTATCTTCTTATTAACAAACAACTAAAAAAAAGGTGGGATCAGTAGGCGCACCAGAACATCTCAACTAGGTTGACACCTTCGTAGCGCCTTCGTCATACCCCATACTTAATAAAAAATATGTTTCTTATCATGAGATCAAATAGGGTAAAATCAAACGTTCTTGGAATTGGTGAAAAGAAATTGTCATTGTGGAAGTGGATTGACATCCTTCAACCGTATATGATGAAATGACTTTCATTAAACTTTCCAACTTTTAGCCTCTTGAACTTGGATGTTGAAATAATGACGTCCAAGACTAGACACAATTGTGTCGCCTTAATTTTTTCATAAATGTTGTTCTTCATTACACCCAATCTCTCTTCTAGAAACTTTGATATAATCTTCCTTTGAGATTTGTGTTTTCAAAGGTCTTTTTGTCGGTTTTCTCATTTGCCGTAGAAACCTAAGTCATTCAAATGACTCATTTATTATGGAGCTCGACCTTAATCTGGTGTTAGGTATGCCCTCAAGTCTACCAATGATGAATCTAATAGATTTTTTGAAGTAAGAGTATGTGGGTAAGGAGAAACATTGTTTGAAGGTTGGTTCTATACCAATTTCACTTGTTTGAATGCCCCTGCTACTAGTTTATCTTTAACTTAAGCGAGGGACTTTAAAACGATTGCCACTTGCCCTTTTAAAACTTTAACACATCCTTTCTGATTACTTGAACTTGGTTGGAAAACTCTTCCATGACCTCGACCAATAATGAATGAGGGGGTAGGATCATGGGAAATTGCCAAAAATAGGCCAAAAATGGAGTAGAAAATGAGTTTTAAGATTGATTTTAAAAAAAAGTTGAGATTTAGGACAAATTTGGGTGAAATGTCCAAAATACCCTTATTTAATTTTACTTCTTCACACACTTCTCTTCCAACCTCTCTTCAACGTAGAATACGTAAAAGGAAAAAAAGAAAAAGAAAAACCCATTTGCAGTTCTTCTCCTCTCTCAAAAGTTTGTCAACTTTCCACTTTACTCCGGCGTCGTTCATCCTCTACTCCGGTGAACATCTCACGCACTGTGGTTTGTTTTAATTTTTTTTTTTTAATCCGAATCGTGTTGTGTTATATGTATATATATTTGCATCTTAAATGTATAAATCAAATATAATTTTTAATTGTTTCAAGTTGATTTAGAGTTGATTTAGGGTTGTTTTAGAGTTGTTTCAAAGGATTTTAGCAAGTTATTATTATTATTTTTTTATCTCGCAAACTTCTCGCAGGCACCTCGCAGGTTCTTAAATTCAAATGTTTAATCTCAAATGAATTGATTTAGGGTGACTTTTAACTATTGTTTTTTGTATCTCGCAATATCCTAAACATCTCGCAACTGTCAAACTTTAAATGTCCAAGACTGAATTAGTCATATACTTATTTAGGGTGTGACTATGCACGTTTTATTTAGTGTTTAGCTACTGTTTTTTAATTTCGCAAAATAAGTCAATAAACTTTTTTTATGTGATATGTCAAATTCTAACTTGAAATCAGTTTTTGCAGCAATTAAAAAGTATAAGGTGGTTTAAGGATGTCACATGTTCGGATGTTAGTGCGTTACGGTGGTACATGGGATGAGGGACGAAAAAAATACGAAGGAGGCATGTTAAAAGGCATCGTTGTCAATAAAGAAATAACACATAAAGATTTACAAGCAGAATTATATGACCTTGCAGAAGTTGACCCTACAAAGTTCGACATAATGATAAGATTCATATATGAGATAAAAGTGGAACACGAAGCTCCTCCATTTGAGTTAAGCAATGACTTGATTTGAAGTTTTATCTTCTTTGTGAAAATCCATTAGAGGTCCCTTTATACGTCTCATTTGAGCCTTAAAGCAATCAAAGCAAGAAAGTGTTAAGCAAAGATTACAATTCAGTATCTGGGAGCAACCAAGCTCATAACTTAAACCTTCATCCTCCAATTGCAATGGATACATTAAATGAGAATGAAGTTCATGTTCGTGAAGTTGAAGTTGGCTTGTGTGATAACATGATAGGGACCACTTCGGCTATATGGGAATCATATGAGTCATATGATTCGAAAGTTGATACTTTTACATGAGAGCCAGTTAAGATGAATAGTGAATCATTTGACATCCCACAACATAGAGATGCTCCTACAAAAGATTGCAAAGGAAAATCTAAAGTTCATTACAGCTCTTCTAGCCGAAAGTTGAAGACAGAAAGGAGTGATTGGTCCGAAGAAAGCTCTACATGTGAGGAGTTGGATGTAGGACATATATTTTTTTGCAAAAGAGATTTGTCAATGAGATTAAGTGTCTTGGGGATGAATTTTTTTTTCAGTTTGTAGTAAAAAAGTCTACAAAAGAGGTTCTTTTGTTAGATGCATTGACAACAAGTGTGGTTGGAGACTGCGAGCGATGAGATTGAAGGATTCAAATATATTCAAGATTAAAAAGTATGTCAAAGTTCATTCGTGTTCTCTTAAGTTTTTGAATCGTGACCATAGGCAAGCAAAATCTTGGGTTGTTGGAGAATTAATGAAGTCAAAATTCAAGGGAGTTGGTCGTCTATACAAACTGCGTGATATCATAGAAGACATGAGGCAAGACTATGGCATAAATATGAGTTATGAAAAAGCATGGCGTGCTAGAGAAAATGCGTATGAACGAGTGCGAGGGTGTCCTGAAGAGTCATATAATCTATTGCTTAGATATGGTGAAACTCTCAAACTTGCAAATCTAGGTACAATATTTCACATGGAACTTGAAGATGATCGTTTCTTCAAATATCTTTTTATGGCTGTTGGTCCATGTGTTCGAGGATTCTTAAACTGCATTAGACCGGTTATAGTCATGGATGGAACATTCCTTAAGAACAAATATCGGGGTCAATTGATAGTTGTCGTTTGCTTGGATGGTAACAATCAAATTTATCCTCTTGCCTTTGGAGTGGTGGACAAAGAAACAGATGCTTCAATACAGTGGTTCTTAGAGAAATTGAAAGGTGCAATAGGGGAGGTTCCTAATCTAGGCTTCTTAGAGAAATTGGTATGTAGTATTAGTTTTATACCTGTTTGGTTTGTGCTTGAGTTGTTTGCATGATCACGATGTAAAAAAAGTTCCTTGTTTTAATGCAGGTGGAAGATGATCATAAAAATGTTTCCTGAGTTGTTTGCAAGATCACTAAAGTCATCTCTCTGACAAATCTAATTTGCAGACTTTCCTTCTGCAACTTGAAGACTTTCCTTCTCTTTTTATTTATCCTACTTTGTATTTTTTTATTCTCTAGATATAGTTTGGTTTTGATTACCACCTTTTGGTTTTGGTTATCAAAATCAATGTGAACATTTTATAGAATATTTACTTATTGTGGTTTTTTTCACGATGTTTGTATTACTTTGCGTGTAACAACCATTTTATATGGTATTTTTTTTCACGATGTTTGTATTCTTTCCTTTTTTCCCCCTTAAAAATAGAAGCTTTAATCATAGTTTATGAAATGCATCAACAAATGGAGAAGATAGGTATAATTTGAGTAATGACTAGTGACTAGCTGGAACATAGAGTAACCAAAAGAAGCACAAATATGATTTGAACAGTGAAGGTTAAATAACATATCTCTGCAACACTGTGTTCATATGATACAAAAATTTAGTTAAAGTAACATGCAGAAAAACTTCAGGTCTCTTCAGAAACACCTAGATATTCCTTGAGGCAAAGACGTTGCATTTCTGTTTAATTGATTGGGCTACTGAAGTCTGGCTGGCTTGTGGTGTAGATTGTTGACCTTGTTGTTGTTGGACATTAGCAGATTCTGCTGCAGAAGGTTTTCCTGTCACTCCTTGCTGCAGAACGTTGTGTAAAGAATTTGTTTGAGGTGGAGGTCCAGGCAGCTTTACTACAGAAATTAACATAAAATATCATGCTATTGTAATAGATTTTGTAGAAACTTCAACACCTAAATTAATTATGGCTGGTTCCATTTCTTTCTCTAACCAAACCCAGAATCTCTAAAGCTTTGCTTCCAGAATCCATAGCAGTAGCCCCTACAAAAAACAAATCACCTGTGTAGTCTTCATATTATCAAAATGCAAGATAACCACATCTCAAATGATGTTTATGGGATTGTACATACTGCACAGTTGAAATTTTTTCCAAAAGAATAAAATAAAATTCCAGACCATAAAATAACAATGGTATTCATTCCATTACATAAATCTATTTATGTACATAGTTCGCAACATATACGATATACAATTCCTTCAAAATTTGCAACTAAAAGTCAATACTAGGAGTGTTGGTCCATAATTGAAATGCCAATTTTTTTCTAAAATAGGACATGTTTTCTTGACATAATGTAGCTACATCTAAACCATAAACTTTGTATTCGAAATACTTAATGGTAAATACATCACAATCACTATTGTTGCGTTGCAGTGGAATGGAGTCAACAATGACAAGTGGCCAAGGTTCCTTGTGTGCTGATGATCCACCTCTCCTAGCAAAGAATCCAGTAGTATCTAGCAAATTAGGCACCATCTCTCGAATCGGCATTAATATGCTTCTCATATCTTCGGCACTCGTAAGCGACGGAAGCGAATCCCATACCTTGACTTGACAACTTACCAAGTCCAAGCATAATAGAATCCAATGATTGCCATGGATATTGAATGGAGAGTAAATGTAATCAACATTCGCACAAGGATCTTGAAAGTCTTGTTTTGATCCGACAACATAGTCAACCAACCGATACTCCTCCTTCCAGTGAAACGGTCGATTCTCTTTAATACATTCTTGGTATTCAGGCCACTACACAACTAATAGACTTTTTTTCTTCGAAGAACTTGTCCAACAACCTACTATTCCCAATCAATTGAATAGGCTCTGTTGGAGAACTCCATAGACCCGTCATGATATTAAACTCTCTCCTACCAAAAGTGCACACAACTCCCCCTATCATGAAACTGATATGATCATTCCCTTCATCTTCCACCTCCTTTAACAATAAGTAGTGGATGAGTGGCCCATTAAAGACTATATTAAGATCCAAAAAGTGGCCAAACTTTGTATTTCTAAATAAGGTTAATTGATCCGGTTTCAATTTAGCCTTTATATTACGCGTAGTATTTTCTAAATGAGATAAATTGCTTACTAAAGCCTGAAAATGATGAGAAGGATCAATCTTGTACATGGGTCCTTCAGTTGATGTCGAAGTCATACTGAAGCCTGCACAAAAAATAAACAAATCAAATATAATTGCATAAGAGACTTACTAAACATGGATGCATTGAAATTAGGATAAGTGCGAGATAAAAAAATTAAAGGCTAATAAACTTGCTAAGTCAAATAAACTTGCTAACCCTAAACCCTTAAAGCCCAGTAAACTAGCTAAACATGCATTCTAAACGGTTTAGGAAGGGTAGCACTCTCATTTTGAAACTTCTACTCAAATTTTGGTAGGTGCGAGATACATGCAAGATAGGTGCGAGATAAAATATTATGGCTCAATAAACATACATAGGACCATTATAAACATGCATTCTAAACGGTTTAGGAAGGGTAACACTTTCATCTTGAAACTTCTACTTAAATTTTGGTACGTGCGAGATAGGTGCGAGATAAAAAATTAAAGGCTAATAAACTTGCTAACCCAAAACCCTTAAAGCCCAATAAACTAGCTAAACATGCATTCTAAACAGTTTAGGAAGGGTAGCACTCTCATTTTGAAACTTCTACTCAAATTTTGGTAGGTGTGAGATACATGCAAGATATGTGAGAGATTTTAATATTATGGCTCAATAAACATACACAGGACCATTCTAAACGGTTTAGGAAGGGTAGCACTCTCATTTTGAAACTTCTACTCAAATTTTGGTAGGTGCGAGATACATGCAAGTTAGGTGCGAGATAAAATATTATGGCTTAATAAACATACATAGGACCATTCTAAACGGTTTAGGAAGGGTAGCACTCTCATTTTGAAACTTCTACTCAAATTTTGGTAGGTGCGAGATAAAAAATTAAAGGCTAATAAACTTGCTAAGTCTAATAAAATTGCTAACCCTAAACCCTTAAAGCCCAATAAACTAGCTAAACATGCATTCTAAACAGTTTAGGAAGGGTAGCACTCTCATTTTGAAACTTCTACTCAAATTTTGGTACGTGCGAGATAGGTGCGAGATAGAAAAATTAAAGGCTAATAAACTTGCTAACCCTAAACTCTTAAAGCCCAATAAACTAGCTAAACATGTATTCTAAACAGTTTAGGAAGGGTAGCAATCTCATTTTGAAACTCCTAGTGAAATTTTGGTAGGTGCGAGATATGTGCAAGATAGGTGCGAGATAAAATATTATGGCTCAATAAACATACATAGGACCATTCTAAACGGTTTAGGAAGGGTAGCAATCTCATTTTGAAACTTCTACTCAAATTTTGGTATGTGCGAGATAGATGCGAGATAAAACAAATTAAAGGCCAATAAATATTTTACTAAAATGAGATTGCTAGTGAGGGGTTGACAAATTCATAAGAGAGAGGTTGACAAGTTCATAAGAGGCTTACCATAGCAATAAACATGTGAAAGGACATGCTAAATAAACATGTGATAGGGGGTTGACAAGTTCATAAGAGGCTTACTAAATCAAATTGCACTCCTAAACATATATTGTAACACCTTTACTAAAATGATTAATAGTAGGAGGAAAGCCTACAATTCTTATGTTTAGGAACAAAACTGGTTTGACATAGGACGAGTTAATATGGGGAGCTGCTTGGTTATACAAGGCAACAAAGATTGTATTTTATTGGAACTACATCACTAAAAACATCAACAAAGTAGAGAACAACAATGCAACTTTTGATTATAATAATGTGATTAACTCTAAAAATGATAATGTCTTTCAACATTGTTCTACTGGTAGCTTTGTTGAGTTTAGATGGGATACCAAATATGCTGGAATTCATGTTCTAAACTCCAAGGTATGTATATATATATATATTTGTAGCATGCACATATATAATAGGTCATTAACCCAATTATCTATTATTACAGTACATTGCAAAGGAAATGGTTCTTGGTCCAATATGTTTATTAATTATATGGTTCTTCTTCCTAAAAACAGAATTCATGTTCCCACGGCTCTCTATGTGTGTGTGCCTGTAGGACATATGCATTTCTTCTCTACAAATTTAATGGTATATCTAAAATGTGCCCAACAAAAATCTCATATCTCAATAGACAACTTAAATAAGAATGATTTATAAAAAAAAAAAAAAAAAAACTCAGATTTTATTACTCACTTGACTTCAAAGAGGATGGATACGACACTGCCAAAGGAGAGGAGTGAAGAAGAAATGGAGAGGTCCAGTGAAAACAAAGCTGAAATGGAAAGTTGTGGAGAAGCGTTCATCGGAGTTGAAGTCGAAACTAAAACAGAGAGCCGTGGAGAAGAAATGGAGAGGTTCAGTGAAAACAAAGTTGAAATCGAAAAAGAGTGGAGAAGCGTTCACAGAGTTGAAGTCGAAACTAGAAAAAGAGAGCCGTGGAGAAGAAATGGATGGAAGAGATGTTCACCGGAGGCACCGAAGTTGAAGGAAGTGTAGAAGCGGGAGAGTTCAAAAGCGGAAGAGTTGAAGTTTACGTTTTTTTTTAATGTTGTTTTGCTTTTAGGTTGAAGAAAAGGAAAAAGGAAAGAGAAAATGGGGAAATTAAATAAGGATATTTTGGTCATTTCACTCCAAATTTGTCCTAAATCTCAACTTTTTTTAAAATCAATCCTAAAACTCCTTTTCTACTTCATTTTTGGCCTATTTTTGGAAATTTCTCAACTATTTGTAAAACTTTGACTCTTTTGATCTTTCTAAAGAGACAGAGTCGTTAAATTATTTAAAGTTATTTACTAACGTGAGGTTTATGCATGTGAAATTTCATCAACAATGCAACAATCATCATTCTAAAGTGAATAAAATTTACTCATATGTTCAAGAAAAAATTAAATGCAATGACTAATTAATGAGATTTTTAAATAAAATACTAGCCAACAGTTTTTTACATACAAGTACGCGTGTTTATAAACATATGATTGTAATGCATGAAATAATAGCATAATAAAACACTCTCTATGATATTTTTTTTTTTCCTTAAACGAAACTTTTCTTTTTGGCAGATATTTACACTCTTTAAGACGTCATTAACTTTAAAACATTATTAGTTATTTGTTAAATGAGACAACAAAAAAAAAAACCTTAATAATAGTCTAACTTCTTAGGAAGAAATCAAAATTTATTTAATGCAATTTATAACAAGATAAAATGGATAACAATATGGTTTTATGATCAGAGATTAAAAAGTTCATAAATAAAACTCACCCCAAAAGTTTAATGAGATAGTCAAAATTAATCCCTTATTCTAAACATACAGTGATTTAAAAACTTCTCTTTTGATTAATTAGTCAAATTTGTTTGATGGCTATCAAGTGAAATTTCAAATATTTTAAAAAAAAAAAATGAAAAAAGTTAAGTCTTTTAATTATTTTCTTTGACTATTTTTTTAACTTTGGAAAATTTGCCTTTTTTAAAAATAAATTTTAAAATAATCAAGCTTTAATAAGAAAATAATATGCATGTTGTTTCACAAAAATAAATTGAAGAAACAAAATATGAAAGCTCTTTTTTTTTGTTTGTCAAAATTTTCTTATACGATCATATTTTTTAGTATTTCAAAAAATCGTTTTTAGTATTTTAAATTAATCAATTTTTAATTTTTAATGCTAATATTATTTAATCCTGACATGATTTTTTATTTAGATTTAAATAGTTTTTTTATTAAAAAAATATTAAATGATACTAAATATTACTGAATATATATTCTTTTTAGAAAAAAAAAATTGGATAAATATGTTTTTCAAATTTATTTTTTTTTAAAATAGTGCTCAATCTTTGAAATATATGAACAAAAGTTGTTGAATTCTCTTTTAAATTTTTTTTTTTGAACTATGAAAAAAATTCTAAATTACTAAGATGTCAATTGATTAAGAAAAATTAAAATTGACAAATGAAATATTGTTAACCTTTATTAAAAAAAATTATGCAATTGTGATTATTGAACCAACATAAGTAAAAAAAATCAATCAATGAAATTAAAAAGAAATACATGTGTAAATGCATGTTGTAATACACTAGTATAATGCATACAAGATTTAAAAGTGAGGTTAATTCTAAAATTCCTAAATGATAAAGGTTTCCAATTTGGTCAAAGTCATACATGACGAATTGACCAAGTTGAGTGAGAATTTTTCATGTGCCTGCACGGAAGCATGAGCTTCTCGAAGGTCAACACTACTCCGTTCTCAATTCTAATCTTATGAAGGTAATGCCTGGGTAGAAGGCTTGTGATTGTGTGTGCAATAATTAAATGCACAATAACTACACACAATAAATTTGAAATAAAATAAAATAATAAAATAAAATAATAAAAGAGAAAATGGCCAAACTCTCGAGGTAAAGCCTCATGTCCCCAGTGGACTCGCCAAGCTGTCGCCACGTGCCCGAGACGACGCGGAGCAGCCGACGTCCTCAAAAGAGTTAGTTTTAAAAGAAAATAGGAGTCGCCACCAATCTTTTTCACGGTGTGATTAGACACAAAATAAAGTAAACAAATTTTTAAAAAATGGGGTGCAAAAAATAGAGTTGAGTTCGGGAGTCATTTGTGTGTGGGGAATGTATTAGCACCCCACAACATCCATTTAGAAAAAACAGTGGCCAAATTTTAAATCTTAAATTGAAAATATTTTTTAATTTATTTTAGAACTAATATCTTATTTTACCCCTCATTACTCCAATATTTGAAGCAATGATCTCATAAAATAAGTGGAATAATATTCCATTAATTAGACTATATATTGAACGAAAGTTTCTCACCTTAAGAAAATGAGAAATTATTACAATTTCTCAAAATCTATCATAGGCTAATCTTTGAATAAATATTTTTTTTAAACATTGATTAAATTTATTTTTTCTTGGGATCAAATCTCGAACTCCCAAAGATATTGATCCCTCACCTCAAGAAATCTAGAAAATCGGATTCCCAAATTTCCTAGATTCCGTCATATGATTTTTTTTAGTGAAATAGAAGTGTGTTATTAAAAAAGTTGATTAGGAAAACTTATGAAATATAGATTTATATATTAAACTTTTTTAAAAAAATTAAAAAGGATAGTTTTAAAGTAAAAATTTCTAAAAGGTTAAAAAAGGAAATTTAAGAAAGACTTCAAAATTAGGTGGAAATAATGCACAATGGAATCAAATATATCACACAACAAATTAAGCAAGTAAGATAAGATTTTATTTTTTTACAAAAAATATTAGGAATTGATCTTGGACTCCCAAAGAACCGATTCTCTCACCTCAAGAATTTAGAAATAACGAACTCCCAGATATTTCTAATTCCATCGTCGGATTTTTTTAGAATGATAAAATGTAATGATAAATATGATGTAAGAAGAAAAAAAAATTAAATAATTGATATAAAATACCATGGTAATATTGCAAAAAAAAAATATATATTCATAAATTTAATATTACATGATAATAATTATTACGCATGCAAGGAAAATAAGTTAAAACAAATATAAAAAAAATATAAAATAGAAACAAGTTAAAATAAATAGAAACAATTTAAAATAAATATAAAAACAAAAAAAGAAAATAGAAACGGTAGACAACGAAAATAAATAAAAAAATGAATAATAAAAAAATGAAAGAAGAAAGAAAAGAAAAGGAAACGGAATTTAAAAAAAAAAAAAAAAAAGTGGTGTGGCGGCAAGTTGTCGTGCCCGCCACCCATACTACTACTACTAATAATAATAATAAGAGACATTTTAAAAAATAGTAAAATAAATTAAAATATTTACAAGTTATAGCAAAATTTTGGATTCTATCACTGATAGTCTTCTATCACTATTGCATATCAATTACTATCAATGAGAATTTGCTATTGGTTGTAAATATTTTGTAAAATCTACTATTTTTAAAAATTTTCCTAATAATAATTATAAGAAAAAGTAATGATACAAAAGAAATTAATAATAATAAGTTTTTTTAAAATATATATATATAAATAAAGTAATAGTAATAATAATAAAATAACTAAAAGAGAATAAATAGTAATATGGAAAGAATATCAATAACAATAATAAGTATCGTAATAATAAAAAGAAAACAGTAATAAATATAAATATAAGTACAATAACAATAATATATATATATTTAATAATAATGACATAATTCTCAATTGCTCATTCCTTCCCTCTCTACTTTTAGAGAGAAGAAAATAAAGATCAAGCTTTTTTTAAAAATCCTATGTCTTTTCTCTTTCTCTATTTTTTTAGGAAGAAGAAAAGATTGGGTTTTTTTAATAACAATAAAAGTAAAAGAAAGCCAAAAACAAAAATCTTATACAATTCTTTTTCTTTTTGACAAAAAAAAAAAGTTCAAATATCAAAGAAAATTACTCGTCGATGAGGATCCTTAGAAGAATAAATCCCTACCACATGCAACATTTAACAAAATCTATTTTAACACGAGATTTGATTTACTAAAGAGAAACAAAAAAAAGTACAAAAATAAAAAAGGTAAAGATACTAACGTAATGAAATGAATAAAAAAAGACCTACCTTTTACCGAAACTTTTCTTCCAATTCGAAGAGATTCTCTAAAAAAAACTTTTCTCTAACAAATTTTCTCTAAAGATTTTTTTGTAAGAAATTTTTCTCCTCTTTTCCAAATGACAAAGGTCCTTATTTATAAACCTGCGGTGAACCATAAATTAGGAAAAAATAATAAGAAAAAAAATCAAAATTTGATATTATATTAATAAAGTAAATTTTATTTTCCTAAAATAAATAAATTAAATTAAATGAGATATTTTGAGATTTTGTGAAAAATTAATTAATAAATTAAATGAATATTAAAAAAAAATTGTTTAAAATTGATTTTCTCTTTCTTTTTTTTCCCCTAAAACAGTACAGATAAGTCAAAGATTTTATTAATTTATTTTTTTCCTAAAATGAGTAGAAATAAGTTTATTAAAAAATATTTTATTTAAAACTAAATAATTTCTTGGGGCATTTTTAAAAATAGCAAAATAAATTAGAATATTTACAAGCTATAGCAAAAATTTGGATTATATCACTCAGTCTTCTATCACTATAGCATATCAATGACTATCAGTAATAGAATTTGCTATAGGTTGTAAATATTTTTTAAAATCTACTATTTTTAAAAAAATTTCTAATTTCTTTGATATTAAAATATTTTATTTAAAATAAATGGATTTGTTTTTATTTTCTAAAACGATAAAAATGAGATATTATGTTATTACTAATTTTTTACCTTTTTAAAATAAATAAATAAATAAAACGTTTAGTCATTATTACTAATATTATTATATTAAAAAAGATATATATGTGTAGGATAAAAATCGGTGGCTACAGGGTAGATCGTGATATTTGTAGCCACCACTCACCGATTTTCATGAAGGTTGGTAAATTAGGTGAGTGTTTTGGGTATTTATTGCATGTTTTGAATACCTTTAAAGGTTAATTGAGACTTGAATTAAGTTTATTATTGAAATTGATTTTGGTTGCATGCCTTTGGAATGTCCCTTTGGCAAAACTTGAGGATTTAAGTGGTGAATTTTCGCATCAAGGTTGAGAGGATTTTTCAACCTCCATTCGGATAAGTTTTGTAAGCTAAGATAATTAAACTATTAATTTGTTGGAAAAAATTGTTATTTCAAATTTGGTTATGCATAGGTGTGAAATTGTGGTTTCATTTGCAGCAAGAAACTTAGTAAAAAAATGTAAAGGTTCTACTACTGGATCCACTACAAGAACATCGGGAACCAAAACCTACATCTACACAGTGACGTCTGTGTTGGAAGTAGTCACTTTCACGAAGCCTTGAATATAATGTTGGGACTGTGTACTCCTTCCCTAACACCATGCACGTAAACGTCGAAGAAAGTAACATTTAAATGTTAATTTTCCTTTTCACCAACGCCATGCATACCTACATCGGGAATGAGGTGGCTATGTCTGACATCGACGTCTGTGTCGTCTGGAAAAAGGAAAATTATTATTTAAATGTTTCATTTTCTTCGACATCTTGGATGCATACGTCGAGAATTTGGTCACTATTTCTGACGTTTACGTTGGCCACGTCGAGGAAGAGGTAACATTTAAGTAATAATTTCAATTTTCTCCCATGCCATGAATACAACGTCGGGATTAGTGGGTATCATTCCCCACGATGTAAATGAAATATCAGGATTGATCTCTAAGAATCTCGACGTTTCACTTATGGCATCGAGAGAAGTAGAGATCTATCGACGTTTTCGAGGTGCGTCGGGAGTTCTCCTATAAATATGAGTTATGTGTTCACAAAACACAGAAATGAAAACAAAAGAAAGAAAGTAGCTAAAGACTGAGAGAGAGAAATCGGTCTGCCTTTGCCATAGTCGTCCGTTGTCCGATGTCCGTTGTCCATTCGCTGCTGTCGTCGCCGTTGAGTTACTCCACCACTTACCATCCTCCGCTCGACGTCCTATTTCGCTGTTGCCACTCTACATTTTGTAAACTATTTGTTTTTTTTAAATTAAATAAATTTTTGTTTTGAACATATATTGAATTTGTTTGCATGAATAGAGTTAAAATAGTTAAAATGTATGTTTAAACGTATTGAAATTTTTTGAAGTTTAGGAAGTAAATTGTATGTATAAAATGCATATTGAAATTTGTTACAAGTTTAGAGTTAAAATTCTTGAAATTTATGATTAAATGTATTGAAATTGTTTGAAGTTTAGAAATGAAATTGTATGTATAAAATGTATATAGAAATTGTTATAGGTTTAGGGTTTAAATTGTTGAAATTTATGTTTAAATGTATTGGAATTGTGATTGGTTTGAGGTTGAGATTGTTAGAGTTTTAAGGTTGAAATTGTTGAATTGTTAGGTTTGTATTTGAAATTGTTGAATTGTTTGATTGTTGGAATTGAAAATTTTTAAATTGTAGAAATAGTTTAAATATTTGAAATTGTTGAAGGGGGCGAGTTGAGTCATTTTAATTGATTTGTTATGGCTATTCTGCAATTATGGTAGCCTTTAGTTTTTAATTTGTTAGTATGTTTTGTTTGTTGGAATTAAGTATTAGTTAGAACTATGGTAGCCTTTCATAGTTTATAATTTGTTGGAAGTGTTAGGTAGCTTGTAAAATTTGTTAATTGGAAATGTTAGGTAGCTTGGAAAGATTGAAGTAATATGTGGTTAATTAGGTTGTTCTGGCTATTTTGCAATTATGGTGGCCTTTTTAGTTTAAACTTAGTTGAAGTGAAAGTTGAGATACTGGGTACTAGTGAGGTGTAGCTTATTCATGGAGTAAGTTTGAGCATTTGAGAGGAGGAATATAGGACTAATCAAACCTATTTATGTTCTAGGTCTTTAAAAATGGATAAGAGTTGGATGAAACTTAGGAATAAGTTCTCTATTGAGTATAGAGAGGGAGTGTCCTAATTTTTAGAGGTTGCAAAATATCACATCGATAAGTACGAAAGAACAAGGTGTCCATGTAAAAGATGTATGAACTCAAATTGGAACTCATTAGAGGGAGTGGAGCGACATTTATTAACGATTAGAATATCTCCCTCCTATATAGATTGGGTGTATCATGAAGAGTCAATGAACTTGCATAGATGTATAGAAAGATTTGATGAAGAAACTAGCAGTGACCCTTTTCATGAAGGAACTAACAGTAACCTTTTTTCGAAAGAAAATGAAATGTTGGTTATGCTTCATTATTTACAAGCTCTAATTGAACACGAAGAAGAAACGAAGGAAGGTTTGGAGAATGAAATGTGGTTTAATAGTGGTGTAGAATAAGAGACAGCGAACATATTTTAGGTGTTATTAAATGAAGCACGTAGAGAGCTATACCCCGATTGTTCAAAATTTTCCTCGTTGAACTTTTTGGTTAAGTTGATGCTGTCAAGGTTCTCAACGATTGGAGTAACAAGTCCTTTGACATGTTATTAGAATTGTTAAAAGTAGTGTTTCCAATGTGTAGTATTGCTATCCGTAGTTCATTCTACGAAGCCAAACGAAAACTACATGACTTGGGTCTGGGATACAAGATTATTCATGCTTGTACGTACGACTTTGTATTATACTAGAAGAAATTTGACGATTTGTAACATTATCCAATGTGTGGTAAGTCTCGGTACAAGATTAGTCCTAACAAAGGAAAAAAATTATGCACAAGGTATTGCACCACTTTCCATTGATACTAATATTACATCGATTGTTTCTACCGCAAGAGAGCTTGTATGACATGAGATGGTATAAGGATAAATGAGTCAAAACAGAGGATGTGTTGAGACATCCAACTGATGCAAAGGGATGAAAGGATTTTTATTATGAATTTTTTGAGTTTGCTTCAGATTCACGATACGTTCGTTTGGGATTAACTTTGAATGGGTTTAGTTTGTTTGGGAATCTAAGTACCTCATACAGTATATGGTCAGTGGTGTTAATTCCTTACAATTTTCCATCTTGGAAATGCATGAAAGAGTCCAACTTCTTTATGTCATTGCTGATACCCAGTCCAAGATCTCCTGGTAGGGAAATTGATGTTTACCTCCAACCATTGATTGAGAAATTGAAAGAGTTATGGACTTTTGGTATGTGTACATATGATTCTCTTATCAGTCAGTTCTTTCAATTGTATGCAGCCTTGTTGTGGACAATTAATGACTTTCCAGAGTATGGTGACTAATTTGGGTGGACTATGAAGGAGTATCAGACATGTCCTATATGCATGGGAGATAGATCTTCATTTAGGATAAGAGGGAAAATATCTTTCATGGGAACACTGACGTTATCTTTTAGAGAATCGTGTTTGGCGTAGATGTAAGCTACATGATGGAAATGTAAAGCGTAGGCTTCTTCCAGTTATACTTAATGAACGTGTAATCTTGAAACAACTAGATTCGTTGGAATTTCCAGTGATAAGTAAACATCTCTCACTAAAAGATAAGAAAAGAAAGAGGGCTATAAATTGGACGAAAAGAAGTATATTTTTTTAACTTCCTTACTGTGCAAAATTACTAATACGCCATAAATTGGATGTAATGCATATTGAAAAGAATGTTTGTGACAACTTGGTCAGTACATTGTTGACTATTGAAAGAAAAACGAAAGATACCACAAATGTTCGCTTGGACCTACAAGACCTGAAAATAAGAAAGAATTTACATCTGATAGAAGTCGATAACAGATTGGTAAAGCCCATGCAAGTTACACGTTGACTAGACGTGAGCAAATTACGTTTTACAAGTATCTAAAATTAGTTAAATTTTATGATGGATTGGTTTCTAATATTTCACGATGTGTGAATGATAAAGATGGGAAAATATTAGATCTTAAGACACATGACTATCACATTTTGCTACATCGACTTCTTCCTATTGGTGTTCAAGCATATCTATCGAAAAATGTGTACATTGCAGTTACTGAATTGTGTGGTTTTATTCATGACTTGTGCCCAAGAACAATATGAATAAGTGATTCAGACCGATTACATGCAGATATCATAATAATACTTTGTAAATTGGAAAGAATATTCCCACCTGAATTCTTCGACGTAATGATACACCTTGCAGTTCACCTACCATATGAAGCAAAAGTCAATGGTTCGATTAGTTATAGTTGGATGTATTCCATTGAGAGAAGTTTATGCACGTTGAAACAATTTGTCCAAAACAAAGCATGTTCTAAAGGGTCTATTGCAAAAGCATATGTGATGAATAAATTAGGGAATTTTTGTTCAGAATATCTAAGTGGGATCGAAACCCGATTCACTCGAGATGAATGAAATGATGATACCATTTTTGATGATGAGGTAATTGATGAGTTTGAAGTGTTCGTGCAGAAGGTACGACCTTTAGGTGCCTCAAGTTTACGAGCTCTATCACAGCAAGAGAAACGCCTTGCACGTTAGTACATCCTAAACAATGTAGAAGAAATAACAAACTACCGCAAGTACACATTTTCAACTTTATACTTCCCTAGCTCTCTTAAGTTTTTGTTAAGTCATTGTCGTCACACAGACTCACAACTATGTACTTTAGAAAACACTTGAGGTTGATACGTCGTCAAGCTCAAACGCTTCTAACTTATTTAAAAGACGTCAACGAACATTTCCTGATTGGTTTAGAGCTTAGGTATACAGGGTACATGAATTTTAGAATTGGTATATGCTTATTTCAAAATTCATATTCATTTACATTAATTTCAGGTCATAGAAATGTGTGAGAGAACCTTTCTCATGCATTCTTCTCACTTGCTATGAGACCTTCGTGTGACGTTCTGTCCAATAGTGGATGCATTTTCGGTGGGATACGGTTTCACACGGTAGAGTGTGATTTTTAACGCACTACACAAAACAGTGAAGTCATGGTACTTGGTGAAAACAGTGACAATGAAAGTGCCAACAACAATTTATTCGGTGTATTAGATGAAGTTCTTTCCATTCAATATTCGATGGGATGTGTTTGGCTATTCAAGTGTAGATGGTTTGACACAGATAAGAACAAAAACCAAAGGACACATGTGGAATTAGGGTACAAATCAATCAACACGTTATGTTTTTGGTTCACTAAGGAACTAGTCATTCTTGCAATCCAAGAACATCAAGTCTTTTACCTTGAGGACCCAAAAAATGGTGCCAATTGAGACGTTCAAGTGATCCAAAATAAACGTATATGAGATATGCCTGAAGTGAAGGGTGTTGACAATGAGCAACTGAATGTATTGAAAATCGTTGTCGGACACCATGTGGATAAACACATTGAGGCTGGCACTTTGTGCAGACCTGATGTTGATCCTACAGTGGTAGAAAGACTGATTGTGTGTCATGTCATTGATGACTTCATAAACGATGATGATGACCAATTATCCATTCAAAGCAGATCAATCAACGACAAATAATAATGACAAATCACATATTCACATATTTCATTTTTTATATATTCAGTTTCACAAACTCTCATTTGTTTAGTTAATTTTGGTGTTTATATCTACAGGTACTATGTCATTCCCCAATGGTTTCGAGGAGACAGATGCTCTATTTGATTTCAACAATGACACGTTCAATAACGCAGAAGGAACTTCCTCGATGGACGACATTCAGGTTAGTCCCGTTACATAAACAATTAATTTCATAAACATGGAGTTCTGTTTCTGATAGTGTTATGTTTTTGTAGATGTCTCTCATCCCAAAACTCGCACTCCCAAGAGACGACAACACTCTAGAAACTTGGAGCTAGAGAGATACATATAGAAAAATGGAAAGATCTTAATATCCATTGCCCTAGGAGCAGATAAGTCTATCTCACCACATGTTGTTCGCTTCAACAACACCATCGTTGTGTGAATGCGAGATACATTTCCAATCTGCTTCCTTAAGTGGGATAATGTTACTCTAGAGTACATCGAGATTGTGAAGAGCAGTCTACAGGTAAATTTTCAAATTACCGTATATATATTTTAAACCTATATATATAATATGTATGTTGTTCCTTTTGTAGCAATGGTTAGTGATTGATTTCACTGATCAAGCATTTACTCGATTTGTTGAGCATCAAATGCTCAACACGTGGAAAGAGTTCAGGAGAGACAACCATAGACATTTTAAGAAGTTTAGTGACCCTAAACAAGCATGTGTCAACCCACCCCCCAGATTAGTGAATCGTGTGGAAAATTGAAACTTTCTCTACGATCACTACGTTAGTCCACAATATCAAGTGATTTACATATTTTAATGTTCCTTGACATTAATTCATTTTTGTTGTTTGTATGTAACATTTTGATTGCTTGCATGTAGGAGCAATCAAGAACCAATAAAGGCGGCTAAAGCGAAGCAGCCTTACAACCACAAAAGTGGGTCCAAGTCGTTCCTACAATGACAACATGAGCTCTCTGAACAATAAGTTCAGTTAGTGGAACGTGTGAATTTATTTAGAGAAACACACGCCAACAAGACTAGCTAATTCGTTTCACAGGCGGCCGCAGATGTGCATGTAAGTTTATGAAAACCTTTTCTTGTACTATCTACTTTTAATTGTCAACTCATAACTTATAATTTTTGGTGCAGAATCAAATGCTGGAACTCCAGTCCCAATCCACCCTAGAAGGTTTTCAACCACTTTCTTGGGACAAGATATGCAAGATATGGGTAGACGATCGAACTACTCAAAATGTATTGGTTCAGGCCTCAAGCCTAAGTCCCAGAAGAGGGCTAGCAATTCTTCAACCTCATGTTCGCAAGAAATGCACTCTAGGGAGGTCGAAGAAATTAAACATTTGATTTAGCAACAAAGAAGGAGGCTTGAAGAAGCTAAACGTTTGATTGAAGAACAAAGAATAACATCGAAGATACATACCCGAAAAACGCAAGAAAATGTCCAACAAATGGAAGAAATGAAGAAGATGATTAAGGAAATGAGTCGAGCACAGAGAGGACATTGAACACTTGCAGTACGTATTTTTTTACTTTTAAGTTGTTTAATTTTCCTTTGGTGATATACATCTTAATTTAATTTTATGTCATTGTAGGCATAAACTTGTGGGAATATGGTGTTTGCGGCCATTAGGGGCCCGTTTGGTAACGTTCTCGTTTCCTGTTTCTTGTTCCTTGTTCCCTGTTCCCGGTTTCTCGTTCCTTCTTTTTTTAAAACAAGAAACAGAAATGTGTTCGGTAACTGTTTCTATTTCTTGTTTCTTGAAAAATAGAAACAGAAATAGAAAATGTGTTTGATAACTGTTTCTTGTTTCTTGATTTTCTTTGAAATTTTTATTTTATTTTATTCACATTTAATTCAATTACACACCAAACAAAAATATATGTCCTCCATTAAACATAAAACAAATTATCAAACCTAGATAGAAAGGTCTTATTGTAATTTTATGGAGAACAAGATAAAGATTTAGATCTGAAGAACAGAGCCGACGAGAGGAAGACGAAAACCCACGACGAAGAGAAGGACTGAAACCCACGAAAAAGAAGAAGACAAAAACTCAAAGCTAAAACACAGATCTGACAAAAACCTGCAAATTTGGCTAAAACCCACAGCGAAAAAATAATTCACGTAAAGAGGAAGAGGAAAACCCAGATCCAGCAAAGAGGAAGGCGTCGTGTAAGGAAACACGATGAGGGGCGAAGAGGAAGACGATGAGAGGCGAAAAGAAAGACAACGAAGATGATGAGAGGAAGAGGAAGGATGGTTATTTGGAAAAGACGATGGAGATAAGACGAAGAAAAAGAAAACCACGTGGAGACTGGTTATTTGGGGAAGAAGATGGAAATAAAAGGAAGATAAAGGAAATCACAAGAAGAAAATGAAAAAGGAAAATGAAATAGAAAAAGAATTGAAAAGAAGGAAAAGGAAACCAATAAAAAGAATTGAGAAAAAAGAAAAGGAAATCAATAAAAAGAATTGAGAAAAAAGAAAAGGAAAATAATGGAAACAATTGAGAAAAAGAAAAAGGAAACCAATCGAAACAATTGAGAAAAAGAAAAAAGAAACCAATAAAAATAATTGAGAAACACGAACGGGAGAAACTACGTTTTTTTTTTCCAATAATTTCTTATAAAATGAGAAACGTTTCTACTTTTTTTGAGAACGAGAAACAAGGAACGTTACCAAACACCCCCGTTTCTTGAAAAATGAAAACAGAAACAGGAAACAGGAAACGAGAACGTTACCAAACGGGCCCTAGGAGATCAATGTATTTTTTCTTTCCTATGTAATTTCTTTGCAACATTAGAAATTGTTCGACAATTTAAAATTAAATTTATAATATAGATTTTCATTTTGTATTTTATATAATTATTTATTAATTTTGTGTTGCTTATTCTTTACAATTTTATTCAATTTAAATCGAATCGGAATCGAAAAGAGTACCACACGATTAAAAAAAATTTAATAAACTGGAAAAATATATTAAAAATATCTCCCGATGCAGGCAAAGCGTCACGACTAACGCCTGTCCCTGACGTGGTGAACGCGTCGAGGAAAGGTTTTGTCGATGCGGCATTGTGAGAAGCCCTCTCCGAAAGTTTGAACAGGAGGTCGACAGTGCCCTTCTCTTGACATATGAATGGGACATCAGTAGTGCCTTTTTTTTTATGCCAATTGTTCGTAGGCAATAGAAGCATGGAAAGAAAATAAGTCCCAACGCGCGCCCGAGCTGTTCCCCGTACGTGTGATATCTAGCCGCGCCAGCTGCTCCGTTCCTTGCCCAAGCCGTACGAGCCGACTTCCTCTCCACGAGCCACACGCCCGAATCGTTCCCTGTTGTGAGTCACTGTTGGTAAGTTTTCTTGGTAGTATTGATTGAGTTTGGCACCCCCATTAATCACCTATTTTTGTCCCAAATAAGTTAAGTTAGGGATCTAAGTTGATGTATGTGCTTGAAGGTTCAAGCATAATTTGAGGAATTGAAGCTGTGAATTTTTTCCAATTTAAAGTTGTGTTGGATTGAACCGTAATCTTGGGGTAAGTTGGATAAGCTTGTGTAGAAAAATGACAAGTATTTAAGGGTTTGTAAAATGGGATTTAAGTTAAGGGTAAAGTGGTAATTTGCCTTTATGGCAAATTTGTAATTAATCCTATCTTCTTCTTTAGGTCTTTTAAAATTGGACAAAATAAAGGGAAGTAGAGGGGGGCAGCCGCAACACACGACAAACAGAGAGAGAGGGAGAGACGACAAAGACAGAGTTGTCGTCCTTGCCGTCTGAGTTACTGCACGTCGGAGAAGGCGTTCGCAGAGGAGTTTACGGTGAACGGCATTCATGACGGTGTTTACTAACGCGTGACAATCGAAGATCGTTTCCGTCTCGGTTCGTCGGCGTCTGTTCCGATCTGTCCGAATCCTTGCACGACGGTGAAGTTGTCTGCGGAGGAGAAGACTGGAGTCCTTGCGGCGTCCGCGGAGGAGAAGACAGTGAGGTGTTCGGCAAAGGTGATTTTTGTGTCTCGACATTAATTCAGCGTGGGTCTCTCAATCTATCTTGGTGTTTGGCTGATGGTATAATCAGTTTACATTTGTCGTGGTTTATTACAGATTGCTAATTGGGTTGAACTCTGTAATAGTATGTGATTTTGCTCATAATAAAATCCCTCCAAACTGGTTCTCAAAGTGGATGTAGACCGAATTGGTCGAACCACTATATATCGCTGTGTGCTTATTATCGCTTTCTTTGTGATTATCTGGCTGTTGCGTTCTGATTGAATTCATAAACTATATCAATTAGTTGGGAGTTTGGTATAGTCAACAAGTGGTACTAGAACTTGGGTGTATTATTCTCAACAGCTTGGTTACTAATTAAACAGTAGGGTGGTAGTTAACAAAATTATTGATTTTAAATTTTATTCGTGGTTAGGATTGAGTATTGAGAGAAACTGATTGTCAACTAGTGAATTATCATATTTTAGCAAATATCCAGGTAAGAGATTTTCCCTATATTAACCACTTTAAAGTTGCATGTATATCTTGTATATCATGTGTTGTTCAGTCGTGTAACTAAGAGAGATGTAATATGACCATTTGGTTACTTCGGTAACCCTTTTGAATGAGATGCAGCACCATCGGTGTATGATATGGTTATATGTTATTTTCAGTTATGTCTATTTGAGTTCAGATGTTGGTATTGTGTTGAGCACGTATAGTCTATAGTGTTCTGTTAGTCTGCCGGTTAGAGTCGCAACGAGGGGTCCATCGAGGTCCTCCCCTATATATGTCTATGTAGCTAGTTGAGATGTGATTCGACGGGATCACTTATAGCCCGACTCTCTTTTAGAGTGATTCCTCTGGGTCCACCGAGAGCCCAGTCCAGTCCCGGTGGGACCACTGTGTTCGAAAGCACAATAGCGTGTGGTACTTTATTACAGGACTCTAACGAGAGACTAACAGACACATAGTGAAACCAATAGTGAGCCTCTTACTCAGTATACACTCATACTCACTCTCTTAAATGTTTAATTTTCAGGTAATGGGAGAGGCAAGGGCAAGCTGGCGAATGATAAGAAGTGACTGTGGTTCACTATAGGGGATAGTTTAGTTTTTTTCGCATTTATTTTCAGTAATTATACTTTTCAAAGGTTTATTTCAAAACTCAGGTTTACTTGTTTAAGTATTTTTTTTTCTATTTTAAGGGGCCCAAACTAGTATTTTGAATTGGTTATTTTGGTTATTTATTTAATTATTTTATTTCCTCTTTATATATATTTTTCTATCATTTTTGTTAACTATTTAAAAACGTTTAATTGGATTTTAGGATATTTCTTTAAAAAAAAATTCTATATTATTTAAATGGTAATGACTCCCGCTTAGTAGAAAAGCGGGGACCTTACAAATTTACTGCAACCATTATTGATGAATTATTTGCTTAGCCTATGGGTTGCTATATTAAAATGGTGATGCATAACTACTGACTTAGTTATGAGTTACTGATAGTTTGTTAAAGGTAGTCATTGGTTTGGTCTAAGCTATTATGGAATGTGTAAAGGGCAATGATTTGCGTAACCTGTAGTTACTTGGGAATGCTTATTGTGAAAAGTATGAGGATTGTTTGCATGCCTCTCATGGATTACTGTTTTGGCATAATTGATAATTTTATTAAGTAAAATTATTAATTATTTTCCTTATGTTTAGGTTAATTTGTTGTTTTATTTGCATGAAGAAATTCTACACAAGAATTTAATTCTTTTTTGGGTAAGAGATTTCTTCTATCGGACAGTCAATTTAAGATTAAATTTGTACTGTATTGATTGACTGACGATTATGCACAGATTTAAAATGCATCGATAAGTTTATGTGAGGGTTTGACTGAAATAATGTTGATTTCCTTATTTGACTGAATATGTAATGATGGAGTTTGTTGGATAATGTTTACATGTTTTGCTTATGCCTATTATTGAACTAAGTTTGACTGCAATAGCCTTATTTGGACTGATGGTAGTTGTTAACTTTAGCTATTAGGCCAATGTACCCTGCATGTAGGTGTTCTTCAGGATCACCAGATTGATATGACCTATGTGTGTTCCTACGGGATCACAAGGCTGATATGGTTGATCTATGTTCCTACGGAATTATCAGAGTAATATGATTGATGTGTGTTCCTATAGGATCACCAGAATAATATGACTGATGTGTGTTCTTATGGGATTACCAAACTGATATGATTGGTGTGTGTTCCTTCGGGAACACAAGAATAATATGACTATGGGTACCTTCTAATCAGAAGTTAACAACTCACCTAGCTGGACCAGTGGTGGGTCCCTTATTAGGTATCTTTATACTTACCCTTTCTATAATGTTTAACTTTTCAGGTAAAGGTAATAGGAAAGGCAAGAAGAAGGACTCATAACTGGGTATATGGAAACTGTTTGGTTTATGCTTCCACTGTTGTTTTTAGAAAGTTAAGATAATTAGATTAGTAATGATCCAAACTTGATTATGAAAACTTCAAGTTGTTACAATAATAGATAACACCCAATTAAAAAATAAAGTGAAATAACACCTAAAAAAAGTTTGACATAGAAATAAAGTAACACTTAATGTTTTAAAAAAGTACACATTATAAAGAGGCTTATAAAATAAAAAGTTGATTCCCTTAAAGTTTTCATCTAATAATATTAATCCTTAAAAACCTAAGAAAAAGAGAAAAGCTAAATTTAAAACTCTGATAACAAAAAAGACCAAGAAAAATAAAACACAAAATTGATAAAATAATACTAAGTTCAAGAAAACATACTTATAAACTGTCTCATCCTAAAATTGAAAAATAAAACACTACCACTAAAATAACTAAACGAAAGTGACACATATATCTTAATCTTTATAAATTAATTGATATTGAGTTTAACATGTAGGCCAATGAAAAAGCATCTCTCCACAATTGAAACAGCCATCTAAACAAGTCATCTCACCTTACCTTTAATGTTCGAAATATCAAGGTTTCGATATTATGAAAATATCGATATCGAAGAAAATTTCAAAAAAAATTATAAAAAATTGTTATAATTAGTTAATAAAATTTTGATGGTCTTAATTGGACTATAATTTACCATTTTTATTACTCACCTACAAGAAGTAAGAGAGCATTTTCATTTATATTGAAATATACGTGTGAATGTCAAATGCAAGCCAAAAATTTTAAAAAGAAATGAAAAATAATTACAATTTTAGGAAATGCCTTAAGATATGGAAATGATGGAAAAATAAAAGTTTTGGATGGTAAAAAGAAAAAAATCCACATCAATTCGATAATTTTGAAGGTGTAATGGTTTGAAAGTTTCGATGGAAAAAGTTTGAACGAGGTTAAAAATAAATATAGGTCTTTTTTTTGCGTGTGGTTTTTTCAATTTTAGTTTATGTGTAAATTAAAATTTCATGCTGAAAAAATGAGAAAATTGGAAAATGAAGCACATCAAAAAGCTTCATCATTCATATGAAATAACATTAAGCAATTGTTTGGTAATCAAAACCATAAATAATTGAAAAAATTAAATTGATGAGCTAATATAGCAAAAAAATTTAAAAAAATTAAAGAACAGGGCATGTCTCGACCCATTTAACTTGATAGATAATCTAATATGACTAGATCAAAACTCAAATAAAGGATGCCCTAGGTTGTGATTCCATTATAACATCTAAGAAAGGTAAGTTCATTTTAATGCTCAAACTATTTACTAGCTACATATGTATACTTTATGACTTAAGCATCAAAGCCTATGTGGCAAGCACTACACAATGCATAGTTTTTTCATCTTGCCAGTCATATTCTTTCCTAAATTACATATTTACCTTTCTCGCCACGTGAAGAACATATGCATTTTTCCTTGTTCAAAATTTGTGATAGCGTATGAAATATGCTATTTATTTTTTGCTTAATTCTAGCTCGTTCTATGATTTTACGTTCTTCATTGAATATTTTATAGGGTTTGAACAATTCATGGATGAATGTGGTGATTATGTCATTTCGATGGTGATTTTGGCCTATTTGGAGTCATATGACATCGACTAGAGCAAACCGAGGCGTTTGGAGGAGCAAAAGAAGCTTTTTAGCTTCTACCATGCAATTGTGACGCTATAAGGCCAAGAGCTCTATTTTATTTAAAAAGGTCAAGCACTACGGTGCTTCCTTGAGCGCCACGACATCTTGACATTTAAAAAAAAAAAAAAAGTTTCACCGCCAACCGAACCCAAACTCAATTCTAGCTGATTTTTACACCATTTCTCTCTATTTTCAGTATCTTTTCATGTTCTTTGAGTTCCAGAACTATCCCTCATATCATCCGACATGTGGATGGAAGACCAAGGTACTCTTTTCTAGTTTGGATTTTTTTAGATTCTTCTTTTGTTCTTTAAAATTTTACGAGAACTTAAACTTGTTTCAATGTAATCTTTAGTTCAATTCTGAATATTATTGATTTATTGTTATATGTTTGATGCATGAGAATGTATGACTATAGCTTGCACTAAATTCTTTGACTTGTGACAATTAGATAAGAATTATGGTTAGAAGCAATGAGTTAGGTTAGCTTGAAAATCTAATTTGATGCTCATTGATTTAAACCAACCTAGAATTGAACGTATTGAATATCAAATAGACGCTACAAAATTAAGCATTCCATCTAAGAAAACTTAATGTTAATTGGAAAATTCGATATTACATGCTATTGGGTTAGATCAATTAAATACTTGGAATAATTTAATTGGCAGTTCCAATTAAATTGGTTAGGTGAAGATTACATATGGCTAAGTAATGATAGTTCAACGAATAAGTTCTTAAAATAAGGAAGAAATCGCAATAACCCATGCTAGATTGTTTTAATATATAAATTTTCACAAATTTTACTTTCCTGCAATTTATTCTCTCCCCCATCGATTACCTCGAGTTGTGAATTATTTTGTTTGAGAACTAGTGTGCTCCACGTGATCAATACAGACTTACCACTAATACAAGTGTTTGGTGTGTATTTCTATAATTTATTTGACACAAATTTGGATGACGAAATTCGTTTTGACCAATTTGGCATCAACATTCTAGTAAGACATTGTTTGGATGTGATGCATATCAGAAAAAAAAAAAAAAAAAACATGCACACATTAATTGATATCTCGAGAAAAACTAGAAATGGATGAAAGATGCAAGAAGATTTGGGTGGTTTAAACATTAGATCAAAATTTTCCCCTTAATTAAAGGTAATCAAATTTGGACGCATGAAAGTGATCGTTGGAGTTGGTTCCCAAAAGGTGGCAGCGATACTTGTTGACGATGGCCAATGAATGGAGCATTAAAAACATTGAAAAATGGAGAGTTTGGATGAATTGGTAAAATATACCAACTAAACTCTACCAACATTTAAAGTTGGTGGACCAAACTATGAGTTGGTATATTATACCAACTCAACTCAAATCATATCGGTGAACCAAATACCCCTTAGTTAGAGAGGTGGAGTTTTGTGAGTTAGTTTGTTCTAGTGATCTTTTATGATTGTTTCCGGTCATCAATAAGGCTTGGTATAATTGTTGTGAGTGTAGCAAATCACATAGAGAACTCAAAAAGAACTTTTTATTTTGTATCGAGTGGAGCTCAATCCAAGCTTGGAAAAATCTTGATTATAGAGACAAGGAGGTGTCACACTTTGGGGGAGTTTAAGTATATTGCATTGAGGAGATCTCATACAAAGCTTGAGAACCGTTATTTTGGAATCAAGAGAACTTCGAATTTAGAGGAAGCCTAAGTTAAAAGTAAAAAGTATGTATGTGGTACGTGAGTCACTGAAACACAAAATCACTTAGATAATTAAGTATTTTATTGTAATTGTTGAACTCTTTATATATTGAAGCTCATTTACACTGCACTAATAGCCCACAAACATAGATGATATTGCACCAAACAATTATCAATTATGTGTCTCACTATCTCTACTATTATTGTTTCATATAATGTTATTTCATTTGCGAGTCAACTTATGATCAAAACATTATGTCCGACACTTATATCTTGTGTTTAATCCATTTATTTTTTTCAAGGTGAATATGATTGCAAAATATAATAGAATAGTTAGTATTAAACAAAATCTTTTTAAATTATTACAACAATAATAAGAATGAGAGAACGAAATTAACTTGTCATACCTTTAAAATGAAAGTTATGCTAATTATTCGTAAGCAAAGTTTTGTTGGTCAAATTAAATGAAAAGTTACTTGTAAGAAAAAGAGTTTAACTAAGACATACAAAGGAGGAAAAAAATGAAAGAAAAGGAGAAAAAATTGAACCAAGCAATCTCATGTTTGAGGGCTGTACCCTACAAAAAAAAATAGATCCAACTTTTTAGTAAATGAATTAGTGGTACCACTTAATCAATTACTAAAAAACTCATACATATATTTTCATGATGTGAAAGAACTCTCTAAAGTGTAATTTCAAATAATCCTAATCGATGCTTATAGGAGCTAAAAAAAGCATATGTATATATACTTAGGGTAGGGATACTTTTAGATGAGTGAAGATTACATTTAACTATTTTTAAATATATATTATGTTATTCAACTTGTATTAAAAAAATAGTTTATAATTTCTCAAGACACATAAAGTTTGATTGTTATTATTATTATTATTATTATTATATGATATTTCATGTTAAAATGCTACTATATATATATATAATGGATTATTTTTAAAATAGTAAAATAAATCAAAATATTTATAAATATAGCAATATCTTTTACTTTCTATATGTGATAGACCGTAATAAACTATTATATATGTTTGTGGCGATAAACTACTATTTGAATTTATCGCGACGCATATGATAAACCCAAGTAGTAGTTTATCTCTAATAGATTAAATCTATAAATATTTTCAACAACTTTATTATTTAGAACAACATCTTATGTGAAAAGGAATGTCCTTAGCTAGTCATCATGAACTCAGCTCAAGTGTCACCTGTTTGTACTTGAGGGCAAAAGGTACTAGACTTAAATATCCACTCTCTAGTTGTATTACAATAACTTTTCAAAAAAAAAAAAAATGAATGTTCTTATATGTTTTTTTAATGATATGTTTCATTTAAACAAACCAAAATCTTTTTCAATAATGCATAATACACTCAACCCATGTTTGAGATTTTGATGTTCATGTTTAAGTTAACATCAATGAATTGTTGTCCTATAGGCTTCAATGAACACGAAAAATAAAATAAATGTCCTATACATATTGATTAGCCATTAAGATTTGATGTTGGGACCTCCTTTGGTCTTGTCAAATGCTCAACACTATTCTTCTAAATTTTGGCTTTTTATTATTTATTTTTTTAGAATAATCTCATAAGTGACAAAATAATGCTTCATTTTTCACGTTTAGCAATAGACTGTCACTCAAATTAATATTTCATTATCTTTATATTTTGTTTTATTCTTTTTCACAAATGAACGAATATATATTTTAGACGCATCTTTATCCATTAATTAATGATAATTGATAAGAACAAAGTCTAGCAGAAGTAGGACTACAAACACACTCTTAATTCTTATATTTTGAAAACCAATCAGGGTTAGGCTTGAAATTTCCTTTGTAAGTAATTATGAGTTCTTTGGTTGAAAAATAAATACTTTATATTTCCTATAATAATATTTTTTTATAGAAATGTTTTCAAATACAACAAAATAAATCGAAATATTTACCCAATATAACAAATTTTATATCTCTATTTATATCTATTAATGATATTGATAGACACTAATAAAAGTTTATAAGTCTATCAATTTTCATTATTGATAGGGAATGTGAAATTTTGCTATATTCACTACTAAAAAGAAACTCTTACAACGCTAAAAATATCCTTCGAGAGTTAAATGGTCGAAAGAACTAGCATCTCTTGACGACGTGTACAGTAGGCATCGAGAGTTTACACCAACTCTCAATGTCGAAGTGTAACCATTGGGAGATAGTGTTATCTCCCAACACCGTGTTTTAAGGCGTCAAGATATAGGGAATAAAAGAAAACTTTCCAAGTATCACAATAGTTGAGAGTTACATTTTAAAAACCCTAAATTTGAAATTTTGATTGCAAATCACGAGCGCCTCATCAATTTTATAAACATGCATGTTTGCTCCCAACCGAATTTGACCTCGATTTTCAACCTCTTTACACTTATTTTCTCTCAATTCTCTATATCTTTTCGTGTTGATTTCAATTCCAAACATCTCCTCATCATCCGACATGTGGATGAAAGGCTAAGGTACTCGTTTCTAGCTTGGGTTTCTTAGATTCTCCCTTTATTCTTTAGAATTTATGAGAACTTAAACTTAGCTTTAATGCAATCTTTGATTCAACTCTTAATGTTATTGATATTTTGTTGTATGTTAGATGTTATGGAATGTATAACTTATGCTTGCACAAATTCTTTGACTCGTGACAATTAGATAAGAATTGGTTAGAAGTAATAGATAAGGTTAGCATATAAATCTATTTTGATGGGTAGTGATTCTAACTGACTTAGAATTGAACAATGAAATGCCAATTAGATACACTGATAAATTGTGATTCCACCTAAAGGAACTTAATGTTTTTTTGGAAAACTCAAATTGCATGTTGAATTATATAGGGTTACCTAGAACAATTAGAATCTTAGGGCAATTTAATTGATTGTTCCAATTAAATTGATTAGGTGAAAATTGTATATTGCTTAGTAAAGATAGTTCGATGAATAAATTCTTTGGATGAGGGAGAAATCGTCATAACTCAAGCTAGAGTCTTTTAACATAGAGATTTTCTCAAGTTTTACGTACTTTCCTTATTTGTAATTTATTCTCTTACACAATTTGACACAAACCCACCCCTATCGGTTACCTCGAGTTGAGAATTAGTATACTCTTTGTGATCCACCCAGACCTACCACTAAGACTAGTTCTTAGTGTGTGATTCAGTTTATTATTCGGCACAAATTCGGACGACGAAATTCCTCTCTGCCACTTGGTAATTTGGTATACTTGTAGTCTTTCAATGGTTTTCTTGTGTGGACAATTGTGTTGGATTTTTATTATTGAGGAAACAAGGTTCTATATTTTGATAAAGATGAAAAGAAAAAGAACTTGAGAGTAGAATCAAACTGAATCTGACTAATGGTATGATAGCAACCTTAGATTGTTACATGTGCCACCATTGACTTATGTTACTTGCATCTTCCTTTGAGCTTATGATTGTAAACAAAGATAAACTAATTTAGATTAAGTTACAATCTCATCTAAATTTTTAAGTTTGTGTTGTCGTCCTTGAACTTTCAATGTGTATTTGATTTTTCTGTTGGTGTATTATTGTAGTTATATTCATTACTTTAATCTTGAAGACCTGGTGAATCTTGTGTTTTGTTTAAAATTAATTTGTGACTTTCTTTCATTGTATTAGACATAATTACTAAATATGTTAAGTAATAATTTACAAAATTTTCATTATGAGATGAAAATGGTTATATTTTAATTGACATGATACAAATATGTTTTGCTATCATTTAGGTTTTGTTAAAATATTATCGACGACTCAGTTATTTGATTTGAATGTATGAATACAATTTGCATCATTATTAATTTGTATTCTGAATTTTAGATTACATATACCAAAATAAAAAATAAATAAAAGTAATAGTGGAAGGTATTTTTAAAAAATCTACCAAACTCTCGACAATCTTTGGCATCATCGGGAGATCCCTAACTCCAGATGTCGTATGTCGGTGTTGATCCATAACTCCCAAGGGTTGATATTTGTGCGTCGGAAGATAGTCGTCCACTAAGAATATTCCAACCAAAGTTCTAACATGTTTTTGAACATTTTTCAATGATTTCATACATTAGAAAAATGGTGTTTTCTTGTAGTGATTTTGTAAATATTTTCTATAGTTTTATCATTTACAATAATTCTGAAAATGAATAAATATTTAAACTTGTGTTTATGTTGAAAAAAAGTATATATATATATATATTAGTTTTGTTAGGTAAAAAAATAGATCAGCTACCGAAAATATAATGTAAAAGAATTTTGTCACTTCTACCTAATTTGATGTTTTCATGTATGCACATTACAGTTCTTCCTCCCAAAAGAAATCTATGTAAACACTCTTTGATCTAACATGTGATATATGTCTTAATTTCAACTATGTATTATATATTATATTCAACGAAGTACTTTCTTAAGTTATACGCGATAATATAATTTCAAATATTTCTTCTCTATGATCATACCACCCATTATCATAGTAATAAGTAATGACTAGTTAAGGTTTGAATTATATTAGAGTGGGATTAAACTATTTAATTAAATGAGTCACATGTTTAAATTTAACACTAACAAATGTCTCTTCATCCACCTTACTTTGCATCATTCATCATGGAATATATGTTTATACACATTTTTTGCTTTTCTTCAAACATTGAAAAGAAATGAGAGGATAGGAAGGAAAAATAAATAAATAAATAAAATAAAAGTGTATAAGATAAGAGACTTTGTTTTTAATTTCTAATAAAGGCTCTCTTGTGTGTTTGTTCCCTATACATTTAAAGGAAAAAATGAAAGTGGGATTTGACAAAAAGACTCATAGTGCCCCCAATTGCTTTTTATCTCCTTTTTTCTTCTTCTTCTTCTTTTTCTAAAATTAGTTATATTTTCTTTTTCCCAATCAGTTTGCATTAACATTTTTTTTATATATAACATGAATGATTCCATGATATGTATACTTAGATATTTTGACCATCTATAATAATGTCAATATTTGTTAAAATGATGAATATTAGTTGTTACAATAAAAGCAAAACATCTAATAAAAGAGAGGTTGTAATATTCAATAATAGATAAAATTAATATATTATTATTAAAATCTTTCAAAAACTAATTATAATATTTCTTTTTTATATATGTATATTGTTATTTTACCCTCCAACTTCTATGACAAGAGATAAATTAAAAGAAAAACACAAAAGATTACGTGGAAAAGTTCAAACTCGAAACAGAAAAACCACGACTATTAGAAAGAAATCAATTGTGTAAAAAGTATTACAATGATAAATAATAATTTTGTCCCAAATTTCAATTACAAGAGCACCCTCTCAAACTTTTATATTGTTAAACACTTTTTAATATCACTTTCAAACTAGAGTAAAAGATGATTTAACCAGAATCAATATTCGTACGCTTAAAATATTTCTAACTATAAAAATTAAAAATTTAAAGCTAAAGATATAATTTTTTTCATAGTACATGAAGTCTCTGACAACCTAAACGTTTCTAACGTGAGAGAATTTTTCTTCTAATATTTTATCAAAACCTAATATATATAAAATAGAATTTATTATATATGATTTCTTTTTCATATCTTATTTTTTGTTGCTAACTCCATATTTTGATTTTCAAGTCATTTTAAGATGTAAGTTTTTTTTTTTTTTTTTTTTTTGATCCCAATAATATATGAGAGCCAAAATATCTTAAATTCATATAAATTCTTTTGATATTTCCTACCTTTTCTTAATATTACTACATTTGTTGTTAAATTCTTTTGATATTTCTTACCTTTCTTAATATTATTGATCACGTGAATTTTGTTGCCCAAATCTAAACCAAATAATTAAATCGAATCATTTACCAAGAATTAGTCTTAGTGGTAAGTTCTGGTCAAACACAAAAAGTATGTAGATTTCTCTAGTACATAGCTTCCAACCCGAGGGTAGCCGTTGGGGGGATTTGTAATTGTTTTCCATTGTGAGAAATAGTGAATTGCAAGACAAGTAAATTTGAGTAAATTCAATGTTAAAAGAACCAAGCTTAGGGTAAGCAGAATTTCCTATTCAATGTATTCAATCATTCGTTTCTCAATACTATAAATTTCAAAAGTTACTTTCACCTCACCAATTCTATTGAAAAATTAGCTAATAGATTTGTGCTAAGCAACTAGTTGACATCAATTGAATCGATGAGAAGCATAAAATCCAAATTTGATATTAAGATCTAGGACTAGTTAGGTGGAATATTTAGTTTTCATGTGCCTAACTAAATATGCATGCAATTCAATCCTAAGTTATATTGATCAACATTCATTCAATTAATTAGCAATCCACAACTTTGAATTTTGTGTCAATAATACCACTAAACTTTTAAAACTTTCAAAATGCCCTCAAAAAACGTTCAAAAATACTTTTATTGTTAGTTTTGGAAGGAAACCATTAAAGTATTGTTTCAAAAATACCCTTAAACTTAAGAAAAAATTACTCTCACAATTAGTATATGATTTGAAACTGCTAATATCTTGTTGCAAAAATAACTCAATTAGAAATATCTCTATCGTTAGTATAGTGATAAATTTATTTGAAGTTCTTAAATAAAAAGAATCAATTTAAGAACATATTATGGCTTTGTTTGGTAGCAATATTTTTTTAAAAAAAATTAAGTCTATAAACACTACTTCCACTTTTAAATTTCTTCCTTTGTTATCAACTTAATTTTTAGTGAAAAATGGTCTTAGGCTCTCCTTAAGACAGAGACTCCCTCTCTGAAGAACTTAAGCTCCCTTCAAGTTTGTGAGACTCCCCATCTCACAGTGTTTTATCTTTCCATTGAACAATACCCCTCCTGTTCGAATGACTTAGGCTTCCTCTAAGCCTAGAGAATTCCTTCTTAATGAATCACAATTTGCAGTAGTAAGGAGAACGGACTATGTCTCCAATACATGTAACCTTCTCTTTCTTCTAACACAAGTCAAAACAACTACAATAAGATAATGTGAATGTTACTCTTAAGACAAACTAAACTTCGTTCAACCCTAACCGGAAGATTAGGTGTCCTTAGATAATATACACTGCAGAATCACAATGAGCAACTCAAGCTTCCATATATAGCAACCTTCCATAGCAACCGCACACTGAACAAAGGAAGATATCAGTAGAAGAATAAAAAAGGGGAACCACCGATAAGGAAAGTATCTTGCATAATCAACATTTTTGTAGACCATCCTTTTTCCAAAACAACAGTAATGCAATGAAATTTCTGATAAATGAAGCAATTGAATAAATATTGTCAATCTTATAAAACCTAACAACTTCAAGTAAATTTATCACTATACTTATAACAATAGAAACATTTTTAATCCAGAGTTATTTTTTAGAGATATTAACAATATTAATTTGTATACTAATCGTGAGAGTAGTATTTGAACTTTTTTTAAGTTCAAGGGTACTTTTGAAAATTTTCAATAGTTCATAGCTATTTCTTAAAGAAAACTTTAATTGTTTCCATCTAAAATTAACATTAGAGTATTTTTGAACTCTTTTTAAAAGTTTGAAGCTATTTGAAAGTTTTAAAACTTTAGGATTATTTTTTATCCAAAATGCAAAGTTGAGGGACATTTTTTTATAATTTAGCCAATAATTTTTTTAAATGAAAATGGTATTATTATTTTATCCATTTTGATTAGAATAATTCACCTTAGATATTTAACTCATTTGGTAAAACTAATTGTTTAAAAATCACTTTTTAATTAGGAGCATTTAAAAAAACTAGCTAGTAACACGTGTTATGCACGTTAATTTTGTATTTTATTTGACTAAAAATAAAGAGAGTGATTAATTAAAGCTATATTTATTTACTCATGATTTTTTAAAAATATATTTTTCAGTTTCATTCTTGAGAGACCTCTTACTCAAGACTCGTTATACACGATATATAAATCAAATGAGCTAAAAGATATAAATAATTTGATAGTATGACTATGAAACAATCCATTCAATCAAACTTTAAATCAAGGAGTATGTATCAATTACATATCGAATGTTTAAATGGATTTGAATTTTGGACATCAACATTAACTTGATTATTATTTAGACATTTGTGCTAATTCTATATATTTTATGTATTTCTACCCTATTCAAGAAGTATAGTTATTTAACAAAATTCCTAAGAATTATAATTAGTTATTGTTTTGAAATGAATAATTAAACTTAAATGAAAATATAGTATTGAAATAATACAAATAGAGAAGACAATTTTTTTATTCGATCAAGATCCATAATATACTATAGTAGTAAGCACATCATATATCTTTACATCAAAAGCATACCTAATTACAAAGCAATAATAAAAAAATATATAGAAAAACTTAGTTTTTTAACATCCTCCTTTCATTTTGTTATTTTTGAAAAATGATGCTTCTGTTCGTTTTCTCTTTAGTTTCTCACTTTTACATTCTTCATCTTTGAATCCTTATCATTTTCTCTGTATCCTCATCATTTTCTCTATATCTTTTTTATTGGGTTGATTGCTTGCTCCTAGGATCGCAAAAATCTATAAATGAAGAAATATACATAAACATATTTCTATATAAAAATATGGAACAAAATAAAATTAAGAAAAGAAATTAGAAGATCAAAATAAAAAGCATAGATTTGATTTTTTTTCTTTTCACCCTTAACCTTTTGTTGTGACTTGTGAACATGAGTAGAAAAAAAAAAGAACGAGATATTTATATCCAAATATTTGAAAATGAAAAAAAAATTGAAAGATTGAAAGATTGAAAGAGATACAAAATAATTAGTATAAGAGAATATGAATAAGTAGTGAAAGAGAGTGAGTTCTATAATTAATTATATTAAAAAAATAAAATTAAAAATAAATTTACCTTAAAACCAAAAAATGATTTGAAACACAAAACTTAAGGGTAATAGAGAGAAAAAATTGTCCGTATTAAAGCTTCTATATATAAAATAGATATATTAAAACAATTTACAAATATAACGAAAACTTATACCATCCACTACAACAATATTTAAGTTTTAAATTAAATGGTGTACGTGCAATAACTTTTAAAAGCAAGCTTTAAAAAAATTCTTTTCAAAATTTGGGATGTTATCTGACTAAATTTTAAAATTTCTATCCTATGATTTTATAAACTTTCCTTTTCCTTTTATGTATTTTATATTCTATATATTCCTATGCCAAAACAATTTTGATTGATTCGAACTTGTGTAATTATTTTTTTCCTTAAACTTATTTATATTCAATAATTTTATTTGATATTTTACAACATTATGGACGGGTCAAATCTCAATCTAACTAAAACAATTCTGGATGAAAAAATCGAATTTCTATCTAAAATAAAAGGTCTCGTCAAATAACAATCTCTAACTCACTTTAATAGCTAACTTGTTATTTAAATCATACAAATTGTTAAACAACTTAAATATCTATACAATAATAATTGAAGGAATATGTCCAATTTCCTTCGTTATAACAAAAACTACATACCATATATCATAGTTTAAAATTAAAATTAACTAAACATGAAAATAAGTTTAATTTTGAAAAAGATGATAAGTAACCTTTAGAAAAGACTACATACGATCCTAAATTTAGTCTTAGTCAAGATTCCACCGAAAAAGTACAAAACATTAATGTTTTATGAGATACGTAAAAAAAAGGAGTTAGATCTAGATCAAGGATAGATCTTGTCCAAAAAGATCAAGAAAAACTATTTCAACGAAATCTCTCTAAAAGAGTATTGGTTTTTAAAATAAAAACTTTTTTGAGTTGCTCGTGAAACTATTGATTAGTATAAAAGTACTTTAAAGAAAAGAAGCCTAGAGAACACATGTCTATTTAGATTTTTTTTTTTTTTTTTTTTTTTTGTTTGGAATAACATCAAGATAATAAGCTAAAATAACCAAAAAAGCAAAGAAATAGTTCACCAACCAATTATGTAGTGCACAAATTAGTGGAATGAAGGCCCCAAAGAGTATGGTGTTGAAAACAAACCAAACAGGACTATTTTTTATTTTATTTTATTTTATCTTTTATCTTATTTTCCCTATAAATTCCTCAACCAACTTCTCACATTTTCAACTACCAAAGTGTTTAGAGGGAAAAGAAAACTTTGAAGAAAAAGAAATAAAAAAAGAACCATAAAACATGAAGAGCTTTGTAGGTTACGTAGAGGCCATGGGGGTCCACAAGCCCTATATTGCAATGTTATTTGTTCAATGTGTTTATTCAGGAATGGCTTTGTTCTCTAAAGCAGCCATTTCTCAGAAAGGAATGAACCCAGCCATCTTCGTCTTCTATCGTCAAGCTTTTGCTACCGTTGCCATGGCTCCTCTCGCCTTCTTATTCGAACGGTTCGTTCTTTTCATACCCAGAATCCAGATTACTTTCTCTATATTTCAACTTTTTTTCCTAAATTGAGATTTATAATATTGTTATGCAGAAAAAAGGAAGTTCCTTTATCTTTCAAGTTCCATTCCAAAGTGTTCTTGGTTTCTCTAATTGGGTATGTAATGTGAATTTTTTATATTATATTATATTCTTCTATGTTTTATGTCTCAATTTATATGTTAAAAATGATTTTTTTTTCAGGGTCACTTTGAGTTTAAACCTTTATTATATAGCAATCAACCATACATCAGCAACATTTGCAGCTGCCACTACCAATACCATCCCTGCCATTACCCTTCTTTTGGCTCTCCTTTTCAGGTATTTAACTTGGTTGCTTTTTAGTTTTTTTAAAAGTAAGGCTCCAAAAATAATTAATATTATTTTCAGCTCTAATTATTTTTGTCTTGAATTTGAAGCAGATATGAAAGCATTTGCATAAGAAAAGTTGAAGGGATGGCAAAATTGGTGGGAGCAATAATAGGTTTTTCAGGGGCTTTAGTATTTGCCTTTGTGAAAGGTCCACCAATGAAATTCATGAATTGGTATCCACAAACAAAGAACATTACTAATTCATTTCAACCTTATTCCACTATGGAATGGATTAAGGGAGCATTCACTATGCTTTCAGCCAACATTGCTTGGTCTTTTTGGCTTGTTTTGCAGGTAATTAATTAATTATTATTTTCTTCTTCTTTTTTATTTCATTTATACAATAATAATAATAATGATGCATGGTTTAATCATTTTTATTTTTTTTCCTCAAGGGTTCGATTGTGAAGGAATGCCCAGCAAAATTGAGAGTTACAACTTTGCAATGTTTCTTTAGCTTAATACAATCAGCTGTGTGGGCTTTGGTAATGGAAAGAAACCCACAAGCTTGGAAGCTTGGATGGAATCTTCAACTCTTCTCTGTTGCCTATTGTGTAAATATCTCTATCTTCTTCTCTCCCTACGATTCGACTTTTCTTTCGAATTTGCCTTTGTTTCTTCACTTGAATTTGATCTTTAGTCAAAGTTGACTAAAAATAGAAAACATATTTTAAACCGTGCTCATTTTTAGTTTTCAAAACTTAGTTTGGTTTTTTAAATAACTGATAGTAATTAGTAGATTAAATTTATAGACAATTTGAGAAAAGGCTTTTTTAAGTTCGACTTAACATAAAATAAAAAAATAAAATAAAAAAATCTTATAATATCATAACCTCTAATTACAACTTATATATTAACGTAAACGATAGCGCTTCATTTATTATAGTATATTGAAGAAATGTAAGAATTTGTTTTCAAAAACTCTATAACAATGTTATTACCTCTCCAAACTTAATTAACATTGATAAATCTTAACTTAAAATAAATTTTATCAAACTCAAGCTTTTGGATCAAACAATATAATTTAACAAAGAATAAACGTTTGAAATGATAGGGTGTAATTGTGACGGGAATGACGTATTGGCTACAAATATGGAGTGTGGAGAAGAAAGGACCAGTTTTCACAGCTATGTTTACACCATTAGCACTCATCATAACAGCAATCTTTTCAGCATTGCTGTGGAAAGAATTCCTTCATTGGGGAAGGTGAGATCAAATATATTCCTTTTTAACTTTTTACCCTCTACCATTATTATATATGATCTATAGATTTTATTTATTTTTCATTTTTTTCAAGTGTGTGTGCTTCATGTGGCAGTGTTGGTGGAGGTATTTTGCTTGTGCTGGGACTTTATTTTGTTCTATGGGGAAAGAAGAGAGAAGAAGAAGCAGCAGCTAAAGCCAAGATAATTGATCAACAACGACATGACACTAAAGACGAAACCATTTTGGAGTGCATTACAACACATCAATGATATTTTAAATATCGTCCAATTCACTCTCCATTTTCTCCTAAATTCCCATCATCATCAACATATGGTAAATATATACCATCATTAATCTCATAATATTTCATAGCTCACTAATGAATGTACGTCTTTTCTAATCTCTTTTTAAGCTTAATGGATGACTTAAGTTGTCATTGCTTTAAGTTATAGTTTGATTTCTCTCTTTGTATATCTATCAATGACTTGGGTCTACTATTGTAAATGATGAAATGAAAATTATATATATATATTTCTAGAAGAAAAAAAAAAGTGTAAAGATATTCTTGTAAATAAGATAGTGAAATGAAATAGTTTTTTAAATTCTATTTGATTAGTCAATATCAGATTATCGAATGTACCCATGAGAATAAGATAAGGTATATTGTACTGTGTAAACTTTTTTTTTTTTTACTAAAATATGTGGTTTGTGGTTGGGAAGTAAGCCCTTCCAAAATAGTTGTGGGAAAAAAATCTAACATGTAACAAAATTCAAAAGCAATTTTATATGTATATTTGAATTCAAAGTGAGTTTATAGATAAAGAATATATTCCTTGCATTTTAGTGTGCGGATCATATGTGTGTGTAATATGGGCCATAAAAGATTCCATTTGTGAATAAAGTGTTTATGACCCAAATAAGTTGGCTCTGCCTTTGGGTTTGTAAATATGTATAATAAATCGGGTGTTTTAACTCATATATCCTAAAATTGTATACTCTGTTACAAGATTGACCTAAATTTTTCAAATTTTTCATAAATGTTCTAAGTTGACTAATATTTTACACAAATATAAGACCGAAATGACTAATTTACTCATATTTATTATTAATAATATATTAAAAAATAGAAAAAAGAAAAAGGAAAGTGGACTATGATTATTATTTGTATGTATTAGATATTCTATGTAAATATGGTAAGTCAATAATTCTATTATGGTAATATTATAATAAAATTTTCTCTTAATTATTTTTATTTTGTTAAAAAAATCTTCCCTAGATCTCTCTCTCACTTTTTAATCTCTCACTTCGTCCATTCTTTCTTTCATTTTGCATTGTTTTTCATATATTCCACCTAAGTATAGTATATATTGAATAATACGGTGTATATTTTATAAATGAAAGGTTATATCAATTTGTTTATAGAAGGTGGACCAACAAGAAGAGCAATGAGGGATGTGGGTTACGGTTTAATTTTTTTTTTTTTAAAGTAAAAGTTTCATTCTTCGAATACGTTGAATATTGATTCCATTTTCTTTATAAAAGATGCCGAATAATAGAAGATTGGTGAAAGTATAAACGGTAAAGAAGAACATCGGTGACTGACTGATCTTTCGAAAAAATTTGCCAAAAATTTAAGGTTACTAAGAATTTATATTTCATATTCGAAATATATTAAGGCATATTGAGTATATTGAAAATAACATCATTTATGTATTATTGAATATATGAAGTAGTATATATGTAACAAATCACAAAAAAAATATATGTATTATGCATAAGTATATATGTAAGAATAAAAAAAAATTGGTCGGATACATAATCTATATATACAGTGGTATATAAGTGCAGTAAGAAAAAATCACAAAATATGAAGAAAAAAAAAGTGTATTATTGAGTATATGCAATAGTATATATGTAAAAAAATCACAAAACATCAATGAATTATTCAGTAGCATATATGTAATAAATAAAAAATATATCGAATGGATATATAATATGTGTGTATATACAATAAAAAAAATCACAAAACATAAAAAAGAATATGTGTATGTATTATTAAATATATACAGTAGCATATATGTGACAAATCACAAAAGAAAGGATGAAGAACTCATTGCCGACGCCGGAAGAAATTTCTAAGATTTTTAATAAGGTAATGAAAATAGTTATATAAGTTTATATTTAATTATTGGAAATAATTTGAAATTAATTTCGAAAATTATATATAATAAATAATCAAAATAAGGTTAAAATTATACTAAAAATATACGAAATCTTAATTAAGAAAATAAATTTTAGTTTAGGACATTTGTGAAATTTCGTATTAAATTTAGGTCTTTTTTCTAAATCTTTCTAATAAATATCACAAGAAGTCTAATTTTTTTTATGCAATTTCAATTGATTGAAAAATATATATAATGAAATACAAAACACATAGGAAAATCATCCAATTTTATTTAAACTATTTGATTATAACCATTTGTTTTGTAGTTGATAGATTTTTTTTTAGTTGTATTTGTTTTCTCAACTTTTTTTATTCATAATTTTCATATTTTGTTTTTTTATTTAAGCCTTTGACATGTGAGTCGAAGTTTAGAAAAAAAAAAAATTTTGAAAACTATTTCTTTTAGTTCTTAAATTTTGGTTTTGGTTTTAAAAATATTTATAAAATGTAGACAAAAATAGTAGAAACTAATAGATAAAAATGGTATTATTTGTAGACTTAATTTTTAAATATCAAATGCCGAACGAGATTTTAGATTTTCAAAATTAAGGTCATAAGTTATAATACTACTTCTTTCCCTTATTAGTCTCATTATTTTATTGTCTAATCATGATTATTAGTCTCATTATTTTATTGCCTAATCATGATTATTTAAAAATTTAAGTCAAAATTTTTCAATTAAAAAGAATAGATAACAAAGAATTTAAATGTTTACTCACAAAAGGATGAAAACCATAACTAAAGATCAGAATTTTAAAAACCAAATAAGAATGGATACAAACTTTAGAAATTTGACACATAATTAATCTCTGATCAAGTAATTACTTGATATGTGAGAATAAACTTTTGTGTAAAAAAACATTTAAAAGTTCATAAAACTAAGCTAAAATAATCATAATTCGATTAATATTAAGTATGTAATATCGACTAAAATTAGAGGTTTTATCCATTAATCCCAATTCTACATATTCCCAAAAAAGAACAATAACAAAAATAAAGTTATACATATAAAACAAAAAATGATTGGAGTTGAAATGACCAAAATATAATGCTGTTTTTAGCCATTGGTGTTCTTTATTTTTTGTAAGGTTGGTAGGTTGGCTTATTGTTAAAATAAAAGCATATGGCATATTCATATTTGTAGACATATTCCTTGGGCAGTGGAGTTTGTCCATTGTATATACACTATGATTATATTGAAATTCTGAAACAAATGAAATTATTTTGAAAATAATATACTATTTATGACAATTAATAACTTCTCACTGAAGACATGTTATAAAAAAACTAGTGGACCTTTCATTTTTAAAGATATAAATATTTCCCAAAATGCCCCTATTTAATAACACTCATATGCTTTCTCATCTACCATTTATCAAAACACCTTCTATGCATATAAATTCATGGATATTCTCATTCCCCACTTCATTCTTTTTCCTTTAAGTTAATTATTACAAAAAATAAAATTAGCTATTCTAAATCAAAATTAACTAATATTTTGTCAAACATAATAATACTATTATCGTCTCTTCCATTTGAACTTTCATCCTCGTAAAAAGGTTTTCACAAATTATAGGTTCAAAGTAGTTTGTTCTTGTAGAAGTGATAGGTTAAAATCTTTACTTTAGGACAGATATAACACTCTTGTGTAGGAAGACGTAACAATCTTAATTAAACAAAAAAATTTAAAATACGAATTTGGTGTTCTTTGAAACTTGCTCAATAACAATCTATATACTTTTAATAAATTTTAAATTTAGTGTTTATTATTGTTTTATTGTCGATATTTTCAAAAAGAAAAAAAAAATTAACTACATGTACTTACATATTGCATTTTCTTAAATGAAAATTATTGTATTGGTGTTATTTAATTAATGAAGGACTAAAATTAAAATTTAATAATATATAATAATTAAAATTGGATACGTAAAAGTACAACGATTAAAATAAAACAATTTCTAAAGTGTATAAACCAAAAATTAAATGATATTTTAACTAAAAGATCGAACAAAGTTAAAAAAATTAGATACGACTATATCTTTGAGACTCTAAGATCCCTCCAAATAGTTAATTTTATGTTTAAATTCGATTTTGGTCCCTAAACTTTGATTTTGGTTATTTCGATCCCTAAACTTAAAAGAAAAAAAGTATTGGCTTTGATTTCTATTGTTAAGATTCGGATTTTTAAATAGAATACTAAGTCGAATTGTATGTTTAGATGACTAGCATGCGAAAAAGTTAGTCGCCCTACAAAAATTAAGATTTCAATTTTTAATTAGAGAAGAAATCAATTTTGTATAGATGAACTCAAAAGTCAATTTATGTTCAAGACTTTGGTCGTTATCCTTTGGTTGTTGGTATTCTATTTCACTAACTTCAAGTCATTTATTGTCTTTGGATATTTTGGTGATTCATTAAAGAGCTTTTTTTCTTGTGTTCCTTTTTTTTTTTTTTTTTAATGAACTCAATTATGTGATTCATTTAGGTTATATATTATTTTCTTCTTTTAGAATTGATTTTTTATATGAGAGTTGCATTTACTTGTAAGAGTATCTCAAATAATTTGACAATCCGGACTACACAACTCAAAATTGTGAAGTTTGGTTAGTTTTTATTTTGGGTTGGGTTGAGTTGAACTTTCTATGTTTTTTTTTTTTTTTGTTCTGGGGAGGGGCTGGATTAGTTAGTTGATCCAACTCAACCCAAATTTTTAATATTAAAATATATATTACAACTTATAAATCTTATTAAAGTTCTTTTAGTTTGTAAAAGATATGTTGAATTTTGATATTTAACATTTGAGTTTCATTTGAGTTTTATGAAATTTTAGTTATTAAAATGACATGTCGTAGACAAATTTAAGAATTTTAAGTTAATGAATAATATACTTAAAAAATAAATAAACCATCTGACAACTCAACCGGTTGGGTTGGATTTGGTTGAAGATCTTATTTCGGTTATGTGGGTTGTCAATTTGATCGACCCAAAAATTCGGGTTGGTCCAAAAGATGTTACAACCTAACCCATTTACACCCCTATTTATTTGATTTTATTCAATTTTCATTGATTTGGAAGGAGATTTTAATTTATTTTTAGAGTATAGTCATATGAAAATACAATCATCTCATCATTACCATTTTCTTAAAGAGTTAACAAAAACTTAGCCGAAGAGAACAAAGTAAATATTTTTTCATAGTTCAATGACAAACATAGATGTTTTTAAAAGTTTAAAGACCAAAATAGAATAAGATTCAAAGTTTAATAACCAAAACATGATTTTTAGGAATGAACGGAATAATGAATCTCTATTTGGTATGTGATTTTTGTACTTAGCTTGTTGCTCACTTTATACCCTAATAATAATTGAAAAGTCAAAGTAGACAAAAGGCAAGTGTGGCAGCCTTGCTTGATTCATGCTTCTTTCTTTCAAAAAAGCATTCAATTCCATACTCAATATTACGTAACACTATATTTATTTACTAAAATTATACATAAAGTTATTCACTTATCTTACAAACACTAATATTCAATTATATTATAGTGTAGTATATTACATTGGAGAAGACACTCAATTACGAAAATCACCATTGTCCAAAAGCATTTCTCCAAAACAAAGACGACGAAAGACACAGGAAAGCACAACCACAAATTACAACTTCTATAACACTCTTGGAGAAAGTGATCCACAAAATTCCAAGAACTATAACATCATTTTGGCTATATATGATCATGAAAATATGTTAACTAAAACTCCTCAACTTTTAAAACGAGACAATTTTGATTCTTAGTTCTTCACCCATGTAAAATTTGAAATATAAATTAATATTTTCACTGAAAATTTTTAATATTTTAAAGGTAACAAAAATAAAATAAATAATAGGAAGTATAATAGAATCTATTTAAAATTGAGAAGCTTATAATATTAACTAAACCCTTTTCTATGGCAATTCTGATAAATCATGTTTGAGACTTAAATGTAGCAGAATATATGTCTTTTTTTTTTTAGGGAAAAAACATCGCAATTGAAATAGACATGAAGTATCATCATTTCTTATTGATCAATGTGTGAACACATTAAATTCCTCTTATGAAATTTAAAATATAAAAACCATGATTACATCGTATTATGTCAAAAGTAAACAAATAAAATAACTAGAAAGTAGCTTAATTAGCATGAAAAATGTTGATAATTACTAAGTATGTATAAACCAAAAAAACTTATACGAGTTTGTAGTTTAAATTATCCTACTCTAATTAATTAAATGTGATCAATCAATGAAATATAAAGCCTAATGAATTAAGTCGATATATCAACCATCTATAATCATAATAAACATTGGACCTCAAGGCAAAAATTATAATTTCATATCATAATTCAATTCAATTGCATATAAGAAATCGTCAATCTTATTACCATTGATAGTTTACATGAGAGTCGTTAATATTTTTGTGTGAACCATTGAAAATTTTCTAGATTTTGTTATCACACATCATTCAATTTCCGTCCATATGATTTAGAATTGATGCTATTATCTAAATAGAAATAGTCATATATTTTTATCGACACCAATGACTAGATACCAACATTGATGTTGGTACTAATTTAAACTCCAACAAATCGATATCAATGTTGATATTAATTACCAATATTGCACATGAAATCAAATATTGTATCAAAGTAACACTACTTGGCACAACAACTAACCGGGGATGCAATATGACATTAAGAAAGGGTTTGTTTTAAGGATTGGGATTGAATGAGTTAGGATTGAACCAATTAACTTATTCCCTTAACTAATAAGGCTCAATATAATTAGGAATGAACCAATTCTTTATCTTAAATTCAAATCTAAAAGGTCCAAAAATAATAAATTTGAAAAATATAAAAAGATGAAACAGAAACCAAGGTTGAAATCTATCTATACAAAAGTGTTTTTCACTTTTACTTTTATCTTCCCCTCCAGCTCCATTTGTTACAATCAAAAAGCCTATCCTATGAATTGTTGGGTATAGCACGAAACTTTGATATAAATTAATTAATTAATTAAAAGGTTTTAAAAATTGAAATAAAAATGATAATTGAGTAGATGGATGGAATAGAAGCACTGAAATTATGGGTTTGAATCCTTGTTTTCAGCTGACACTTAAATATTAAATTATTTTCCAATTTCCAACACAATCCCTCATGCGCTATTCTTCCTTACACCCACCTGCTTATCTCATGCGGGGTACTCTACGTCATTTCACACCATCCCCATGTCATTTTTCATAATTAGTGGCCTAGTTTAGGTAATGTTGGTTCAATTGTTTTTTTAATAAAATTACTCTATCCACCTCAAATCATCTTAAAATTTAAAAATTCAAAATTAATCTAACTTATTGGTATCTCACTTTGTTGTAACATCTTTAACTTGTGTTTACGTTTGTTTTTAGGAAAGCTTCATTCGAGATGGTTTGGACCATTTGTAATCAAAGAAATCTTCCTACATATTGTTGTGGAGATTGCATCGTTGAATGGAGATAACGCGGGACTCAAGGCGTATTATGAATATGAAGATCACAGCAAAGTCTCAGTGGATTTAAAGTAAAACGCCTGATTTATTTGTCCTTAACGTGTGAATGTGTTTGTACATTTGTTAAGAGCACATTTTAATACAAACCTATCATTTTTTAGCATCAAATTTATATCGCTTTATTTTCCTTTCCTCTTTTCAGCTTATTTCTTTTCTTTTATTTCTTTTGGTTTGTTTATTTCTTGTTTTATTGTTTTCTTTACCACTTTCTTTTATTGCTTTGTAGATAAGAAAATTTTGTGTCTCTACAGAAGAATGAAATAAAGGGATATTAGGCTAAGTACTGGAATGCGACCCGATAAGAGGTACGCAAGATACACCTAGGCGAGAAGACCAATTAGTTCACACTCAAAATTTGGGGTAGTTAAGAAGTTGTCTCACGGGGTGGAGTTCGAAGTGATGCATTTAATATATTCTCTACATACCCTAATCATTTCATTCCCCACTTTCGAAGAGATGCGCCGTCCAAAATGCAAGGGCCCATTAATGCTCTCCATGCTAATAATAATTATCCTAGTCAGCGTTTTTCGCTAATAAATAGTGAAAGAACTCTTCGATTAAGTCTCATTTTGCACTCTAAGCCCTCAAGCCTCTTAGACCTTCATCTCTATGTTCTCAAGCTTCATCGAAAAACTCACTGGAAACTTCGAACCTTTCTCTTTTTCTTTCATTCCAAATGGTTGATCGCCAGAAATCTACTCAGGAATCTACCAAATATTCCAAATTCCTTAAAATGAGGGAGGAATCATCATATACCCTAACCTAGAGAAGACCCGTCATACTTTCTTACCAAAGACCAGTCGCATCCTCCTCGTACAGTACCATACCTGAGGGCTCTGCGAGGAAGTTGGATCTTATCAAGCCCAAGACTTTTGATAACCCCTCAATTGTGCGTTTTGATACACCTATTTCAGAACGAGCTCAACAATTGCATCTGGCGATTTGAAAAAGAGGGAGGAAGAAGACATATTTGTGGGTCTGGGCAACTTGAAGCAAGTTAGAGGAACTGGACGAGGAAAAATTGTAAACCAACCTCTCCTAGGCTATAAGCAATTGAAGCATAGGAAAGGAAAAGAATTGGCAGTGCACAAACCTATTGAGAAAATTGAAGTAGATGAGGAAGTTGATTGAGACGTTGTAGCGGAGTTCTTGAATGGAAGAAAGAAAGGAAGAGAGAAGCAGAGAAGGAGATAAGAATAAGAGAAGAAGAGGAGAGAAGAGAAAGGGAATGGGAGGACAAGGTGAGAAAATGTGGTGAAGAGAGCCTTGAAGGAGGGATGAGCTCGTAACAAGAAGCAAGCAAGTAAAAAAAAAAGCAGTGGCAAAAAGCAAGGCTATTGGGGAGAAAAAGGAGGAATGCCTAGAAAGTGCGAAGAAAAATTTGGAAGAAGAATTCAATGCGCATCAAGAAAAGGATCCTCCCCACACGTCATGAGAGTACAGTTTCATCAGACTACGCAATGGTTATGTACTGCATTTGAAGCAAAAAGCGTTCAACTTGGGCGAGATCATCAAGACAGCCATCCTCGCATGGATGGAGATGCCTAAAGGAGCAATGCCCTTTTCTCTCAACAGTGGAGCAATTATGCTTAAAGTTTCATCCTTCTTTGGCGAGATAACACCAAAAAGACATATTAGGCGGGGTATGCACTCAGGTGGGCTTAAACATAGTTATAATGCTTCATCATAATAAGAAAAAAGATCGCCACCTAAAGACAAGGGGTCAAACTCAAGATCCAAAAGGAAAGGAATATGAAGAAGTTCCTCCACCTCTGCCCGAGTAGCGGAAGGTCGCATCCACCTCATCTCAACCAACGAAGAAGCAAAAAGGTGATGCAGCTAAGGAATCAATTCCAACAAATAATCCTCCTCGTAGAAATTAAAGAAGGTGACCCAGAGACCACCTTGCAAGGAAAACCTCTCTCCTCCCCACAATCCAAAAGAAAAATACCCCTCTACTTCTCGCAGAAGTGATACCTTTCTGCTGCCTCCTCCTTCAAAAGAAAGAACTTCGCCTCAGCCACCTTTGACTAATCCTCTACCACCACCTCCCTCACTCACCAACACCTCACCTATTTCACCTAAACAATGAAGTCCTAAGTTGTCTATATACCATTAGCCATCTCTACCCCACTCTCTCCTCACCCAAAAGGACAACCCTCCTCTACCAACTCTCACACCCAAGCGACAAACTTTTGTGTCGCTTGCCCATTATTCACTCAACCAAACGTCCTCCAAAAATAAAATTAACCAACTGTGCCCCGATTTGAATAAGCCTTTACCTAATCAAAAGCCCACCAACACCGAAGTGATACCCCACCACAAGAAGGGTGTGAAGAAGGATGTCCCAATAATTTTGATATCTGAAGGGAACACCACTCGATTGGAAGCGGCCACTGTAACTAAGCCGCAACTTCAAGATGAGATGGGAGTTATTGTTTATGACCCACTCTCCAAAGGAAAACAACCTATTTTTAGAGTAACTAGCGAGACAAGCACCCTTGTGCCATACCCAAACGAGACTCAGGAATCAACAGCGCAAATCAATCTCGATGACATCTATGACTTCATTGGCGCACATGTTTTCAAGCCCACGTTTGAATATCTTGAAGAAGTATTGGCTGTGCAAAAATATCATGGCGAGTAACTTGACATTTTGCAAGCTGAAAACGAAGAACTGAAAAAGACAGTAGTCCAACAGCAAGGGAAGTTGGATTCAACAACAGCAAGTCAAGAACAGATGTCATTCGCAATCGCAAACCTCACTTCGTTGGTCCTTGCACAATTCGAGATGATATGCCAAATGGGGACGCAACATGATAGGCAATTTCTCGCATCAATGGAATACATTCATGGTGTTTGTTCAACAAATTCCATCGTCTGCCATTCCACCAGATTTGGAAGAACCATTCCTACCACTCCAACTATGGAACCTTGGCGATCCTAATCTCCAACAAGAAGATTAAATTTGAGGGTGTTTTCTATCTTTTGTAGTTTTATTATCCGCTCTTTTGTAAGTTTGCATATGCTCTTTCTTATCAATGAATTACTTAAGAACAAATTTTCTTTTTATTCTATGTGTTACACTTTTACTTGCCTTCTGCTTTCATTCCTGCATTCTTTGTGATTATTCCTTTTTGCTAATTCGCAAGGATAACTTCTACGATAACACTTATGCGTAGTATAGTATAGTTTAGCTTAGCATGTATCTAGCAAAGAGTATTTTCTTAACAAAACTTACTTTGGACATATTTCTAGGATTCTTTAGGAGAGAAAGCTTTACCTCAAACCACTTTTGTGAATTTTTCTAAGTTTATCTTATCATTCACTTTTTTTGCAATGAGGATCTTGCAACGCTCAAAATTTTAGAGTGTACAAGGTCCAAGCTAAAGCATTCGAAAAATCAACGAACCTTTCTCAGGCATTTGAACAAAATTCAAATTTCTTTCTAAAAACTTTTATTCGAACTAAATTGAAATAAAAACTCCAATGTTGCCGCCTCTAAATAAAAAATAAGAAGTAAATCTTCAAAAATATATAAGAGAGTAAAGTAAATAAGAGGTGACAAGAGTTGTAGTTGAGAAGAGGAACGGACTCATTGAATGGAAAGTTCTTCCCCAAAAAGAATGAAACCAAGATCAATTTTCGGAACAAGTCATTTCTTAAAAATGAAAATAAGATCTTCTGGAAATAAACAAGAGTATTTTGCGACTTAAGCTTGTCGTGTCTAGAAACCAAAAACATTTTCTAAGTAAGGAGTAGGGGAGAAAAGTATGAAGTGCTTCGTTGCAAGTTAGATTAGAACAACATCGTGAGAAGTTTAGCGAGGAAGGCAAAAGGGAGAAACTCTTGGAATCATGGATTGATGCTTGCAAGCATTATTCTAAATTTGAAGGTGTGACAACTTGTAGAAACACAAGTTATTATAGTTTTTTAAGAAGAATAATGAAGCCTTTAAATTTGAAAGAAAACATGTAGGAAAGTAAGGAAATTGACTAAAAGAGCCTTATGCCTAATTATAACGTTTTAGTGCCTTATTTGGCAAAAACCTAGAGCCAAAGAGTATGAACACTCATTCTCTATGCCTATGTGGCTTGCTTCCCTTTTATATGTTCCATTTGAATATTTTATAACATTGAGATGTAATATTGACTCTATGGTCGAGAGGCCTAAAGATCTATTCATGATATTGATGTTTTCTTTCTATCATTCTCCCATATTTCTTTATCTCACCTTTCATTGCATCTTTAGTTAATTATTTGCATAATGTAGGTTGCTTTAATACTAGAAATTTTGCTTGAATGCATTATAAATCATGCTTAGTCACATACGACCATCAATACCTAGTCTTCTTAGAGAGAAAAGATAAAGTAGTGACTATCATCATTTGACACATGATGACCCGTATCTTGCTAACCATACGGCGAAGAGATTGTAGCAATATAATCTTGTCGTTGAATTTGTTTCTTGCTTATATCTCAAAGAAGAACGATATGTGTGGCAAAAGCACTGAGAGGTTGCTCGCCTTAATAAGAGCAAATTACTTATAATCCAAACAAGCAGAAAAGATACAAATAATAGATTAACTTCAAGTATTTGGATCCTGAGAGGCGAGAAACTACGAAGAAAGCACCGAGACGTTGCTCACCTTAATTTTGAAGTTGACAGATGCTTTGTATTGCCTCGAAGTGTTAAACTCTTATGTTTTACATATGATTAGCAAAATTTTCCTTCATTTCCACACCAAAACACTGAGTTCATGTTTCATCACATTTCACCATCATATCACCTTACTGCTCTTATGCACACCATTAATCTAGATAGTTAGAAAATCACACTGTGCATATCTTATAGAATATACTCACCGCATAAGATTGTGTAACATGAGATAAATTCATTTTTGGAAACTAATTTTCTGTGTTCGACTATGGACTTACTAAGAAACCTCTTTTGCCGCTTTCACATGAACGAGAAAGAGAAAAACTTGTACTAACGTTCAACATCATGCATGTAGCAACGCATAGGTGGGATGAGCACCTTTTATCACGTAATCCTAGTCTAGATTCCATGTTAAGTGGCATTGTTCAAGCCTTGCATGACATACTCACAAATGACTCTTGTATAAAGAATTTCGCATAAAGCAAAACCACCCAGTGTCAGTAACCTTCAAATTTACAATTGAATGAAAAACATTTTTTTCTTACAAACAATTAAGAAAAAGAAAAAAAATACCAATAACTAAACTTTCATTCATTTTGTAAAGCTTTTTCTATTCTAAAACTTTAACCACATTAACGAAATTTCATCACTTGAAAAGTAAAACAATAACTGACTATGTAAAATAAAAAGGGAATATTAATATATTAACAAATCAATATTAAAATAAAAGTAAAACAATATTAATATATTTACACCCAAGTGTTAACAAATTAAAGAATTTGTTTAGAAAGCATACATGCTTCGACGAAATTACGGATTGAATCAAAGTGAACTTAAAAATCAAAACAACTACAAAAATTGAAATATCAACTAAATAGCCTGATATGTTGCAATTATATTTCAGTAAATACCGTTAATCTTTCTAATAAGTATTGTACACAAATTATGCATATAAGAAGTAATGCGTTGGCAAAATTAAAAAACATGTATAGTTTTCATGCGAATTACTGAAATTTTCATGAAACTTCAATAAATATAGAAATAAAAACTATGCACATCACATCTTGAGGCATACAATAATAATTCTAAAACAACTTCTGCAATATTATTATTAGCTTGAACAATGCACAGTAGAGTAAATTTATTTCTTGTTCAAATAGATGAAGTAACATATATTCATAAGGTTTGTGTCGGTAATTATTTTGCGTTACGAAAAAATTTACTACTAAAATAGCAAACTAGAAGTAAGTACTACCGTAAAAGCAAAAAAAAAGTTAACTTTAGTTTGGATCAATTTTAGATACATGTCATGTTTCCTTAATTACTAATTAATATAAGACCAAAGAATAACTTTAAATATCAAATGTTCTCAATGTCACGCACATAAAAGTGGTGACATATTCTATCAATGTACATAATAGTTTAACACAACCAAAATTTATCGAAAATTTCCTAATAAGCATAGCTTGATAGACAAAAACTAAACTATACGAAATGACTTGTTTACCAACTAATAATCATAAAGTTTAGTCGAAAGGAACAATAGAATTGAAATTGGTGATGTAAAATGGCTGGTTTACATTGCGGTTAGAGTTACTCAAGTATGATTAAATTTCGTCTCTTTCCCAGTTTAATTAAACGACTTGTGTTCTTACAATAAATATTGTCGTTGTTTTCTTTGTGTGCATACAATTGAAATACAAGGATTTGAATTTTTAACCAAAGTAAGAATACGTTATATATTTTAGATGATTTCAATTTCGCATGTATGGTTAGGCAACTCCACATGGGCTAAAATACATTCTAACGTATAAATGTTAGATGATCATAAAGAAAATAATAAAAGATGATTCTTCAACCGTGACATTAAATTAGTCTCAAACAGTTATTAGCTTAAATATATTGATCAAATAATCTAGAAACATAGAATAAACGTAAGGCTTAGAATGGTAATGGTGCAGGAAGGCTCAATCTCATAAAACAACTATTGAGAAGCTTCATTGGATTAGGCTTTAAGGCTTTGAAACCAGGAAATGAGAACCAAAGCTCAAATATTGCAGCACATTCCTCATCCATGAAATTAATATATTGGCAACAAATTAGATCCAAGAGGTAATAATTGTAAAGTTCCACTTGATATTTCTCACTCCTCATCATGGATAAAGACAGTGCTAGAGTAAAGCTCTCTATTTCCATCTACCCAATCACTCCATATCAGTGATATGTCATCGTCGTCTATTGTAGAAGGTTGAACTAAGGCCAACGAGTCTACTACAAGTAATGAGAGCACCGTCATCACTAATAGCGCTCCAGTCGAATAGCTCACCTTTATTCTCATTTGATCTTGGTAAATATTATATGAGGTTTTCTTGTCTATTTCGCTTTTCAACTTCATTGTGTGGTTGGTTTGTTGTATTCATGTGTAACTTCACAAAAAATTTATTGGCGGGACTCTTATGAAAGTGTGAACAAAGAGAGAGAAAAAGCGAAGAGGATAAGTACCATACAATTGTAAAATTTTAATTGATTGGTTTTGTTTTTTTATTATTTCAATGAGAGTTACCTTTGATTCCCTTCCCTTAGTTAAGGAATAATTATAAACAAAAATAAAGCACCATTTACTACAATATATTTGTAACCTTCAAATTTATAATTGAATGAAAAACATTTTTTTTCTTGCAAACAATTAAGAAAAAGAAAAAATACTAACAAACTTTTATTCATTTTGTAGAGCTTTTTCTATTCTAAAACTTTAACCACATTATAAAGAAAAAAATAACCTAGTAAACTCATTTGTCAATAAATCGTTGGCTCCCAATTATTATTATTATTGGTTAATTCATTCGTTATAATAATGTTATAATAATATTTGTTTATCATATGTAAAATCTATTGGCATTTATGAAAAAGAAAAAAGCAAATGTGATGTTATATGAATAATGTTTAACATTTATAGCTGTGGTAAAATAAACAAAGCGATTAATTTTGTAAAATTCAACATGATATATATCATAGTGACTTAAAGTTAATAAAACTCAATCAAGAGAGTTAGGTTTGAAGACTCACTCCATAAGTGATGTAATGTAGCACGTTTGAAATTATTTGAAATTATAGCTTAGGATAATATATAATATGGAAATATATAAATACTAAAAAATATAAAAGGTCAACTTCATTTTCAAAAGAAAAAAATAAATAAAAGTCGAACTTTATGTCTATTCTATTTTCGTCTCTGACTTTCAACATATTCATCATTTTAGTTCTATACTTTCATATAAGTAACTATTCGGATTCTTAAATTTTTATCGTTAGTCATTAAAATAACGTACAATTCTAGTCTTTGTATTTTCATTTTCATCCATTTTAGTCATACTATTCTTTTATTTTTAAAATTTATCAGTAATATTGATAAACATCGATGGAAGCCTATCAGTATCTATTATTGATATATTCTAAAATTTTGTTATATTTTGTAAATATTTTAGTTCATTTTGATATATTTGAAAACAATCCTAAAAGATACAAAATCTTACAAAATATCATTATGTTTTAGTGATAAACAATGATAAACTTGTATCATTTGTCATTTTTCTTATGAAGACACTTATAGATATCTACTAGTATCTATAATGATAATATTTTGTTATATTTAAAAATATTTTTTAACAGTTTTGTCATTTAAAATAATAAACCTAAATGTAGTTAAATTCTATAGATACGTGTCCACGTATAAATTTTTAGTAACTATAATATGAAAAAAGTCAATACTATTCTAAATACGAAAATGATGATATAAAATATTTAAATTGATATAATTATTAATTTCTGTTCAAATATAAATGAATAATTGTGATTAAAAATATGACGAATACATAAGAAAATCCGAAAACTCTTGGGAGTTAAAGTTTGAGAATGGTACAAACATAATCAATGCACTTTACGTAGAAAAATAACCGTATGATTGAATAAGATTAACGTCATTACTCGTCAAATGAACGACAAAGTAGATGCTTCCACACAGAAAAAAACAATGGCCTGCAACGTACATGATAACTGCTCCCTTCCTCCCCCCCCACACCTGCTCTAACGTCGTTTAGGATACAACGAGTCGTTAGCCGTTACGTTATTTCTTTTAAAGAAAAAAAAAACTTTTGTTTGTCAGCTAACGGAGGAAGTGCCACGGTTTAACTGTCAACTGTCCAAGGGTAATCTTGTAAATTGATTTCTAAAAAAATCTTTTTATTTAAGAGAATCATTTCTTCAACTACCAATATTTTTATTTCTCCTAACTTCTATCTCTTTTTATATATATATATATATATATATATATGTATGTATGTATATGTATGTATGTATATGTACATGTATATTATCTCACTCACAAATAAATAATATGGTGTCACTATCGTAATTTCAATCACCTTTTTCTTCTTCCTATCTATTTCTAAGAAACGTAACAAATAGTTTCTTTGTATATAGAGGCAAACCCAACAAAAAGAAAAAGGGCCAACATAGTTTTCAATATATAAATATAACACACCTCTTCCTAATGATTTGACTTCATTTTATCTTTATTTATCTTCTCTGCTTTTAACTCTCGCAATTATTAGAAACTTTATAATCTATAGAAAAAAAAATGCAAGGAATGAGGCTTAAATCTGATTTTAAAGAGGGATTGATTGACAAGTTTACCACTAGACCAACTACTGATATTGATAATGTTTTACTTATATAGAGAACATAAAGTTGAAGGGGAGTTTAAGTCCTTAGATCAGTACTAAATTTGTCTGTCTTTGTAACCATTTTGTTTTTTGTTTTTTATTTATGAAAAGTAAACTTATAAATATCATTTCCAACTATAAACTTATTTAAGTTGTTGTTCACTTTTTATCAATATTTTCAAAAATCAAGCCAAAATTTAAAAGTTGAGGATTGATGATTAACTATTTGATTTTTTAAAATTTTTTGAAAATTAAGCCTATAAATATTTATTCCACATTTTATTATTATTATTATTGCTTTGTTATTTACTTTTTTTTCCAGTGTTTTAAAAATCAAACTACATTTTGAAAACTGAAAAAATAGTTGTTAAAGAAATTATTTTTGTTTTAGGAATTTGGTTAAGAGTTGAACTTTTTTCACTTATTGATGCAACCTAGGCAAGAAATTGGGAGGGAGTAGACTTATATTTAAAAAAACAAAAACAAAAAAAAATTATTACAAAATAGTGTTAGAAATTTAAAAAAAAAAAAATTTACTAAAATTATAGCATAGAATTTATAAGAAAACAATTGTAAATTTTAAAAACTAAAAATAAAACCTAAACAAAATTCTCTACTCTTTCTATACTCTAATGTTTTCATTTCTTCCTTGGATTATTAATCAAATTTCAAAAACAAAGAACCTAAGTTTTAAAAGTTTTTATTTAGGCTTCGAAAGCTTTCGTTGAAGATTTTGCACAGATTGTTATAGCTATCAATGGGAAACTTTGTTTTAGAAATTGATTGTTGTCCAAATTGTTTAATTTGGAAAGCCTGACAAGTCATGTTTCACGTTTCGCAGAGTCTACCTTAAATTAAAGATTGGAAAATGAATGTTGATGTTTCTTAAAAGGAGATATGTTGTGGTGGTGTGAGGTGGACAGGGAGTGTAAGAATATGGGTTGAACCCAAATAACACGGACTATCCAACCCATATTATAAGGGTTGGGTTGGATTAAAAAAAATTCATTTTCTCGGTTGGGTTGGGTCTTGGGTTGGAGGGTTGAAAAATTCAATTCAACCCAACCCAACCCAAATTAATATATATATAGATATATATAATTTAAAAAAAATAAATGAAGGGTTTCTTTTCGTTTTCGCGTCCCTCACAGTCTGCCTCTCCCTCGCGCGCACACTTCATCATTCACCTCTCTTGCTCTCCTCGCGCGTCTCCTCCTTCGTCTCAACTTAGACACGCACAGCTTTTCGCCTCCGCCTCTCCCTCGCCCGTCTCCTTCGGCATCTCCTCCTCCATCTCAGCTCTTCGACATCTCCTCCTCCGTCTCAGATCCGTTTCATCTATCTTCATTCCGTCCGAACTTGAGACGCATTTGTTTGAGACGCATCCGTTTCGTCTGAAACCAAGACGGTGAGACCCATCCATTCCGTCTGTCTTTGATCTCAACCTCTACAGTCTGATCTCATATTTCAATCGCTCGGAAACAGATCTCTGACTCTTCTTCGTCTCTGAGATCTGTCCGTCCATCTCCTCCGCAGGCCAACCCGATAACCATTAGAAAACAGGAAGAAAAAAAAAAAAAAAAAAAAAAGGACAACTTAACAACCCAACCCATATATTTATGGGTTGGGTTGGAAACTAAATTCGGGTTATTTGAGTTGCCAACCCAAATAACCCGAAAATATGGGTTGGGTTGAGAATGTATCCCAACCCAACCCGATTTCACCCCTAGTGGGCAGTGCATGGTTACAACATAGTTTGTCCTAAGTTGACCCATAAAGTTGCTCGAGGCTCAAACTATCTCAATGATTTAACCTCTCTTTCATCATTTTGTTTATTTCCTTATTTTTTCTTAATGGTTGAAATATCTTATGTGAGATAGGTAGTAAACTTACAAAACAACTATTAAGAAGATTTTATGGAGTTAAAAGACAACATCATCAAAATAAGGAATTTGATGAATAATTAGGTCATGTCTTCTTCTCATTTTTGTCTCCGAGTTTGTAATATTATTGCTCATTGTACAACCCAATATGCTAGAAGGTTTTGCAAATTCTTTGTTTTTTTATTCTTCCATTTTGGAAGATATAAGATGCACTTGAACCTTTAAAGCTGGTTTGATAAGTTTTTTTTTCTTCTTTTTCGTTCATATTTTTCATTTTCAAAAAACAACTTTTTTAATAATTTTTCCTCTTTTTTGTTACTCAAATTTAAGAAAAAATTCTAAAAAATGGACAAATTTAAAGTAACTACAAAAAGCAGTTTCTTTTCTTATGTTTCTATTTAATTTATTTGTGTTTCGGTTGAGCTCTTTGGCATATTGATTCAAATAGCTTAAGTACGAATCTAATTTGCCTTTCAAAATTTTTTTATATTAATTTAATTTTGAATTTAAATAATCTTTTTATATATCAATTTAAATTGCAGTTTTCAATTTTTGTATATGTAAATTATATTTTTTTTAGTTTTGAATTTTTATCCAAATTAGCTTACTTGAATTTCTGTATATTATTGTTATTTTTTATATATCAGCTTAATTTTGAATTTGAAAAAATCACTTTATATATCAATTTAAAATTCAGTTTCCAAATTTTTAATATGTAAAATATCTTTTTAGATTTTTTTTTATATTCACAAATGTCTGGATCATCTTACGCACACCTCAACTAATCTCACGCGACAACTCACCTAACTTTACAACATTTAAGCGTGAAGGAAACCCAAATATATATACATTATTCTTTAAAAAAAATTAGAATAATCTTAAATTTTAAATTTTGCAATAAGCATGTATATATATTATTTTAAATTCAATTTTAATTTTTATTACATTTAAAACTAATTACAATTTTACAACATATAAATCTTTCCACTAAAATATTCATTTTGCTTGACTTAGCTTTAATCGATTAAGGTATAGTGGATTATATAAACTTTTGATGTTTTTTCCTTTTATATTCAACGTATGACATATGTTTTTTATATTATATTATTACAAAAAAAAATAAGAAACAAAAAATAATAATAATAATCAAACATATTTCTCTTTCTGTTTTTTATTAAGAACAGGTAACAACATCAGTTATGAAACATCTCCTCTTTTTTGTTTTTAAAAAGTGGAAACAAGAAACAAGAAAATGAGAAAACAGGAAACAATATCGTTATCAAATGAGCTATTAGCTTTCCAAGTTAGGTTTTAGATGTCATTCTTAGTGTCTAGTTTGTTCTTTTGTCATTTTAAAGTCGATTTTTATAAATTTTACTTTTCAAAAAAAAAATATTTTTCTTTGAAATTTTAGATTGGATTTATTCAACATTAGTAGAATAGTTGTTAATTAGTAGTCATAAAATTAATTAAAAACAAAAAAAAAATTAAAGACTAAAAGCCATTTTGTTTTTAAAGTTTATGTGTGGTTGGTTACTCATCATTCATAAGCTTTTCGCCTTCCAAATACATTTATTTCAAAGCCAAAATTGAAAATATAATCCAAAAAGAATGTTTTAAAATTTTGACTACATTTTTCTCACATGTTTTAAAATAGAGAAATTTTCACCAACATATAACAAATGACAAACTATGTATAGATATAGTAAAGAAAAAGTATTAAAAATCAATGATAGACTTATACAAATTTTTTAATAGTATAAGTTTCTATTATTAATAGACAATGATAAACTTCTATTTATACCACTGACAAATTTGTATAAGTTTTTATCACTGATCATTGATAAACTCGATCATCGTTTACTTGGTTGTAAAATTTGTGAAATTTTTTATTATAACTTGTAAATAAACATATCATTTTTCTATTTAAAAAAACCCACCTAAAAATAAGTAACGAAAAAAAAGTTAAAGGATGAAAATTATAAGCGGAAGAATATGATTTGTAACTTTAATTTTCAAAAGCGAAAAAACAAAAAACAAAAAACAAAAAACAAAAAACAAAAACGAATAGAATACCAAATAAAATGTAACTTATTTGCTTCTTTAGGTATTTTGTTTTTATTTTCTACAAATAATTATAAGCATTCCTTTATAAAGTTCACTACTTGTTGTTTACTCTATAAAAATAATTTCTAAAGTGAAGTAAAAATTAGGAGTGACTTTTAAAATTTTGTTTTCTTTCAAATTTGATCAAGAATTTAAACCTTTCTTAAAAAAGAAAAGTGAGAATCCCAATTTAAAAAAAAAAGTGCATATATATACATATGTATGTATGATGTATGTATGTATCTATATGTATGCATGTATATGTATATGTATAGATATATATGTATATATAAATATAATATATGTTTATGTAATTGCGAGGTGGAGATCCAGGAAAGGTTAGATCAATTATCGTTACGATTTCTTTTGAAAACAATTATGATATTGATTCTCAAATGTGCATTAAACTTTTAAATGTTGATTTTACATAATAAACAACTAAATAAATACAAAGGCGATCTTAAAAGAAAACAATGATTAAAAGTCTAAATTGATTGATTTATGAAAGTTTAATATTTTAAGTTTCACCTAATATTTCTGAAAGATGTAAATGGATATATTTATGAAATAGTAGAATGATTAAATTAATTAAATCTAAAATTTAAAGACATAAATTGATATTTTATTCAAAAAGAGAAGTTTTCGTAACTAAAATTTCAAATGTTTTTAAGATTATTAAGAAACCTAAATTACAAAAATGAAAATTAAAAAGAAAAAGAAAAAGAATGAGTAAACCCAATAGTGAAAGAAAATTATAGATATCTTAATGAAAGTTGGTTTAATTAACAAGAAGACAATAAAGTAATTAAAAGAAGCAACTTTATTATTTAATTATAGACATACACAGTTCATGGGTTCGATTTAAGAGAAAGGAATTGGTGAATTTCGGTCTTGGAGAGAGAGAAAGCGCAAAAAGTTGGGGCTTTGCTCTGCGTTGGGTTCCCTTCCAAGCTAAAGAAAATAGAAACAATGGTGAGTAGTAGCTTCCTTTTCGCTTCTAACCCTTTAAGCAATGTCCTCCCTCTACTGGGTTCCAATTTTTTTCAACAAATTCATTTTTTTCAACTGGGGTTTTTAATTCGTTTCTTGTTCCCTTCTTGATTCTATGTTTTCTCTGCTATAACATCTTCACACCCTCATACCCCATCTCTTGTTTTTGTTCTAATCACTGAAATTTTCATCTCAAGCCCTTGTGTTTGTTGTTATCAATTGATTTTACTGTCAATTTTTTATGTGATTCTGGTTTGTGGAGCTTCATAGTGGGTTATCTTCAACTGGGTCCTGCTTCAATCCTCTTGGTATTGCAATGATTCCAAAAAATTCCTTAGTGCTTTTGCTTTTTTGTGGCTTTCCAAGTTCATCAAATACTTTCTGAAATCTGAGGCCATTTTCTTTCAATTTAGTTTCCTGGAATGTTTTCTCTCTGTTAGAGATTTAGTTTGTGTTTAGAAGCTAGCATTGTTGCAGGGTTTCATTTGGAGGCTTTGATCTTTTCCCTTTTCTCGAGTGTTGCTTGTCGATCTGTGGGAGATTTAGTGGTAAAATTACATGTTTTTTAGCATTATTGAGGCTTGTTTCTTTAGTCTTTTTGGACTGTGGTTTGTGCTTTTCTTCATGGTTTCTCTGATTAGTTATTAGAATCAGATTTTGCATTCTCTTTTGAATGATCATATGAATTCTTAGACCATGAGTGAGAATCTATGGCGGCTTCACTAATTGTCAGTTCTTTTTTTCTTTTTTTGTCAATTTCATCTTTATCTTTTTGTTATTTTCTTTGTCTAATTATTGAATAAATGAATCAAAGTAAAAGACATGATACCCGATGTTGAAGTTTTCTTAGTCTTCAATCTCTGGGAAAGTTCTTATCCGGAAGAAATGTTGACAGTTCAAACGGGGTCCGGAAATTTGGCTATATTTGTGCTGGATGCACTTTTCTCTTGTGAATTTTTTAGTTGATTCTTGACCATTAGCATGGTTCTTACTTATATTAAGATTCCCTATTTGAATATAATGCTATTATGGAGAAAGTTTGATATCAAGTAGTTTCTAACAAAATAGAGAGCCAACGAAAAGATGTTTCTAACAAAAGAGTGGTATTTTATGGTGCTTTAGGTCCATGTGAGGTTTGCTTTTCGTTCTTTTGAAGAATCTTCTTTCCTTGCTTTTTGCTTTACTCTATGTGTCTCCTTTCTTTTATTTCTTGTTTATTAAGTATAGTGGATGGAAACTAGTCAATGTTTAATGGCTTTGCAGATGGATTTCTGGTCATTCTTCAAACGCCTTTTTGTCTGTACTCTCTCCTCAAAGATACATTAACACGAAGAGGGCTTTTGTAAAACCGGTTAAATGTCATTCCGTAGCATACTTCGTGATGTGAGGGATGGATTTGGAAGCTTATCGAGACGTAGTTTTGAGGTGAGGCTGTCTGGAAATTCCAGGGGTAAATCTCATGGACCAGTTCATGAGTTTAATGATGAGCCTCTGCTAATTCAGACTAGCCGTTGGGCTAGCCTTCCACCCGAATTATTATGTGATGTGGTCCGAAGACTGGAGGCAAGTGAGAATACTTGGCCTTCTCGGAGAAATGTTGTTGCTTGTGCTGCTGTATGTAGGTCATGGAGGGACATGTGCAAAGAAATGGTCAAATGCCCTGAATTATCTGGGAAGATTACCTTCCCAATCGCCTTGAAGCAGGTGGGCACATGGTTTTATCTTTAATGGTTGTGATGCATTTTTCATATAGAATAGTTTTTCTGTTTGTGTACTGCACACTCTTTTAGCTGGGTTTTGTATGTGGATGTACATATATGTACAAATGAAGGGTAATTTTTTAAAGCAATAAAATATTCGGCCTTCACGCTAGGACAAGGAAATGTTTATCATATTGTGGATTTACTTTTGTCTTGGTCATTTTTGGTCTATTCATATCTGCTTAACTGCTCATTGACCGTGTGGTGACCTACACTTTTGTATAGCTTAACTGTGCTGATATGCACTCTTTTTCTTTTGCAGCCTGGGCCGCGTGATGGCACTATTCAATGCTTTATCAAGAGGAACAAATCTAATTTAACTTATCATCTTTATCTTTGTCTGAGTCCTGGTAAGTTCATGTTCTTAACTATGCCAAAATTATACGTAATGCAGCACAATAAAAGCAAATCTTTCTTTCAAGTTTGAACTTTTACAATTACGAACGTTCCTTATTGCTTTGCTGTATTGGTCTTTTCTCAACGATATGTCGATTCACAATTTCTTTTGAATCCCAGAACCGTGATTTTTCATATTATTAGAGTCAGCATTGTAAATGGGCAGCCTTCCACACTCTATCCCTTGGCTTAACACGTGGTCACAGAGTAATATTGAAAGAAAGCTTGAGAAAGCCTCTGACAAGACTGAAGATGAATTTTGCTTGTAGTTTTGAAAAGAAACTAGCGTTTCTGCAAGGATGATAGCACAGTTGTGAGAAGCGGCATGTCTGTCTTTCAATGAGAAGTTGAATGTTTAGACAAGTTTTGACTGCACTTACTATCAAAATCGAACCAAGAAACTATAATATGAGAAATAAGTGGACAAATTTTAACATTTGAACTTCGGTTTTGTGAGTTTCATGAGCTTAACAAAAACTAACGTTTCTAACACAAGTTGCAAGTAATTTTGCTTTCAGTTACAATTTCCTTTAGTTGCTTTTCTTATTTGCACACACATATATATAGTATTGCTTTAACTAGCCCTTAATATAGTTAATTGAACACTAAACCATTGCAATAACCATGCAGCTTTACTTGTTGAAAATGGGAAATTTCTTCTTTCTGCAAAAAGAACCAGGAGAACTACTTCTACAGAGTATGTTATATCATTGGCTGCAGACGATATATCAAGATCGAGCAACGGTTATATTGGAAAGCTAAGGTATGCTTCTGCCGAACTATGATCATTATCACTCCACACATATTTGTTGCAACAAAAGAAACGGATAAATTTCCATTTTGGAAAATGTTAATGAACTGTGCTTGGCTCTGTTTTCAGATCAAACTTTCTGGGAACCAAGTTCATTATATATGATACACAGCCTCCTTACAACAGCAACCAAATTCCAACCCTAGGGCGAAGCCGAAGATTCTACTCCAAAAAGGTCTCACCAAAGGTCCCAGCTGGAAGCTACAGCATTGCACAAATTGCGTATGAGTTGAATGTATTAGGTACGAGGGGGCCCCGGAGAATGAACTGCACCATGTACTCAATCCCCACTTCATCTCTTGAGCCAGGTTGCTCAGTTCCAGGCCAACCCGAGCTCAATCCTCGCCCTCTTGAAGACTCGTTTCGTAGTATCTCATTCTCCAAGTCGATCGACCATTCCACTGAGTTCAGCAGTTCCCGTTTCTCCGATGTTGCGGGCATGCTGATTGATGAAGATGGCGAGGGGAAGGATCGACCCTTGATTCTCCGGAACAAGGCACCTAGATGGCACGAGCAGTTACAATGTTGGTGTCTCAACTTTCGTGGGAGGGTGACGGTTGCATCTGTAAAGAACTTTCAGCTGATTGCCGCAACCTCACCTGCTGCCGAAGCCCCCGTACCGTCGCAGCCGCATCCCCAGCCCGCCCAACCTACCCATTCTGACCACGACAAGATCATTCTTCAGTTCGGAAAGGTTGGCAAGGACATGTTCACGATGGATTATCGATACCCGTTGTCTGCATTCCAGGCTTTTGCTATATGTCTAAGCAGCTTTGACACTAAATTGGCATGTGAATAGACAAGAAAGAGAAAAGAAGAAACATGAAAAATGAAGAATTGAGATAATGGTAAGAAATGAAGAAAAGAATTTGAGTTGGGAATTAGTGGGGTTTTCCTTAGTGTTTTTTTTTTTTTTTTATAGGGTGATGTTTGAATGCAGTTTGTATTAAATTAGAAACTCTCACTCACTCCAAAGAATTAGAACCATTTCTTTGAACCTCTCTCTCATCACTCATGGAGGTCACCTTTTCTCTCTCTCTCATTCTCTCTCATTCTCTCTCCCTCTCTCTTTTTTTAATTATTCCAATTTTATTTCATTAATTTTTTTTAACTCTTCTAATGCTTTTTGTCCCATCTGATTGTCATTTCCAATGTTTGAAGGAAAACATTGACATTCTAATTGATATAGATGAACATTTTGAAAAACTCACGTTATCATTAGTTAATAAATCTTTGGATGGGATTTGATTTTGTTAGATTATAAAGGACTGTGTATATTAATATTGATTCGTGAATCGTAATTTAAAAGAGAAATGAAAGAATATTATAAAATCAAATCAAATATTGGTAAAAAAATTACAAACTTAAGGAGTAAAAATATGTGTATATTAAATAATTATAAATTGTTTTTTCTTATAAGATGTAAATGTGTAATACTAAAAAGATGACCACAGAACATCAAGTCTAAAATCTTGATAATTTTGATAGAAACTGTATTGTTCCCAATCCATTTTGTATTGAAAATGTTGACAATAACTACGAAAAAGGAAAATGATAGGACTCATAGAGTCAACACATAGAAGAACTCATTGTTGGATCTTCAGTCTTTAAATGGGTAATAATTGTTTGGTGGAAAGTGAAGCCAAAAATTAGTATGGTCAAGTTTTGAAGGACCATCATAATTTGAGTAAAAATAATACCTTCACCATATAATTTTCCTGTGCATTACTACTCTTATGTTGATCGTTTTCAAACCTGAAATTTAGGAATTCTAATAAAAATGCAACTATTTTCTTGCCATCCACTTAGCTATAAATTGTGATTTTTAAGAAAGATGTTGATCCTTCTTAATCACTCCATTTTATAAATATTTTGATAATGGATCATCCTTAAATATTTCATACACAGTTGACATGTAATTATTACAGTAATTCTTATTCTTTTGATCAAAATGAGAAAAAGACACCTAATGATCATTTTTAATTTTATTTTTTAGTAATCAAAACGAACTAGTTAGTATCAAAACTAATGATCAAAATAGTCTATAATTAAGTTTTTTTCTTTTTTTTTTTTGACAATATGATTGGTGAGATAATCAAACTTCTAATTTCGAGATCAATAATATAAACATTGATTTATATGTTTATTTTAGCGTATTATGGAATTAGTTCATATCAACTAATTAACCTTTAACTTTGTTACACTGAAAGAAGATTAAATATTATAAAATAGAGGTCGTTATTAATAACACTGTATAGTAATTGATGTTGTTATTACTATGTAGCAAACAAAGGTGAGCTCTCTTTTTCAAATCACTATGACCCTATAGATCCCTCTTAAGTCTTAAGATTAAGAGATTAATTTTCATTTGTCCAAAGTTTTCTCTACTATGATTATTACATCAAGGTTAATTATATTAGTTTGTGTGTATATATATATTTGTCAAGATCGAGTGCTATTTTAGGTTAGTTAAACTTTTTTTAATACATTATCTCCCTTAGATTAGAAGTTTAATTCCAAATTATATCTAATAGGTTTTTGCACTCTAAAAATATAAAATAGATTTCCACTTACAATTATGTGTTTATTGGATATGTGAATTTTTAAAAATATATACCAAATAGATTCGAGATCTAAATTATAAATTTTGAAGGATCAAATAGACACAACCATACATAAAGTTCAAAACATGTCATAGTTTTGAAGATTTATATTACAATTACATATTACTTACCTATAGTTTGAACTTTGTATTTGTGTGTGAATGAGTCAGTGTAACGATATCTCATTGATCCATTTTCAAGTAGTTAAAATAAACTTAGCTTAGACTATAATTAGCATCTACGATGTTCGTATTCTTAAGGTTGATTGTTTTAAAAAAATCAGTATAATTTCATAAATACAAACAGAAAAAACTTTCTAGAGATGATATATATATATATATATATATATATATATATATATATATATGGAAATTAATATACATAGTTCAACTTTCACAAAACTTGTACAATCTATTTCGAATTATTAGAAATTCAAATTCTTCCACTCATGATATTGTTAAAGAAAACTATAAGGTACAAATAAAATATATAATAACACACATATATATATAATATATGCATACAAATACAAAAATGATGTTTGAAAGCATGCATATGAATACAAGAGTAGTAGTAGTGTGACAGACTTATGAGAAGTGAGCACCATATATGATATACATATACATAATTAGAACTCTAAATTCAAATCATCATTCAATTATTTTTCTGCCATTAACAAACCTCAAAAAGCTTCTTCTTCTTCTTCTTTGCTGTTTAATTTTCATGGTGAATTCTCCCTCTTCTCTGTCAATATTGTAGTTTCTTCCACCATATGAATAATGAACCACAAGAAATAGTCAAAGCTCCTAAATGAATTTATATACCAAACATTGAGTTTGTTTTCATCATTTGGCCACCTTTATTTATATAATAATTTAATAAAAGCTTGGACTAATTAATTGGAAAACAAAAGTTTCCATTCATATCATTACCATCACATTCAGTTGTTGACAACATATATTAATGAAAGTGGTTGATTGTGAATTTATTATTGCGATGACGATATTTAGCTTAACTTATAATATTAATTATTTTTAGTCAATTTCAAATTTATTCCATTTTTAAAAAATACTTATTTTTTGTCTATTCCAATTATGATTCATCACGTGCTAAATTTATTTTTAAATATTTTATCATTTTTCATGTGTACAATAAAAATGGGATGTAAAGTGATAAATACATTCTAAATAAGTATTGTTCTAACTAATCTCTTTTGATTGGGTCTTAATATTGACAACTTGAATCCAAAAAAAATATAAGGAAGAAAAGAAAAACCCCACTGATTAGCTAAACAAATAATAATAATCATCATTATAAAATCATTTTGGCCAAGGAGCCAACCAATCTCACAAAAATTAAAGTTTAGATTCTTCAATATCAGATCCCCATAATAAGACTAATTTAAAATAGATAGTGGCCTGTTAGGGTTTAGAGAGAATAATCTTCATTATTGGTATGATTAGTGTTTAATTACATTAAAGAAAATAACTAATTAAATAATTTTCTGATAATGAAGTTCTAAATTCTAAGGATTTTAATGGAGTTTCCAAATATCGAAAGTTGCTTTAGCATAGATTTTGGTTTTTTAAAATTTCTTAAAGGTGATGCCATATGAGCTCCATTAGCCTTAAATTAAACCAACCCAATTATCTCTCAATCATATAATAATATAATTAATCAACCTACTGGTAACAGTGAAGCAATAATCATGATTAAATTAAAACCCTAAGGGCAGTTATGTGTCATCCTTGTAATGCAATTAATTCATAAATATTTAATATAATTAAAGCAAATTTAGTCGAAAGATACACATAATTTTTTTAAATATGACAATAATTGTATGATTACAAATTACAATCTAACCTAAGTATGCATATATGAGACCGTAACGGACAAATCAAATCCTTCTCTAAATTTGATTGTGCATATGATTATCATTATGTTCCTTAAAATGCTTTAATTTGTTGCCAATGATAAAATACTGTCAAAGTAGACTTTGATCTTCCATCTAATAATTAAAAACAATGCTAATGCCATATGCAATTTTTGTTCAAAGGTACAATTCAATGCAAAATGTACCAATAAATAAGCGAAAAAAATTTGTCCTAATTAAGAAAAATCTTTGGGTTGAGAAATTGAAACTTGAAAGGTTGGGAAGCTCAAAAGGAAAAAGGAAAAGAAACTGCAAAGAAAATGATTGTGACTGATAGAGTTAATTAGAAGTTAAAGATAATTAATTAAGGGCACGACTTAATGGTGAGTTACATAAACTCATTAACTTCACTTCATAATTAAATAAAATCTGTTCATTTTTCCATTTATATGTTACACAAAATAAACAAAATCTCCATCCCCCTATATAAAAGCTTCATACAATCCATGGCAACACACAGAAATTTAGTTCTTCTTGTCATCCATTACTTAGCTTCGTCAAAGAAAAAACAAAATGGCTTACCTTTCAAAGCTCTTAATTCTCACATGCCTTCTAATTTTTGCCTTCTCATACATGGTTGAGTCTAGGCCAAACCCTGAAGTAAGCCTGGCGACACGGTTGAACTTAGAAAGCAATGCATCAGACTGTTGGGGTTCGTTGTTTCAACTCGAAGCATGTAGCAGCGAAATTATCACATTCTTTCTCAACGGAAAGATTAACTTAAGTCCTAAGTGTTGTCAATCGGTCAAAATCATCCAACATAAGTGTTGGCCAACGTTACTCGGCTCGTTGGGATATACAGCAGATGAAGCTAACGTTCTAGCAATCTATTGTGATACTACTGGTAACAATCATCCAACACCACCATCAACTTCATTTCCACCATCCATTCAGCCTGAAGGTCTTGCTCCTTGAGAAGTAAAGAGATCTTTGCAATAGAATAACTATAGGCCTTCTAGCTACAATCAGTTTATGTACTTCATCTATATTTTGAGAATTCCAAGTGCTTGTCAAAGAATACTATTTCACTAAATACCAAACTTTCTACCTTTTGCTTATTCTGAACTACCACTGAGAAGACAATACTACAAGAATATAATGTTTTATTTTTCATCAAACAAGTTTTATTAATTAGATATTTGAATGAATGAAATACAAAAAAGGCTAAGAATGAAAAGAATACATTGTTGTACCTAAACCTCAAATGGCAGTGGAGATTAAAGCCTAAGACCACAAGGAACGCAGCACCACTTTTCCACTTTTAGAAGCAACCATTGCAGAGGGTTTGCAAAGTCTTCATCCTCTTCAGATGCAGGTGGAAGAGGCAGCTCTGAAGGTAAATGATGATGAAACGCATTAACAGCTGCCACAACACCATCCTCGCTATCGATAATTTTTGCTATTTCGGTTGCTCGACGTTTAACCTGAGTCATTAGACTCTCACTAAGATTCAATATGTTTTACAAAATTGAACATTCCATTCCAACATTAACAAAAAGAAAACAAGTACACAACATGCAACTTTTAATTGTAATAATAATCGTTATCAATGATCCCACCTCAGGCTGGAGCATAAAATTAATCGCATTCGACAGATGCGTGAGGTTTAGCTGAGATATAGGAATCGGTGCAGGTCCAAGGCCTTTCTGATGAGTTGTCTCACCCCAGAAAAATTGATCTCCGAAGAATGGTACTATGGTTGTTGGGCACTGAATTTCAAATTTCAAAATTACGACAGAAGAAAATATACATTATAAAACAATTTCCACATCTGTCAGCTGCCTTGTTAACACTAAACCTAGTTTTTTATTTTTGGATAACCATGAATGTCAAGGTCAGTTTAAGCATACTTAGACTAATTTCACTAGACAACCCGTCTGATCCTACAACATTTTAGTATTAAGGAAATAATACTAAACCTAGTTAAACCATATTCTTTGAAAGTAAGGAAAGTGGAAACATCAGAAGTCAAAACTTAAATCATCAAGACACTTCTTACCCCAGCTCTAAGTCCTGTGCTTGTAGTTCCAGCACCACCATGATGAACCTGCAGCCCAGATATAACATAAAACAGATTACTCAAAATGCTTGAATACAAAATTCCTTAAGATATCATATTTTAAAGCATTTGGTGATAGCCTATCCTCCAAAAATATGTATATTGAGGGTGGTTTGTGAACAGTGTAATTTAGGGAAGTGAACAGAGCATGCAGAATGGTGAAAAGGTTAAGCCTTTGGAGTCTGCTTCATGGATGGCGTTTTAGAAAGTAAGGCAGTACTCACCACAGCTGAACAATGACGAAATAACCAATCATGAGAGCAGTCTTGTATAAGGAGTACATCTTCAGGAAGTTCTGTACCTGTACAACACAGTGCTATTCAGGAACTTCTCTCTCTAAACTGCATAGCTACAACCCCCAAACTCAACAAAGTTAATAGCATCAGAATAATATCAGCAGTCCAAATCTGGAAGATTCTTATTAGTTTTTGTTGCATCATCACTCATCAACGATACTTCATTGTAACTTTGTTAGGGCAACACAGCATGGAGATATTCTCGCTATTAACAAGTACAAGAAATAAATTTAGGCATAAAATAAATAAGACAAACAAAATCAACATCTTTTTAGTTGAGCATATCAGCATCAACGAACTTAAATATTTCAGATTTCTCATCATGAAATTGTCTAAATATTATGACATCACTTTTCAAATCACTTGCCATGATTCTACAGTATGTTGACAAGCTGTGTAATTGTTCTTCCTTTATTTATTTATTTGTTTAATTTCTAACTTGTAGGTTACAATTCAAGTCTTAAGTGATGATCCTGCTCCTCCGTACTTCCAATCCTGATTCACCAAGATGCCAGCTTTTCCAATCAGTAAAATATCTCTTAATCCGACTTTCTCATTCATACTAAATGAAAAAATAAACAAAAGGGTAGTTACAGAATTTACAACTTTCTTCACTTGTGTGAGGAAGAAAAGGACACCCAACATGTAACATAGTTGCAGAATTTATTCTAACACTATGCTTGAGTGATACATTTGCCTGAGTTTTGTGTTTCAATCTATATTTGATATGCATTTTATCCATTCCACTCCCCAAATTTTAATAATGAAGGTGAATGGCATGCCTTGTAAAGACCAGAGTGCCATGCTTAAAGCATATTCGCCTAGAACAGCCATTTTCAATTTCTTCAAGAGAGTGGAAGGGAGTGAGCTATCTTGTCTCCATGAGTGTTACTCATGACCTACTGCATCCTCCCCCTTCCTTTCCAGTTCCCCCTTCAAGAACCAACAATGCTATAAATGTCTATTGTCTATCACAATACTAAGAATAATGGGTCTCTCCAGTGTCGCAAGAATAATTGTTTGTGTTTGAAAGAAAGAGATGCTCAAGTAATGTAATGTATTCTCGCTAGAGCAGCAGTCTAAACCAACACCATTGACAATTATTATGAAATCAATAGCTTATGGTGTCAAAGAAAAAGATAGCTAGAGTTTCTGTATTAACTAAAAGCAGTGAAGAGATAGTAGAATAAAACCACTGATTGGAACATTTATAAAAACAAAAGGGAAGAGTATACGCACAATTGCCTAGGCCTCCCAAACCCCGGTCAATTATTCCTCTTTGCCCTGTATCCTTTAAGGCCTCCAATATGATATGAGTTGTCCTCTGAGGCTCGGCAAGAGGCTGATCAAGCAAAAAGAAAAGTCCAATAAATACCAAAGGTTCACACACTTAAGAAATATTTAAATAAAAGTCAATGGGCCCATTGAATAGTAATTAAGAAGAGTTAAAGTCACTATTGGACTCAAAAGTTTAAGCTAACGCCTAGTGGATTAGAATAGCTATAATTTATAGGGTAATTGCAATGGGAAGTCTTATTAGGGATAATAATTAGGTCTATAACAACCATTAAAAATGACAAATATAGCATAATCTATCAGTGATAGACTCTACCGTTGACAAAAGATTCCTATTAGTGATAGACTCCATTGCTAATAGACTCTATAGCAATATAATTTATTACTGATAGAATCTAAAAGCTATATCTAAATTTTGTTATGTTTGCAAATTCTTTTGTTTTGTGTACTATCTGCTAATACTTTGGACATGATTGTTATATTTGCAACAACCCTTAACTTTTAATGATGCCCTAAAAATTTTATCAGAAATTTTTAAATCGTATACTTACAACCAAGGATCCTATCCAATGATTGAACATAAAATGGAATGTATGACATTTGACATTTGACCAAAAATGTTACAAATACATATTATGCTGAGGTCACCATACCATACTCCCGAATCCTACATATATGGGTTTTGTTCCTTTTTTAATCCACTTGAGGACCAATTCTTCAGGTTGATACTTGAATCCACGGTCCAGGAAACAATATCCAACAATATCTACTAGAGGCCCCCAATCTGCAAAAAAGTTACACCAATAAACCATATGTATAAAACATAATTACAAGTATTCACAAACTCCAAGCAAGGAAAATTAAGAATATAGGTAGAAAATCAGAGTTGGCAGTGACGTAAGGTATCATAAACTATTAAAATAAAAGGTGAGCAAAAGAAGTTCGATTTCCAAAACCAATAAAAAAGTCGCATGAATAATGGTTACTAAACTATTATATCTAAGTTTTCTACTCAATATTGAGAGTAGAATACAAAAAAAAAAAAAAAAAAAACCTAGTTTGGAAGTTAAAGAAAATATTAACTTTGAACACCTCGACCAGATAATCCTTCCTAGCCAAGCTCTAATCGTCTCTTTCTTTAATAATCTTATTGTTCCTCAGTACTGCCTATTGGGCTCTAATCAATATGAGTTCAATCTGTTCTCTTCAGACTACAAATGTAAATATGATTAGTAGCATACCAGTAGAATATAGTATCCAGTTTCATACAATTTAGGGTACGCACTAAAACGACCAAACCAAACAGAAGTCTCAGTTTTTTTACTAAACTGTCTATATATAATATATATAACCCCAAACCAAAACGAACCATATACATATAAAAACCAAAAACTGAATAAAATATTCGTGTCTCGGTTTGGACCAAGCAAATGGTTCAGTTGGGTATATTTCAAAATCGAATCAAACTGTGAACACCCTTACATCCAATTACTAACTAAACAACCATTAATGAATATCCAATTGGTGATACCACCATATCAGTGTTAGCTAATACAGTAAATCATATAAAAGCAAAGATCAATAAAAAAATAATTCTCCAAAATATTTAACTAAATCAGGTATTGCATCGTACCCTTTGGCTTTGGCACAACAGAGGGACTCCACATATAGGCAGTAGGCAAATGAGAAATTGATCCACGATATGTACTAAAATATGCAATTGGTGGAAGATTCAACATCTTCCTCCTGAACTCGTTAATGGATCCCCTTATTCCCCACCATATCAATAGTTCCACAATGATATAAGAAAGCTGGACAATGCAATAATGGTGATGGAACATTGTTACCAGTGAAATCAGCTAAACAGCGGACACATGAAAAGAAAATTTTGCATGAGAAAGAAACTTTGAACTCCAAACAAAATTAAATACCCAATAGCCTGTATTTTGGGGTACACGTGCCAGTGGATGAGGAAACTCGTTTGTTGGCCTGCCTATCAAAAAAATTTAAGGTGTGATATTAAAATTTTTTATCCATATTAAGTTAATTGAGAAAAGTAGGAGACGAAAACCTTAATAAGCTTAAAAATTTATAGGTCATTTTCCTTCTTTAAACTTTTGGCCCATTCCCAGCTTGAATTGATGCCCAACCTATGCAACTAAGACTGACGTATATTAACTACTTAGTCAATTACATTGTGTAGGTTGCATGCTAAATGCTATTACGCTATACTTTGGAAGACATGTATGAGAGAAACAGAGAAATCTTTTGCGAAAACTAAACAAGAATTTCATTGTTGAATGAATGACCACCAATGGAGGAATACAAAAACGATCTCCAATTGTAAATTAGAGAAATTTTCAAATAAAATCTTTGGAGCTCCCCTGAGATTTGAGATCTTTTAGACACTCAGACTCTAGTTGGTGCATTGCAAACAAATTTATTTATAACTATGTTCTAACTTGCAGTCTGGTCAAGTGCAGTGCCATTTTGTAAGCTATATGGCTGCTTGGAAGATTTCTTATCTCCTCTTTTCTATTTGGGAGCTTTTGTAAATGTGTTGAGTTCTTATTTTAAGGAAAAAAAAGTGAACATGGTTCAAACCAAACACCTTATGAGAGATCTTAAATGGAAGGTCAGTGGTCTCTTTTAAAAAGAAATTAGAAATGATATCTTTTTCCCAAAATGTATAATAGAATCTAGCAACATCAGCACAATATGACATGACAATTATAATCAACTTACGTCCAAGGCATTGTAAAGAAGATATGTAACGGTACGTGAAGTGCTTCAGCAACATGTGTATGTCCTGCAACCCAAATCAAACAAGCACAACCTGAAATTTGGAAACTAACTTATTGAAAGCAATAAAACACAAAACACTGACTTACGTGGAAATCCAAGTACCGGGAGAAAAACAACAATATTTTTGTTCTTATTATTTTTGTATAAAATACAATAGGTACAAAAAGGGGAATAAATAGAATAGTACAAAGTGATAAAAAAGGAAAAAATATTTAGGGAAAATCACCCAATGGGCTAAGCCAACTAACTCTAACCTCCCCTCAAGTTGAGACGTAAATATCAATGAGACCCAACTTGCTAACACAAAGTCAAAGTTTGGTCTAAGAAGTCCCTTGATGAAATCAGCAACCTGTTGGCTCGAAGGAATGTACGGAATGCACATGCTCACATATCAAGTCTTGAAATGTCGATCAATCTCAACATGTTTAGTTCTATCATGTTAAATTGGGTTGTTGGCAATACTAATGACAGCTTTATTATCACAAAATAGCTTCATTAGTGTTTCACACTCCTGATGAAGATCAAACAAGACTTTCTGGAGTCAAATTTCCTCACATATTCCCAAACTCATAGCATGGTATTCGGCCTCAGCGCTGCTCCTGGCCACAACACTTTGCTTCTTACTTCTCCAAGTTACAAGATTGCACCATATAAAGGTGCAGTAACTGGAGGTAGATTTTCTATCAACAACAGATTCTGCCCAATCTGAGTCAGTATAGATCTCAATGGTCTTTCTGTCTGTCTTTCTGAACATCAACCATTTACCAGGTGTGTTTTCAAGTATCTCAAGATTTTGTTGCCAACTTGACAACTTCCATGTATTCTTCATAGGGAGCCTGCATAAACTGGTTGACAACACTCACACAAAGGAAATATCAGGACAAGTATGGGATAAGTAAATCAATTTACCCACGAGGCACTGATATTGTTCTTTATCAATTGGAACTTAATCACCAGAGTTTCCTAGTTTACAGTTGAATTCAATAGGGATGTCAGCAGAACGACATCCTAGCATACCTGTCCCGGTCAGCAACTCAAAGGTGTATTTTCTCTGAGATACGAAGATCCCTTCTTTAGATTTGGTCGCCTCCATTCCAAGGAAATATTTCAAATTTCCTAAATCCTTGGTCTCAAATTCATCACCCATTCTCTTCTTTAGTTAACTGATTTCTGTTTGATCATCTCCAGACAAAACGATGTCATCAACATACACTATCAGAACAGCAATCTTTCCTGTTTTGGAAACCTTTGTAAATAAAATATGATTAGAATGCCTCTTACTGTACCCTTGGGACCTGACAAAAGTAGTGAACCTGTCAAACCATGCTTTAGGTGACCGTTTCTGATCATATAGAGATTTTTGTAGTTTACATACTTGTTGACCAAACTGGGCTTCAAATCTAGGCGGGGACTCATGGAGACTTCCTCCACTAGGTCTCCATTCGTAAAATCATTTTTAACATCCAGTTGGTATAGAGGTCAATCTTTGTTTACAGTAATAGATAGCAGAACTCTAACAGTATTCAACTTAGCAACCGGAGAAAAAGTTTCTGAATAATCAACACCATTGGTTTGAGTAAACTCCTTTGCAACTAACCTTGCCTGGTGTCTGTCAAGTGTTCCATCTGCTTTGTATTTGAGGGTGAACACCCATTTGCATCCCACAGTTTTGTGTCTCTTGGGTAGGGCACAAATCTCCCAAGTTTTATTCTTTTCAAAAGCGTTCATCTCTTCCATGACAACATTCTTCCATTCAAGACACTCTAAAACAGTGTGGATATTTTTCGGTATTATGGTAGAATCAAGGCTTGCTGTAAAAGCTTTGAACTGTGGAGAGAGATTATCATAGGAAACATAGTTACAAATGGGATGTTTTGTACAAGATTTAGAACCTTTTCTCGATGCAATGAGAATGTCTAGAGAGGGATCATACTCTTCAAGTTTTCCTATATAACCTTGTTTGGCTTCATTATTCTTGGTTTCTGCTCTGACCTCAGTCTTATCACCACTGTCCTTTTCTTCCACATTTTCAAGAACAGTAACGTCAGACTTGTCGTTCTCACTCATCTTATTATCAGTATAAGGTTCAGTAGGGTTTTTCATACCTTGATCTCGAGAAGGTTCAGATTCTTGGATTGGAGTCGACTGACTAGTAGGCGTCTCAACTTCCTTTCTGAGATTCCTCTTGTAATACGTTTTCTAAGGAACTTAGTTTGTGGAGGACTATGGGATGAGGATCGAAGTCAAACACGGTACTAGGAGTAGGTTCGATAAACTCTAAGGTACAGTTAGACTCTTCACTCACACTCTCCCCTTGAAGATGGCTAATGGGAAAGTAAGATTGGTCCTCACAGAAAGTAACATCCATAGTGACAATATGTTCTGGAGGGCGGATGAAAACATTTATAACTGCACTGATGAAGGGGATACCCAACAAACACACAAGCCTGAGCCTGAGGGGTAAATTTGGTCTGATTAGGGCCAAAGTTATGGACATATGTGGTACACCCAAACACACGAAGGGGAACCTTAGAAATTAGACAAGTAGAAGGGTAGGACTCCTTAAGACACTCTAAGGGAGTCTGAAGGTGGAGGATACGAGAAGGCATTCTATTGATTAAATAAGTTGTAAGAATAGCATCTTCCCACAGGTATGACGGAAGGGAAGTAGATAGCATAAGAGAACGGGCTACTTCTAGAAGATGACGGTTTTTCCACTCGGCCACCCCATTTTGTTGAAAAGTGTAGGCGCACGAGCTATGGTGAACAATCCCCTTGGAGGCTAGGAACTCACTAAGGTTATGGTTTTGGAATTCCCAACCATTATCACTCCAAAGAATTGCAATTTTATATGGAATTGCATTTCAATGGTGTGATAAAAGTTTTGGAAATAAAGGAAACCTCATATTTATTGATGATAAGGTAGACCCAGGTAAGACGGGTATGATCATCAATAAAAGTTACAAACAACCATTTCCTAAATAAAGGTAGTGACCTTGGATGGATCTCAAACGTCACTATGGGTAAGGGTAAACGGTTGTGTGGGTTTATATGGTTATGAGGGAAATGAAACCCAATGTTGTTTTGTCCGAATACACACATCACACGATAGAGAGGAGACATCAATTTTAGAAAATAGATGGGAAAACAAATACTTCGTATAAGTAAAGTTCGAGTGACCCAACCGAAAATACCATAACATACCATCATGTTCAGAAGTGCTAAAATAAGAAGACAATAAACTAGTCCTAGAGACTACTACCAGAGGTATCATCATCAAGGATGTAAAGTACCCGACATAGCAATCGTCCTCCACAAGCTTAACTCCTAAAAACAAACAAATTCAGGTAAGAAAGTAGCATTACAGTACAGCTCGAGGGTAATCTTGTTGATAGATAACAAATTGTAAGAGAGCTTAGGCACATGAAAAACATTATGGAGAGTGAGACCATAAGAAAGAACTATTTGTCCTTTGCCAGCAATTAGAGCTAAAGAGCCATCGGCTATCTGGATTTTCTCATTACCGGCACAGGTTTATAAGAGACAAAGTGCTCCGAAGAACCTATCAGGTGATCTGTAGCCCCCGAGTCCAAAATCTAGAGGTTCTTTCCATCAACACTAATAAAGCCAAGGGACTTAGGCATACCTAACTGAGCAATGGTGCTCAGAGTAAGAGGGTTGGTCTGTATTGTAGTAGGGCCAGTTAACTGAGAGGTGTGGCAGTCTCACTAACATTGGCACGCCCTGAGTTCTATTTCTCATTGGAGAAACGTTTCTTACCTCCTAAGAGACGACCATGGAGTTTCAAACACTGATCCTTAGTGTGCCACTGTTTCTTGCACGTCCTTGGTTTCTTGCAGTGCTCGCATCCAAGGATTGGTTTTCCACTATTCTTCCCATTATCATGGGTCTAGAATCGAGCACTAAAGGCAGCAGAGTCAGTTGTATAATTCAAAGGCAAATTAGGGAGTGAAGTTATCGGGTTCTTTGAATACATCGGTAGATCAGTCGATTTGGAATGCGCCGAAGACTCGCCAACTTCAACCCCCGATCTGTTATGGATTTGGTCAGTTTCGTTACCATAGAAGTAAGGTTGTTGTAAAGGGAATGGACAACGGCGCGTGAACTGACATATTTGACAGATTTTGTGGTGGTTGTCTGTAACCAAAGGGCAGAGGCCGCGCGTGAGGCTGCAGCTGATCGAAAGGGTGCGACGGTCGGACAAGCGATGGTGCATTGAAGAAACTAGGCTGGGCGGTGAGATGATTGGACGGCGGTGTGTGGACCCACGCGCCTGACAAAGGCAACGTGAGGGAGACTCCGATCACTAGGCTATGCAGACAATGGTGAGGGTACTCCCATTGTAACTGTCAATGACTTCTAAAGCTAGTGGAGTAATTTTTCCATGGCGGCGGCGGCTTCTGGTTTGGTCTAGGTTTCTCCTAAACTGTTATCTAGGGGTTCGTTGTTGCTTTGCTCCAATACTATATTGAAAGCAATAAAACATGAAACACCGACTTACATGGAAACCTAAGTACTGAGAGAAAAACCACAATATTTATGTTCTTATTATTTTTTATAAAATACAATAGGTATAAGAGGGGGAATAAATAGAATAGTACAGAGAGATCAAAAAAGGAAAAAATATTTAGGGCAAATCTCCCAAGGGGCTAAGCCCACTAACTCTAACATAACCCTTAAATAGAAGTTCTAATCTACCTATCAATTAATAATTTAGTAAACAATTGTGTGAATAGAATATTCAATAATAAAGTTCATTGAGGAAAATTGTCGGCTTATCTTATTGATTTTTTTTTATTTCTGTCTATCGTATTTTATTGATTAATAAACGATTACTATAGTTAAGAGGTTAATTATTTAAAGCTACTAAAATCTTAATATCACTGAAAGAGATGCTTTGCTCATAATTTATAGTTACTTTATCTAAACTTTCATAGCGTGTCTCATATTAAATCTGCATGCAAGAGTTTTTCTAAAAAATAAATAAATAAAAGTGTAGTTGAATAACAACTAACAAAATGATACTAATGACCTGGACCTAATTTCCATCAAAAAAATTTAGACGTTAAGAAAATTTTGAAATGGTTGATAAGCATCTGTTGGAAAACACACCTGATGAATGACATTGAAGTGAGATGCTTAACTTTGCCTACAATCACTCACCATAAGCAGGAGCATTTGCAATAATTGCCTGAGCCCTAAAAGGCATCCCAGTATCTGGATCTGGTTCAGTGCAAGCAGGAAGTGTGGACTCTATAATCACCTTAAGATGCTTCCTTTGGACAGATATTTCTCCCGGTCCAGATGGAATGAAACCTCTGTTTCTGGTCATATCTAAAACGAATTTTACAGAATCATTAATGCAAAACAAGCAACTGAGAGAATAAAAAGATAGTCAGAGAGTAAGCTGTAATTTTTTTGGATAAGAAGAGAAAGCTCAAATGAGTGTACCAAATCATATCGGATATAATTAGAGAAATATAATAGTATTGACAGTTTTTACCTTCAACAAGACCCCGATAAGAATATCAAAGTTAATAGGAATGACTATACCAATTACGGCGATAGATCAGCTACCTAAGAGATTAAGAGAGGCATTTTGAACATCCTTGTCCTCAGAAAATTAGGAAAAAAAATTGTCTGGACTGGGGAGATTGAATGCTCGAGACAAGATAAATCAACTGATCACTTATTCATTTAGAAGAAAGTTTCTGTTCACTTCCATTTGCAAGTGGGTTTCCTCTAATGTGGATAGCTAAATTTGGTGGCTCAATGCAATTAGAGTTACTATTGAGAAGCGTGACTAGAGAAAAATGGGGTGGATATTATTTCCAGGTTGGGTTCATCAATGGGGAAGTTTGAAACAATAACGTTATTTTCTCCTCTGGGAGACTCTTCATAAGAGTTAGTCGTTTGGTTTTGCTACTATTTGCACCAGTTCTGCAGAGGGTTCTTGTCATTTGGCTTTTGTCTATGAAAATTTCATCATGTCAATGAAATTAAAGTCAGCTTCCTATAAAAGGCGAAGGCACTAATGAGTAAATCACAACATGAAACTCAAATGTAGAAAGATCCAAGCATAATTAAGCAAGAATGTAAGATCGTGGATTATTAAATCAATTAAAGAGCTTCTGGCGAGTAGTAGCCACAATATCAGTCTTGACACATTGCTAGATCAGAAGATTTTTTTATGGGGAAGATACTTCTGGTCAATAAGAGGTAGTGAAATACTAAACGAATAGATTCTCGTGATCCATGATGTAGTTTAAGATGTTCGTGAATTTTATCATAACTTTTCTGTCAGATAAAAAGAACGAAAATCCATCTTATTCTGCCCTTCATTTTATGAACTAAATAATGTCTAAATGATTGCCTTATGACATAATTGGTCACCTCAAAAGTGTCACTAACCTTTCAGAAGATGGAGACATAAACTTGTCAATAAAAGTATTTTATACTAAGGCCCTTAATGAATAAACATGACCAAAATTTTGTTTTACATTTACCAAAATTTTGCAGACCGCTTATCTGATAAATTCTATAATAATTATGCAACTATCCCTTGTTCTATGAGTCTCCAACTAAAGAAGAGGTAAAGAAGTGTGTAAATCGTTTAAATTGTGCCATTAAGTTAGTGTCCTCAAAGTTTTCAAGAGTCGGGGCTTCTTACATTCAGCCAATTCACGAGAATCGCCAGCCAGAGGATAAAAGTTAACACCAGCAGACCTCACAAAGTTGCTGAAATTAGTATGAGTGGCAAGCCTAACATGATGGCCAAATTCCTGCAAGCAGGCTCAGAGAATTATAGAGGGTAAACAAAAAAAAGGAAAGAAAAGGCAAGAAGAAGAAGAAATCACTATAGAACATCAACCACATTGAGTTTTTATTAATAATTTTGATCTTTTAGTAAATGCAAGTGGATTAAAAAAAATCTATTTAATACCTGAAAAGTTGAAAATGGATGAGATAGACTATAGAAGCAATGCTAGAGAACTCAAATTCAGTACACCACATTTTTTCAATCAGGACAACTCTCTATTGTAAAAATTTCATGATGGGAAAATATTCTTTAACAAAATCCAGTAAAACAAATTATCTGCACACTCACTCGCATCTCCAAGATCAATATACAACCACAGTTGGGTGATGGCCAAATCAAGAGTTCAAAAGTATATGCTGAAGTGAAACAGAGAGACAATAAAATAAAGTGCCAATAGTGAAAAGTAGTGAAATATTTCAAACATGCCTGAAGCCTCCTTGCAATGGCCAAGAAAGGCTGCACGTCTCCTCTTGTTCCAACCACAAGTATTGCAATCTTCAACCTTGGAATCAATTTTTTGGACTCAGAAACAACGTCATCAACTATGGGTGATGACCCTTCCAAGGTAGGATGAAGCTTTAACAGTTCCGAAGCAGCAGGGGCATTCTCTATATCAACTTCTACAGTCCCATCACGTTGTATCTTCACTAGATCTGCAACTAATTGTTTCTGCCAGCCAAAAATAATAAGCATCACAGTCAAATCATATATAGAGTAAGGAACATGGAGCAAAAAGAAAGAATAATAAAAGAGCAAGACTATCAATACTTTCTCTCAGAAACACTAAATCAAGAAGTTAGATCCGAGAGTAAAGGAATCTTCCACCTAGATAATTAGAATGATTACAAAAGGAAGCAAGAAGCCTATGGAATGAGTTACAAAGAAACATCCGGGAACAATTTTCATTATGCATGTTGAACCAACATATCAAGTAGTAGATGTATGGGCTAAATTGTTTTTTAGGAGAACGAGATATTCCAGTAAGTACCTGTTTGTCCCCTGACAATTCATCAAATTTTAGGTCAGGCCTCTGTGTACCTATCCACTCTGTCATGGATCTGAAAAAGGTGGCGTTCTCCTCCTCTGGTAGTAGATTTCTTCCACTGCTGATAGAAGCACTAGCACACTCTTCCTAACCTACAATTTCCAGAACACAATTCCATGAACGGGATATCTTGCACTCTCAAAATTATGATGAAAATGGTTTTCCAAGCAATCTAACCTCCAATTTCCGGACACATGTTATTCACATCATGGTGGATCATTACACAGTCATTTGAATATGATTGAAGAGCAACGGAGTAGTTAGTTCCTTGCATGTGGAGAAAATTCAGATTTTTTTTCTGGAGAATCAAGTAAATGACCTATCGTGCATCTCTTTATCACTGATGTGAAAGTAAATTAATCTATTGCCCGTGTCCTCCATATGCTGCAGTACTCTGCAAAACATGACCATTTTTTGTTCCATCTCAACCTATTGCAATTAGTAGTCTAAACTGCAAGTGTTATAGAAATAACAATAATGCAACATTTTTTGAACTCATTTGCAAGTACAGATCTCAGACGATCAAAGTATGATATCAAGATAACCATTTTTGTAAATAAGAAATCAAGCTTTTATTATTGAGATAGAGGAAAGGAGATAACCGTAAAAGATGTTGCCATTGGACAAAAAACAGAGCAAGTTCTTGGAGGTACAACCAACCTAAACTATTTAGTTCCAATTCTTGGCACAACATTGAGATTTAAACCAGTTCAATTAAAAATTCAGCTACTGCTATCAGGTGCCCTAGGATATACATAACAGTAGTTGCGAAAATATAAAAATGTCAATGATCTCATTTTTCTGAAGATGTTAACAGATACTCTAGAAAAGATCAACCGTAGAAAAGTGTTATACAAAATGTTTGAAATATTGGATGCCAAACAAATTTTTTTTCAAGTAATCCCGGAATAATCATTATTTTCATGAATAAGCATAATGCTGATATATTTACAGTTACACTAACATGAAAATTGTTCGGCATCTGAATATTATAATTTAACAAAGCACGGTGAAAATAAATGAGATAAGTTATAGATACATTAAAAAATAATAATAGATGTAATAAATGAAAACAAAAATGACAAAACTCTTAATGACCTAGGATTTCTACTATACACTGAGACTTCAACGTATAAATAACAAACTAATTTCATCAAAGAGTGATCAAGTAATTCACGTAAATTATTTCTTATAGTTATACTTACAAGAGGAAACTTATCAAAATGTTATGAACTAAAAGCAACCAACAATAAAATATAAACTCAAAAGAAATTCCAAAACCAGTAGTTTCAACTTCCAATACCCAATGTGATTAGTTTCAATGCTCAAAATACATGTAACCATAAAGAACAGTGGAACTTGAGATTGCTGTACACTAACCTCTTCATGTAAAGGAACCAATATTCTTGAACTCAAAGATCACAAAAGTTAATAACAACGGAATCGGATATGTTTCATCTGCTACCATCGATATAGACTCAGTAAAAATTTTAATCCAGATGCTTACTAACTAAAAATCCATGTACACCATAGGCCACAGACACACCCTTCTTCACTTCTATTTCACCCAATTGTGTCAATTCTCAAATTTCAATATCAGCATACGGTTTAAGAACGACCCAGATAGAAGAACCCCACAATCCAAAAAATCTCAAGCAACGTTCCTAAGTCCCAAATCATTAAATTGAGCAAAGTTTGAGCTGAAAACTTAAGAGAATAACATGGGTTATTCGCACTTAGGCAAACAATCTTCGTCTAAAGCGTACACCAAAGTTCAAATACATTTAAAGAGTCCCTTCAACGTTGACAACCAATAAGAAGAGAAAAGAAAACTAACCCAAAACACTGCCAATAAAAACTCCCAAGAGCAGCGAATTAGAGAGATACCCAGAAAACAAACTGCGAGAAGCAGCACAAAAACAGAGATTAAGCACAGTAACCCAGTTGAACGTAAAAACTCAGCATTCAGAATGGGTAAGGGGATTAAACAGAAAACAGAAACAGAAATTGAAGGCACCGACGGGGGATAATCTGGCGTTTCGGGTGGGTCGTCTGTGGTACTGAAATTATGGTTCCAATAAACTTGAGAGACGTAATTAATTAATCTTTGAAATGGATCACGTGAATCATAATTTGGGTATAGTATTGAATGTTGGCGCTGTGCTTGGAAGGAGAAAAATGAAAACTCAAATGTCGGCGACAGTGAATCGGAATGGAAAATTGAGATTCAATTTTTATCGTTTGCTCTTCAACCTATGGACTCGTAATTTTTGTGTTAAGACTTTTTCTTCGTAGAAAGTTCCTTTTTGTTTTTTGTTTTTCTTTTTCGCATTATCCATATTCTTTTTATTTTAAGAATTAACACTTCATACAATTTTAACATAAAACTTATAATTATATCTCTTAAACCCTAAACTTTTTATAAAACTACACAAAATTTTCTTTGGAAATTATCCAATCAGTGTAATTCAATGGTTCATTTTCTTGAATCGGTAATTGAAAACGTTCTAATTTCTCTAAATAGTAATTTTTTAGAATATAATAAATTCTTCTAAGTCTACCCTAACTTCACATGAAATAATCTATTAATTACTACTTTCATTCAATTAAATTTTCCTTTTTCTTTTTGTATTTTTTCTTATCTTTGAATTTCATGAAACTGCCTTTTTAAGAATGTAAATGCTAATTTTGTTTTTGTACAAGTGCATATTACATATACATTGGAAGAATTGATACACTCATTCGATGTGTGTTGTGTAACCACCTCACCATGAACAAATGCATTCGGGTGGTATTCTATTGCATTGTATCTTGAAAAGTCGCATCCTACCAACATCAACTATTGGACTTATTCAACCTAAGACTTTGTTTATTAAATATTTAAATTTATTTTGTAAACTAAAAATTGAAAAAATTACATCCACCTTCTTTCAAACAAACGCCTAGGAAAATTTTAAAAAAGTAAAGACAAAAGGGTATGTAAAGATTCTCCATATATACGTTTTTTAATATAATAGAGATAAAGATAGAGGTTTAAGAATTGATAATAATGCATTTATGATTTCCAAAGATAATCTAAATTGATTAGCTTGTAAACATTGAAGAGCTTAATTACGCAAATCATAATTTGGAGGTCAAAAGAAATCTAGAAGATGGTGTAAATTGATGCACTTACAAAAATTCATGTTTAAATTGATAGAATTACATTTTAGGGTTTAAATTAAGAGCACAATCGTAAACACATAGAAAAAATGATTGAAATATTAAAAAAAATATTGAGAGTAATAAATTTTGTCTAAATTTTGAAAATGTGAGGAATAAAAAGTATGACAACATTTAAAAATTACAAATACATTTTAGGTTATTTTAAAAGATATAACAAAAAGGTAAAATATTTACATGCTATAAAATAATTTCGAAAATGGTCATAGGCATACAGTGGAAAATATAAAAAAAAAATGCTTTGAAGTTAATTAACATTTTTTTTTTGTTCAGATTTAACACACGACCGTTTAAATTTGGGTAGTTATTTTTTTCACGATCTTTTGTATTTTGTAGTAGCACACAATTTGAAAAAAAAAACTCCAGAACAAAGAATATGAAAAGGAAGAGCAACTGGAAATATTAAAAAAAAACTGCAAAATAAAGAAAAAGACAATGGAAGGAAAGAATATTGCAAAAAAGGAAAATAAGAAAGATGATGATAGGAATGGCAAAATTGTCAGTTTCATGTGTTTTTCATTTTGTTACACGGACCGTAAATATTTTACCAGTTTGTTATGTTTATAAAAATTAATCTAAATTTTATAGCGATAACATTGATGTCTTTTAGAAACGTACATGTGTCTTTAAATGATAGGTTTGAGCAACATGTGCAACTTTGATTTCTAAAACTTTCAATTACATAAATACCGTAACATTCACAACAACGAACATGTATATGTTGCTAAATATTTTATCGACGTTTTTGGATTTGAGTGACATTTTTCTTGTGCATGAAAAGTGAATTTTATTGTAGCGAAATTAGACTAACCTTTTCCAATATCATTTAAATCATGGATTGGACCATATATCTAATACTTTCTTTAAGCAATAATTTGTTATGAAGGCAATAAATTCTATCTTGTTTGGATATATAAAGGTAGGGTGGGGTGGCAATTGTGACAGTTGAGAATCATTAATTTTGATAGCATTTGATATTTTATTGAAATAAATAATTATAATAATAACACACTATATCTTTAAAGCATTGGTGCTTTATCGAAAAAATAATAAATAAAACATTACACGTGGCTATTTACATATTTACATATATATATAGTACTACCATAATTTAAATTTAAATGAAAAATCATATCTATTTTTATATTATTTGGTATTTAAGAATTCTGTGGTGTGTCTATTAAATTAAACAAAAATAAAAAAATCTAGCAACGTGTCATTTGTTAAGTGAAAGGACAATATATTAAAATTTTGTCCTTATTACATTAGCTTGATTTGTTCATCACATATCAATGAGTAATCAATGTAATGTGTTATGAGAAAAATCAAATAAAAATGTTTGTCCCACCAAACACAAGAAAATAGAGCTCAACTCGTCCTCAATCATAATATTATTGACTATTTCAATTTATTGTGTTATGAGTTAAAAAGTTATAGAGAAATTCGTAGTTCAAAAATTTGATAGCTAATTTTATTTAATAAATTTATATTTTTTTTTCTTTAATATAGCTAAAGGCGATCGATACGATTGTATTTGACAATTACATAAGATTTGTTAGCTTTTTAGATACTTTTAAACAAATTTTCAATTAAGAAATTGTCACAATTATTGTTACCGTTATTGATTGACCCTAAAACATTAACCATAACAGTAAAGGTAACAAGATAATGCATAATAAATAACTTCAAAGGATAATCAAATTAAGCTTGCAACAAAAACTTATTAAAAGTGTGTTTGGTAGTGCTTTTGAGATGGTAAAAATCATTTTTTTCTCTCTCCAAAATCATTTTTGTTTCAAAGGAAGATGGCTGACATAAACTAAAATTGATTTTAAAAAAATATAAAATCATTTTGATTTTTTGTTTAGCAATAGAAATCACTGTCCAAATAGTTATCTAATTTTTTTACTTAAAATATTGTTGATAGTCATTAACTATTTTTTTAATTCTAAATATCGTAATAAATTGTTAATAAAACAATGGATTAGACTCATTTTGATTATGAAGGAAAAGATATAACCTAATTTTTTACCAACATTTTTACATTTTCATAAATTTAAAATCGAGAGAGGAAGGGTGAGTTTATATTTTTATTATGTTCATAGAGCACAAAAAGAAAAAAGAAAAAAGAAAAATAATATGGATGGAGATCAACATTTAATAAATATTTACATAATTCCACATCTAATTGGATAAAAAAAGTGATTAAATATTTCCCGCCAGAAATCTGTCCCAACCCCAAACAAATCCCTAATTCTGTTGTCTTCTACAATTAGTTAATCATAGAAGCTTTGCTTCTATTAATGGCCACAATGCACAAACACAAGTGCTCTTCAACATCTTCAACTCGCTTTCTAATCTTCACATTGTTCTTCTTCACCTCATCCATCGCCACCCCCACTCCAAATTTATCCTCCTTCTTCCTTCCCCCGAACAACCGCACCATCGCCTTTCCATTATCCACCGCGTCCCCCAGCCGTACCACCAGTCTACTCGTCGTCTCCAACTCTCTCTTCAGTATATAACTCCCCTTCGCCGCCGCCTCCAGTTTTTCTCCTACTTTCTCAAGACCCCCATTTCTAAGCATCTCATGTCGGAGAAGCTTTCTCCCGAAAACTCCTGGACCTCCATCTGCTGCCTTTACTAAGTCAGTCAGAGTGCGAGTTGTAATAGCGTTCAAACCACAGGTAATTCCATCCATGATTTTTATCCATCTGATTTTTCTCGCTACCTTCTTCCTCGTGCAGTTTAGACGATGAGAAATCGCCGTGTAATCGTCGTGGATTAACGCGAAATCGCGTTTTTCCAGATCCGAAAATGGCGGTCTCAATGCGAGAAGGTTAGAGGCGATCGATTCAACTGTCTCTGACGAAAAACATTTCTCGATGGAATCGAGCGATTCTTGAATGCAGCGGGATGTAGATCGAGTTAATTTGAAGTTCGCGAGAAGACGAGTGCAGAGATTTGAAGCTTTGGCACTGAGATTGAAGTAATCGGTGAACAGACCTTTAAGCTCCGGTAACATCAGAAGAAACGAGGATTCGAGAATTGAAGGAGCGGCTTCTAACTGACCAGGCTGCAACAAGATTGTTTCCGAGAATCTCCAGCAGCAATCAACGGCGGTTGAGGCGGAGGAGGGGGAGGTTGTAGAGGGCGGCGATTCATGGACAATGGATTCAGGATTTATGAAGAATTCAGCGAAGGATTCGGTCCTCAATGTACAAAGGTATTCGTCATTAACATTGAAGCTTTTTTTGTGTTTCTTTCTGATAATTTCTTGTTCTAAGAATGATTGAGAAAGTTTGGTAGTATTAATGATTTTTGAAGGGCTAAATTTTGTCCACATTATTGAAACTTGAGATGGGATCAGAAGCCAATAATTGTGTGTATTTAGTATACAAAAAAAATGAAACTTGTTTATATATAATGGAATATCAACCTTGCAAGAAACAATAATGAAGCCCCTAAGCTTTTAATGTTGTTCTTTGTTTATGATGTTATGTTGTTGTTTTGTTAACTATGAATATTCATCATGATTCTATGTTTTCGGGGATTCATTTTAATTTTATATTTCAAACTTTTTACTCTTCGACCTTCATAATAATTTTTAATCTCCAATAAAAATATGTTTTCAAATTTTATAATAATAAAAGAAATACTAAATTATCATTTTTGTTAATTATCTATTATATTATATTTTATTGAGTTTTTTGAATTTTGTTTTTTTATTTTATTTGGTCAATTTTCAAATATAGTAAAATAAATTAAAATATTGCATCATATATATATATGATAGAGTGTAGATAGTAATCTATCTTGATTTATTAAAATTCATGATAGATATTGTGATATTTTATTATCTTGTAAATATTTTGATAAGATTTATTATTTAAAATAATTCCTTTGTTATTTTAGGTATAAATTTACATTAAACTTTAGAATTGTATGAGAAAATTATAATTTGTATTGGATAATATTTGGTTGTATATTGTAAAATATTTCACCACTCACGATATTCGCTAACCATTGAAAAAATAGTTTTTTTTTTAGAAAAAGAGCTGAGATTATTGTTTTTTATATATATAAACCAAGTAGTAATCATTTACTCTTTTTTGTATTTAATTTTATCAATGGCTACAAAAAGTTTTTATAAAGAAAATGTCTACAAAAGTTGCAATAACTTTTTTCTTTATATATATATACACAAAGTTTTTAGGTTGGAAAAATCTGCATGTTGTGTGAATTTGGAATTGCCCAAATGTAAAAATGAATTTGCAACAATCCACCATATGAAGTTCTTATTGTCAATAATCTATAGTTTTATTGTTAGATTTACTCTACATACCCGATATAAGTTCTCCAGCTTGTTAAAGCTGGATCTCTCCTAGGAGTAAGATTATAGAGAGGTGAGATCAAATTTGTAGTCAAATTAAAAATATGTAAGTATGGACTTAATATTCACAGTTTGTCAATGTCATTGAATAGACTAGTGTACAGAAGCACAATCTTTCGTGAACAAGAGATTAACCAGTTTTACCTAGGAGTAGATTCTTTTTTTTACCGTTTTTTTCAAATACAATTAATAACGGTGTAGTCCATATATATGTATGGATATATGTAGCAGTGATTTTGAGATTTTGTTTTATTATTAGAAGTCTTTCCTCTTCCCTTAAAGAGGGTGTGGATATGGATTAGTTTGACTCACTTTATTTCTCACTAGTTCGTCTCTAATTTATCTAAAGTTGTAAATGTTTTTGTTGTTATTTAAAAGTTCTTACTATTATTTTTTGAAAGGATAGTTTTATGTCCGGAGCAATTAAATTGAGAATTGAGAGAGATGTTTGTTGTTTAATGAACAAATATTAGCCAAATTAAAATTTGGCGAAGAAGTCTCCAGTTTTTGAGGGTATTGATCAAATATTACTGCATAAGTGGGATTTCCTCTTGTAGTTTTGTGGTCACATCTTTTGTCTTTATTTATGTTGAATAACCTTATAAGCTTCACCCTTAAAAACAGAAACATAAAAGTGTTTCTAAATTCCATCTCTTACTTTCCTTCAACGAATTATGTTTGAATCATTGTAACTATAAATTTGCATCTACCATCATTCAATTAATTTGATTTCCTTTTAATACGTGACTTATTTCATATATATTATTGTAATTCAATTGTTAAAAAACCAATCAAACTCATTCTTCTTATAAAATAGATAGATGAATATATGTAAGAAAGGTAATCATTAAGTTTTTATAATAATATAAGTTTATATATAAACAATACCAACTAAGCAATAAGCTAAGCTCAACCTTGTATTTTAGACATGGAGTATTTGGTTACTTATACTCTAAGTCCTAATTTGAAATGTGGAATTTAGGAAGGAAGCAAAGGAGAGAGGTGGAAGAAGAATTTTGAAGTGTGTGGTTTGAATATGTCTTATGTGTTAGGAAGGTTTGTAAGAGACTTCATAAAGCTATTAGTAAAGTTTGGCCTAATTAAAGCAAAGTTGTACAAGGCATTTAATTATGACTATTAATTATGATTATTTATTTAAACATTAATTTATGAAAATGACACGTCCAAAACTAGACCTAATTATAAAAAAAAGTATTTGACATGTAAAGAAAGAATAGTGAAGAGTGATGAAAGAAAATAAAAGTTGGGGTATTCCAAGATTGCGATTGTGTTGGTTGTTAATATACTATGGTTGGGTTGTAGTCTATAGTCTTTTATGTTTTAAGAACAAAAATGTCAAAACAAGAGAGAGTACTATCGTTTCTCATAACTTTTCTTCTTCATGGAGAAATAGAATTAATTGAAGGCAGGATGTCTTCTTCAATTTTAAAGTATATTAATTAGTCTCACAAAACAAGCACTATCAAGTTTACATATTATCAAATTGACGTTACAATCTTTGCAGAGCCAATGGAAACTCAGTTTTCAAAATTTAACTTTGAGTTTGATAATAATTATATTTAGTTAATTAATTACCTATTTCACAAATTAAATTTATTAGTTAAAAAAATTGAAAATGTTGGACAAAGTGTAAAATTGAAAATTCACCTTAGGGTGAAATTATTATAAAGTACGGGTGGTGAAATGCATTTTTCGTCGTATACAGTTCATAAAGTGTCGTATTAAACACTTCTCGGTTCGTAATGTTTGAAAAAGAATTTTAAGTTGTTTTTGTTGTCTATATTCAACATTTAGTTGCCTTAGTAAAATGTTGGTGTGATCGTTAATGAGTTAATCCATTTTTGTTTGTGGACATTTTTTTTATGTTTTTTTTCCTTCTAATCCTTCTATTTCTTTGACAACCATCGTCTACGTTGTAACAATTGTCACCTAACGCTTGTCATTACACAATAAGAGAAATGCATGGCAAAACAAATAGATAGATTCGTCCATTTAGAACAATAAAAACTGTTTTAAATTTGAGAAAAAAAGTCGTAACTTTGGAATGTGTAAATTAGAACTCTAGACTAATAATTATATAAATTTTGATCTTAAACTTTTGTAACTAAATAAGTATACATCTTCCTCTAAATTTTGTTTGACCAATATCGTGTGAAGCTTATAATTTTTATAAACCAATTAATTTAGATTATTCATCTCAATTATTCTGAAAAATCATTAGTGTATTACTTCTCCAATACATGTAGTTGGTTTTACAAATTGGTCGTGTAAAGTAAATTTGTAGACTTTCTCTCAAATAAAATTTTGAGTAAGAAACTAAAATTGATTAATTTATTAAATTTTACGTTATATAATTATAAATTTTAAGCAAATTTAAAACAATTATTAGTATATAATTTAAATTGACGTAAGTTTTAATAGAATATTAAACTAATAATTTAAACTTGATTAATAATGAGGTCAGATTTTGGAATTTGATGTGCAAATATATAATTGTAATTTGTTAAAGTATTTATAGAAAAATGTTAGGCATGAAGGTTTAAATGTCCCTTTATTCCCCCTATTTTTGGTTTTGGTTTTATTGGAATATTGTATCTTTAGCATAACCATATATTTATAAAATTAAATCAACAACCAACTAATTTTCATCTATAAGAAATGAGAGACGAAGGTGGGGGAAAGTTGAAAAGTTTGAATGATTAGAGGGTTATACCTCTAACTATTCCTTTATTTGATGGGTTGATCCAAACCGAATCCAGTTTAGAGCTATTGATTATTTGATGGATTCATTCATTCATAAATTAGACTATGGGCTTATGCTTAAGATGTTAGGCTAGCTCAAGCTCACCTTAATAAACACTAGACCTACGGAGAGGTTGAACTAGGCCCAATCACTACTCTATTAATACAACTATACAAACCACAAAAACAACATTCATTTCTAATTGATTTGATGCATTCAACTATACAACATTTCATTTCTAATGGTAGATTGATTTGAAATACTAAAAAATAATTGTAATTTAACTTTGGTTTAAAAAGGAAATAAAAATAAAAATGATTTTTTTAAAAAAGCATAAAGAAGAAACAAGTATAAATAAGTTGAAATTAACAAGTATTAAAATGGGAATTATTGTTATTATTATTATTTTAAGAGAAAAAGAGGGCATTTGGGTGATGGGCAGTGGAGGCCGGCCGTAGGTTTAGAGTTTCCCTAAACCCTCTAGAAACTTCATGATACATTAAAATATAAATATATTCATTTTATTATAACCCCCCCATTCACCGGCAACCGGCTATTCCCGGTTCCGTCTTCCTCCTTCACTTCCCTGCAACTTCTCACGCGCTCTCACTCCCCATCTTTCTTTCTCTCTCTCTCTTTCTCTCTGTCCCAAACCCAATGCTCTCTCGTCTCTCCCACTTCACATCCATCATCACAACAAAAAAACCACTAAACCTCCCCTCTCTCAATTCCCCAAATTCTTTCTTCCTCCACTAAATTCTACAACATTCCCACTCGACTTTCGAGAGAATCTCTCCTTTTTCCTTGCCTATTTTGACGTCCAACATGGCTTCATCCAAGCTCTTCCCTTCTTCCAATTCGCGAAATTCGGATCTATCTCGAGGTTCTAATTCTTCTTCTTCTTCTTCCTCCTCTTCTGCTTCCCTTTTAAAATCCCAATTTCTCTCCAATCATTCGAGGAATTATGACACCCCTTCTCGTAATCCACCACCCCATACAATGACCGTCGATGGCTTACTTCCTAATGCCTTCGATTCTAATCCCACTGAATCCTCTGTTCTCTTAGATGCTCAGATTACTCTTGTTGATTCTCCTAACCCCTCTTCTCTTCCCATCAATACAACCACCCCCACCACCACTAATTCCTCTGCCGTCATCGATAGTAATCATAATTCTTCCTCTGCTGCACCTCCCCCTAAAACTGTGGATGATGTGTGGAGGGAGATTGTTTCTGGTGAGAGGAAGGAATTGAAGGAGGAGGTTGCTAATGAGATCATAACCCTTGAGGATTTTCTTATGAAATCTGGAGCTGTGCCTGTTGAGGATGTCAAATTCACTCAGACTGAGAGGCTCAGTGGTGGGATTTTTTCGTTTGATCCAATTCCTTCCACCACATTCCAGGCATTGGATAAGGTTGAGGGATCCATTATTGGGTTTGCTAATGGGGTTGATTTGATTGGTAGTGGTGGAAGTGTGGGGAGAGGTAAAAGAGGTCGAGCTGCTTTGGAACCTTTAGATAAAGCTGCAGAGCAAAGACAGAGGAGGATGATCAAGAACAGGGAGTCTGCAGCAAGGTCTAGGGAACGGAAGCAGGTGATTGAATCTTCTCTTTCTAAATAATTTTCATTTCCAAATGCTTGTTTGATTCTACATTTTGGTTTGCTAATGTGTTTGATGTCTACTTTTTGCTTTTTTTGGTTTTGGGATATCAGGCTTATCAAGTGGAATTAGAGTCGTTAGCTGTGAGATTAGAAGAGGAGAATGAGCAACTTTTGAGGGAAAAGGTACTCCTTTTTTCTTTGGATATTCATTTATACATATGAGAACGTCTTTCTGATGCAATTTTCTATGGATTTGGGATCTTTTTGTTAATGCTTGCATTCGTTTTAATCGCTTGTGGGATCAGAAAGTTGCTTGAGAATTTGTAAAGTCATGGAGAACCTCAAAGTGGGATTCCAATGCAGGACGTGTCAGAGATTGCTTTTCTTCTTATGCAAGTTACAAGCTGTACATTATTTTGATCCAGAGAGACCTTATAATATGTTGGACCCTTAGCTTTTCTTCCTCCATTTGATTCTTTTTTTTTTCCTTTCTGATTCTCTTAGCCTTCATTCATAATTTCATTACTATGAAACTACAAAATGCCTAACGATTCTCTGAGGGATGACAAAATGCTATATTGCTATTTCTCTCTGAAATAAGGAAAAAATGGAATGACTTTTCACCAAGTGAGCGATGTATACAAAAGGGGATAAAAGATGAGGGAAATTCATCTCTTTATCTTCAAAGATGCGGTGATTCTGTTCATTCCAAATGAACCAAAAGTAAACTTTGATGATGAAGGTCTACACGACCACTTTCTCATTCTCGAACGTTGAGGCCAATAAGGAGCATATTCAAAAGAATTATAGGATCATTTCGGAAAACCACATTATAGTTGAAGCACGATAAGCTTCTTCCCTAAAAGCCTTCAGACCTCCCTGAAGTCTCTTGATCAGTTCCACTCTAACCCCCTGTTCTTAGTTTCCAATATACTGTTATATAATTTTAATTCGTTGGTGCAATGATTTTCTATCACGTTATTGAATCAAATAATTCATCATCCTTGCAGTTTATTGTTGACAAAACTACTAAGTAATTTGAGTTACCTTGTGCATCTAATCAAACCTCTTTTCTTATGTTACCTCGAAGTTAGATCTTGAGCCAAAACTTTGCTGCAATGCATAGTGAATAATCAATTGTTTGAATTGGACTAATGCTGGTCATATGGATGAAAATTATTATTTGGAGTGGAGACTCGAGAGCATTCTTTATTTGCTGTGTATTTGTGAGCCATAATTAAAGTATGATTAAAATTTGGTGATTTGTTAGTTTCATATGTAGGTATGGGGGGTGTGTGTTACAGTGTTGGAGAAGGAAGAGAATAATGGTTGTGGATCCCATTTTTTACTATTTCAAAAATGATAATGAACAGAAATACTCTTATAATGTGTGCTGTTATTTCAAAGATCCAGAAGACTGGAAATAACCAATTTCTGAAAGGAGAGACGTGGATGAGTAAGGATCCAACTTAGTATAGGCTAGGATTGGGAAGTAAGGATTTGCAGTCTGTGTTTAGGTTGTGCAAGGAATGTTTGCATGAACCTTGGGGTTTGGACTACCATTGAAATTTGCTCAACTTCATTACTGAGTGCTATATAAACCTTCACGAGTCAAATGCCACCCAAACAATTTTATAACAAACTTATTTACTTTGTGTTTAGATTATTACTTCTAATGTTTAAGTCTTAATTGTGGCATAGCTTAGCAATAACTCTCATGTACACTCCTATTGAGATCAGCGGTTCAAATCTTCCTACCTTTTTTGTTGTACTAAAAAAAAGTCTTGCCTCCCTCTTTCATATTATTTTTATGGTTCTGTGCAGAGTGGTTGTAGATTGACAATCTTGTAGCTATGTAAACAGAGCACTATTGTCTGTTTTCAGTTGTGTTGATTATATAGTAGCATTTAAAATTTCTCTCTTTTGCAGGCCGAGAGGACTAAAGAGAGACTCAAGCAGGTATTAGTTTTAAATTTCGATCCTAATAATTATTATTACTGTGTGCGTTGAGTATTATCTTTCTGTTCTCTTGTGCTGTCTTTCTTGTTTTCTTTTAGAAAAGGTAGAGTAACGTGAATTCTGGAATCTAGATGTCTTGTTAGAACAGTTGTAATTGATTTTCTTGCTCCATGTGGTGAGAAATCTTTGATCAATATTTGAATTTCATCAACCTAATTGAAGTGTACTTTGCTGTAACCGAGGACGTCATTAAATTTAGTCCTTTTGGGTCTGGAATCAATTGAAGTTCATCAAATATTGGCTTATTGAATATTTGATTGCATTACATATAGTTGCAACGTGTTGGAAGTGACAAACAATTCTACATGGACAATCTCTATTCTCCATTGTCTAACGTTCTTTAGAATTGTATTTTTGTTAAAAAGAACTTTAGGGCTGCAATATTAATATTTTTCTTTTGGCAACTGAAGATGTAAGTTATTGTAGTTCACTAGGTTCAGTCCGAATGATGTCCATGTCGTTGATCTGAGTATTGGCAAGAATGTATTAAACCTAGTATTTCTTTCTCTTTGAGGTGTACATTGACATCTGTCCCCTTGATACGTTTGGAGTGACTTTTTTAATGTATAAAAAAATGTTCTTAAGTACACAAAGCGTTTTTAAGCATTTAGAAAACAACTTTATGCATATATTGACAAACCGGTTATTCATCAGTTTGCTCGACGTTTCAGTTTTCATTTTAGGGTGACTAAGTTTAAAGTTAAACTACATCACTCCATTTATTGCTGGTTTGATATTTTTTTTTCCTGGTGCAGCTACTGGACAAGGTGATTCCTGTGGTTGAAAAGCGACGACCCCAACGAGTGATTCGGCGAGTTAATTCCATGCAATGGTGAATTGTGCATCTTCCACGAGACAGGTACAGCTGATAACGAAATCAGTAGGGGTAAGAAGAAACAGAAAGAGAGAGATAGGCAATAGAGTATTTAACAGTTACTTAAAAACATATTCTTCGGTGATGAAAGGAAAAGTGCAGGGAATATAAACTACAATCCTTTTATCAAAGAACTGATTGGCAGAGACGACAACAACAGCAACAAGATACATGAAAAAACAGATGATTTATGGGTGTTATTACAACAAAGTGAATCCAGAGCAAATAAAGAAGGTAGAAACTTGAGATGCTCAACTTAGTCTGTCTCACATTTTTTTTTTCTTTTTTTCTAAATGCATGAGGGAGTAAATAGAGGCGAGTTTTAGAATTTTTATATGGTTTTGTTGGATAGTGGAAATCTAACAACATATGACAAAACTATTCCTTGTTTTGTTAATAGATACTTGCTAGAATAGTGTGGTGGGTGGTGGTAATAGAGGTATATATAATTTATTATTGGTTATTTCTACTTTTCCTCCAAGTTCTTACCCTTTTTCTAAGCAGTTGGAGAATGCTTTGGGTAACTTTATATTTTCATTTAATATAAAGTAGTTGAATTATTTAATTGAATTCATATTTTTGAAAGATGTTTAAGTCCCAAGGTTAGAGCATATAATAATAGAATTAGTCTTTTGTTCATTGATGTCTTAATTTCATGTTTTAGTCAAAGTCAAACTAACTCACTTCCACTTTTACCATACTGCCCCCTACTTCATTTCATTATTTATTCTCATCCTCTAATTTTGTGATACATTTTCATTTTCTTAACCCTCAACATATATTTGACTATACTCAATTTCAAATGATAGTTTGGTTTAATTAATCCTTTTTTGTCCTTTCTTTTTTTATTAAAAGAAAATTAATTCAAATTTTAAGTGGTAACTTGATCTTGATTTTTAAATATTATTTTTATTAAGGTTAAATTATAAAAATAGTAGACAAAATCTCCTCTAAATTTACTATGGATTTCAATCTTTTTATTTAACTTTATTTAAATAAAACAACCTAGATAAGTGCATGCTTAAATTATGCTATATAACTTTTATGAAATATGTTTTAATTATATCAAGTCATTATCATATAATTCTTGTTAATTTTAACCTTTAAAGTTTGAACTATGAAATTGTTAGTTAGGAGACAATCAGTGAAAACAAATACATAATGTGGTGATTAATTGAAAATTAGAGGTTGGATGTATCCATTTCTTTTGATACAAACTATACAAAAATTGAAGAATTTTAGTTACCACATAGGTAAAAGAATTAAATATATATATAAAGTAAGTAGTCCTTCTTATGATTTCATTTTTCTCTAATGAATATTAAGTTTGGAAGTCTCTCCTCGTCTTAGTTTATTCAGTGATTTGAAACATGAAAATTACAAGTGTTAATCCGTCTGATCTTGATAAAGGAGTGGTAAACCTTCAAGATCTGGATAAACTCTTCTAATATTCATACTAGAATCATGCGGATATTCAAGGTTTAGAGGGTTGATTGATCGAAAAACTTAATATGATTTAGTTAAGAAATCTGTTATTATAAGAAGAAACTATTACCTTAAAGGATCTAAGTTCATCATCTGGAAACTAATGGATTCTCTTTCTCTCCTTCTATGATCTCTAATTTTCTCTCTAAACTCTCTCCTCACCCTCCAGCGATCATCGATACTACTTCTTCTTCTTCCTCTTCAAAGAATCTTGGATCTTCTAGATCTAAGGATGAAATCTCAAAGGCTATCGCCAGCCACAATTCAGCTGAAGCCCATCTGGCTGAAGTTGAAAACCGACTCAAAAATTGGTCTATTCCAAAGATCGATCCAAGCCAGGTATACAAGATAAATACCTTCAATTTCTCTCAGCAAGACGTTATCGTAATTACTGAAGAGAGCGTTGCTATGAAAGACGAGTTCACTGCAATCAAACTCCTACCTGAAGATACCCTCTTCAGAGTCAGAAACAAGTTCAAGTACCTTCACATCGGATGCGTTCAAGTTGCCTTAAAACCCCTCTTTAGGGAAGGATTAGACGTTCCCGTCTACCTTGCTCTTAGAAATTAGAGGCATCTCCGATTCACTCCCTCTCTTTTAGGGATTGTTCAATCCAACTTGGAACAAGGACCGGTCTACTTCAACTGCAAACCAACCCTTACTATATCTCTCCAAGACCAAAACATCATAGATTCTCTTACCCTTGATGTTCACTCTCAAGGACTTGAACTGAAGGACGGATCACTTCCCTTCGCTGTCTCGTACCGCATCTATTTCAAACTGATGCATACAAACCTTTCTCCTAAAGCCTTAGGAATCTCTCCCAAAGGCTATACCATGCTTATGGAAGTAAATCTACAAAAGTCTTCCATAACCATCCCTAAAACTCTCCAGTGGAACGATCTAACAAAAGATCCCATCTGGAAGTTGCAAGGAGAAACAGCCCCAGTCAACAGATCTAGCACCGTTGGATTTGATTACCTTGAGGAACACCTGTAGATGTTTGAAGTGCTGATCTACAGTGTTGGAGAATACCAAGACGTTATCGTAATTACTGAAGAGAGCGTTGCTATGAAAGACGAGTTCACTGCAATCAAACTCCTACCTGAAGATACCCTCTTCAGAGTCAGAAACAAGTTCAAGTACCTTCACATCGGATGCGTTCAAGTTGCCTTAAAACCCCTTTTAGGGAAGGATTAGACGTTCCCGTCTACCTTGCTCTTAGAGATAAGAGGCATCTCCGATTCACTCTCTCTCTTTTAGGGATTGTTCAATCCAACTTGGAACAAGGACCGGTCTACTTCAACTGCAAACCAGCCCTTACTATATCTCTCCAAGACCAAAACATCATGGATTCTCTTACCCTTGATGTTCACTCTCAAGGACTTGAACTGAAGGACGGATCACTTCCCTTCGCTGTCTCGTACCGCATCTATTTCAAACTGATGCATACAAACCTTTCTCCTAAAGCCTTAGGAATCTCTCCCAAAGGCTATACCATGCTTATGGAAGTAAATCTACAAAAGTCTTCCATAACCATCCCTAAAACTCTCCAGTGGAACGATCTAACAAAAGATCCCATCTGGAAGTTGCAAGGAGAAACAGCCCCAGTCAACAGATCTAGCACCGAGGCATCAATCACCGAGTTCCCTGATGGAAACGTCGAGATTCAATTCAACACGGAAGCTCCATATCCAAAAATAAGTGAGATATTGAGCAGTCGTCCCAGCACTTCTTCAATTAGGTCTGAAGACTCCTTTTCCAGTCCTCTCAGAAGATCAAGCTCAACCAGAGCAGCAGTGGATTTCTCTCATTCAATCCCTGACGTGCACTACAACAGCGGATCTCTCTCTCCTACACAATCTGACATGGAAAGAAGGACCGAACCAGTCTACAACCAAATCAACGTCATCAGCCAAGAAACTACAGATGACAAAAGATTTGCCGACTGTTGGATCAAATATCTTCAAGCATGGGTAAAAGCCGATCCAAAGACAAGGAAACCCATAATTCAAGAACCTGAATTCATCAGCCAGATGAAGCAAATTGAAAGAGCCAAAAATGAAGCTCTTGTCAAGAAACTTCGTGAAGATGGCCAGATCGCGATGATCAGAGGATCTACAGTCTGGGTCACAGGAAGCGGCAAAGAAATAGCTTCTAAGTATCCTCCTGAAGAAGAAGCTATTTTCCCTCATCCAATAGCCTGCCATGAGTCTCTTCTCAAGACCTTGCAACAAGGCAAAAGGGAGTCGTAAATCAACATATCCTTAACCAAGTAAGTCCCAAGCAGTAGAATTCAGTTCAGTCAAGTACCCAGAAATCTCAATGTCTACCGCGATTTCAGCACAGCGAAATTCAGACTACCAGCAATACAAGCGTAGCGAATTTCCATAACAAGAGCACAAACGGGGCATAAGCCCGGCAGTAAAGCGAAACTCAGAACAACAGTAATCCTAAGCCTCTATTCGAGATTCTTCGGTAGCTCAATGTGGAATGAAACACTATAGCCCAGATTGGGATGAGACCTTATGGAACATACTACGATGTATGTCTAGTGACTGGAATATCGACGGATTTCTGAAGCATGATGACACGTTCAAGAATGCTACTGCCGCCTCTGTCAGCAGACATTCTGAAAGTATACCTCATCGGTTTCACAGGAATCAGGTTGGCACAACACTGACTGAGCAAGATAGATTCGTATCGAATGCAGAGATAGTGCAAGACAGAAATGTCTGTCGTAAGTACCGGAATGGTCAATCAACTTGTCTACACAATGACCAAGCACTTCATTGGTAGCACTCAGATTCATTTCAATCTTGCGACAGAATCTCTCCTAGGTTTAAGGTGTCACAAGATGAGCAGATACAAATGGTATAAAGACACATTCATGGCACGCCTTTATACTCTCACTACATGCGGAGCTGACATTTGGAAACAAAAGTTCATCGAAGGACTTCCGCATTACATCGCTCAAAAGTTCTATCAAACGGTGGCAACCGATTCAGTAACCAAGCAGATAGATTGGGCTGGATTAACCTACGGAGACATCTCTGCCACAATTCAAGCGTTATGCATTAATCTCTGCACAGAGAATAAGCATACCACGAAGGTGATCAAAGATTCCGACTACCGAAAGGAATTAGGCACCTTTTGCAAGCAGTATGGTCTTGGTCAAGGACCGAAGGAAGACAAGAAAAAGAAGAAGTCTTCCTCCAAGAGATCCTTTAGCAGAAGCAAAGCTAAAGATCCAGAATTTCCTAGAGGCAAAAGGAAATTCTATTCCAGAAGAAAAGGCAAAAAGGCATTTTTCCTCAAAGACCAAAGCACCTGTTTGCTACAAATGCAATCGAAAGGGTCATTATTCCAACAGCTGTCCCCTGAAGGACAAAATCAATGCGCTTACCATGGACGAAGAGACCAGACAAGCCCTTCTCTACGCCATAAGATCAGACGATGACACGTCTTCTCAAACCGAGTCTTCTCCGAAGAAGAAGGCATCCACGTTCTCATTAATGAAGGTTCCTCCAGTGAAGAAGCCTTCTACTCTCAAGACAGTTCAAGCGATGACGAAGGAGCAATTCCTTGCACGGGAAGATGCGCAGGCAAATGCTCAGGTCACATCAACGTCATCACAAAGGATCAGGAAACTCTATTTGATCTAATAGAGCAGATTCCTGATGATGAGTCAAAGCGAGCCTGTCTTCTGAAGCTACGGCAAAGCCTAGAAGAGCAGAATCCACAGAAGACGATTCAAGCCCCGATTATGTATTCCTTCCAGGATATATTAAACCGGATCAAAGGAGAAGCCAGAAAGCCTATTCAAGTTGAAGACCTTCATCAAGAGGTAAAAGGTCTTAAACGGGAGGTTGCTGACAATAAGCAACGGCTTTCATATCTTGAACAAGCGTTTCAGACGATTCAAGAAATTCAAATCACCAAGGAATTCCCAGGAACTTCCTCAACCATTCCCGGAGATCGCATTACGGAAAAGCATTGCTGATCGAAGAACCCAGAGAAACTGGCAGTATCAACTACATCAGCAAAGTCCAGAATCAGAAATGGATGTCAAAGATAGTCTTCAAGATCAAAGACTTCCATCTCGAAGCTCTCGCCCTTATCGACTCAGGAGCAGATCAAAACGTAATACAGGAAGGACTCATTCCTTCTAAGTATTTCGAGAGACAAAGGAATCATTGAGTGGAGCAAGCGGAAATGCCCTCAATATTCAGTTCAAGCTTTCCAAGGTGCACATTTGCAAAGGAGACGTGTGCCTAGTCAACACTTTCATTTTGGTCAAAAACCTTAATGAAGGAATCATCCTAGGAACCCCTTTCCTAACCCAATTATACCCATTTCATGTTACCAGCAAGGGTAAATCTCAAGGATCACAAGGAAGTTCGACAAGGAGATTACTTTCGAGTTTGTTAATCAGTAACTCCTAAGTACGTCAACAATATTGAGGAAGAAATTCATCAATTCATCAACCGCATCGCCAGAAAGGAAAAGCAGATTGAATTCCTTCAAGACGAAGTCAAGACCTGCAAGATGGCATCCCAAATTACCAAGCCATCTACCCAACTCAAGATTCAAGCCTTTCGGAAAAGGCTAGAAAAGGAAGTTTGTTCAAATCTCCCAAACGCATTTTGGGACCGGAAGAAGCATATGGTAACCCTACCATATGTTGACGAGTTCAAGGAGGCCCAAATTCCTACAAAGGCCCGGCCCATTCAAATGAATAAAGATCTGGTCAGAACCTGTCAAGACGAAATAACAGATCTTCTCCAAAAGGGCCTCATAAGCCCTTCGAAAAGCCCATGGTCATGTTCAGCTTTTTACGTCAACAACCAGGCCGAGAAAGAGCGTGGTGTCCCAAGGCTTGTCATCAACTACAAGCCTCTCAACAAGGTTCTCAAATGGATTAGGTATCCAATCCCTAATCGCCAAGACCTTCTAAAAAGGATTACGTCAGCAAAGGTCTTCTCAAAATTCGATATGAAGTCTGGATTTTGGCAAATTCAGATTCATCCTTCTAACCG
>CM046885.1:6807244-6932074 GCA_025688845.1 Cucumis hystrix | reverse complement strand
CTGCGCTCTGGTTGAGCTTGATCTTCTGAGAGGACTGGAAAAGGAGTCTTCAGACCTAATTGAAGAAGTGCTGGGACGACTGCTCAATATCTCACTTATTTTTGGATATGGAGCTTCCGTGTTGAATTGAATCTCGACGTTTCCATCAGGGAACTCGGTGATTGATGCCTCGGTGCTAGATCTGTTGACTGGGGCTGTTTCTCCTTGCAACTTCCAGATGGGATCTTTTGTTAGATCGTTCCACTGGAGAGTTTTAGGGATGGTTATGGAAGACTTTTGTAGATTTACTTCCATAAGCATGGTATAGCCTTTGGGAGAGATTCCTAAGGCTTTAGGAGAAAGGTTTGTATGCATCAGTTTGAAATAGATGCGGTACGAGACAGCGAAGGGAAGTGATCCGTCCTTCAGTTCAAGTCCTTGAGAGTGAACATCAAGGGTAAGAGAATCCATGATGTTTTGGTCTTGGAGAGATATAGTAAGGGCTGGTTTGCAGTTGAAGTAGACCGGTCCTTGTTCCAAGTTGGATTGAACAATCCCTAAAAGAGAGGGAGTGAATCGGAGATGCCTCTTATCTCTAAGAGCAAGGTAGACGGGAACGTCTAATCCTTCCCTAAAGAGGGGTTTTAAGGCAACTTGAACGCATCCGATGTGAAGGTACTTGAACTTGTTTCTGACTTCGTCTTTCATAGCAACGCTCTCTTCAGTAATTACGATAACGTCTTGCTGAGAGAAATTGAAGGTATTTATCTTGTATACCTGGCTTGGATCGAAAGCACCTGTTTGCTACAAATGCAATCGAAAGGGTCATTATTCCAACAGCTGTCCCCTGAAGGACAAAATCAATGCGCTTACCATGGACGAAGAGACCAGACAAGCCCTTCTCTACGCCATAAGATCAGACGATGACACGTCTTCTCAAACCGAGTCTTCCTCCGAAGAAGAAGGCATCCACGTTCTCATTAATGAAGGTTCCTCCAGTGAAGAAGCCTTCTACTCTCAAGACAGTTCAAGCGATAATACATAATGTGGTGATTAATTGAAAATTAGAGGTTGGATGTATCCATTTCTTTTGATACAAACTATACAAAAATTGAAGAATTTTAGTTACCACATAGGTAAAAGAATTAAATATATATATATATATTATATATATATATATATAATATATATATATATTGATTACAACTTTTTGATTAAGGAGTCAAAAGGGAGAACATTTAGTAGATATATATATGTGTGTGTGTTTCATGAGAAACAAAAAAGGGTAGAAAGTGAAGTCAATTGAGAGAGGTGGTACGAGAATCAATCATTTATACAAAACAAAAACAACAAATGAAAAAGAATATATTGGATTTTCACTAGTTTTTTATTAATTAAAATTAAAAATTTACAACGACCTTCAAAGCCATAAGTTTGGATTATGAGATTTTTTGGCTCTCTCACTTTTTCATTATTGTAAATGTTTCTCACTTTTGTAAAATTCTTATAGAAGAGAACAATTTTGATCATAATCTTTAGGACTCAAGGAGGACATAGATTTTCAATATAGAAGATCGTGTCCAAATAAGTTTATAACAAAGTTAGTCATAATCTAGTAACTTTCACTTCTTGTAAAGCTTCCTCCTCTCTCTATTTTAAATTTTATCTTTGATAAAAGAGAATGATGTTAGATTGTTAGGTTCTGTCGGCTTTTATAAATATTAATATCAAAATTTTTAAAGAACATCATTTTAGAAAGTTCACGACTGCAACAAACTTATCCTATATATATATATATATACACACACTATGTAGAACTTTTGAAAGTAAATTAGAAACTTTTCTAAGTTTATATACTAATTATAATTTCATGATTAAATATTTTAATTACAATTTATTTATTTTGCAAATAAGAAGAAGAAGAACAAAAGAAGAGTAAGAAATGGGAAGGTAAATCCCATCTTTTGAGGGAAATTGAATTAGTTGATTTGTCACCATTCTATTCTGCAATTTCTACTTTGTCAGGGAAGAATAAAATATGTCAGAAATATAATATATATATATATATATATATATATATATATTTGTATGTATATATATATGTATGTATTTATATATATATGTATGTATATATGTTGTATGAAGACCCTCTTCTCCTCTCCTCTTCTCCTCCAATTATTATTATATAAGTTTAGAGGTTTAATTTCTACCATTATTGTAAACTTGAGGGTTCAATTTTACACACTTTTAGAAGTTTAGGGACTCACATTTATTATTATTGAAAGTCTATGAGTGTAACTATTACTACCGTCATATTTTAGAGGTGAGTCTTACAATTTACCCTATTTTAATTAATTTTGTTATAAAATGGAATAAGGACACAAGAGAGATTGGGAGAAGAAAGTAAAAAGCATAATGTTTTATTCTCTATTAACATGTTCTTACAAATGATCTGTACAATATCTATTTATAAATCTGTGAGAATAGTGGTTGTAAAGAGAAGACAAAATAAACTTATGAAAAATAAAGAGAAGACAAAATAAACTTATGAAAAATAATTTGAAAGTCGTTAATATGGATCAACTTTGTACCACATGAGGGTTAACATAATTATCGTATTTATAACACTCCACTTAGATGTCTATATAGCATATAGTATATATGTCGATTTAAAACCTTAGTACGAAAAAATTAAGTGAAGGAAAAAAAATCATATAAAAATCTAACGATCTCATTAAAAACCTTCGTAGGAAAATTTTGAATGAGATAAAACTAAACACACTTACTTCCTTCGTAAAAGTATAGTCGCTTGATAATTCTTGGTTATTGCATTCAAATGTCATATGATTAACTTCTCATTTATTGTTGCAAAATAACACCTTACTCCATAAGTCTTTAAAGTGATATTTTTTTGAAAATTCGTAATTAAATCTAAGTTTACCAAAAAAAATAGTTTTGAGTTTGATTTTAGGAGGAATTAAATAAACATGGTATAACTTATCAACAACGTATAGTTTAACTTTAGGATTTATTATTATACACTAATAATGATTTTTAAACATATATATGCATGTATGTATGTATAATGATTTATTTATTTATCTTAAAAAAAATGCAGTAGTTGGGTCAAGTTTCCAAGAGCATGCACATTGCACATTGCACATTGCACATTGCACATTGCACACTACACAGAGATACTTTATCTATTCTTTTTCTTCTTTTCAATATTCAATATTATATATGGCCAAAAACTCACCAACACCAAGAAAAACTTGCTAATTCTCTTTGGCACCCATTTTCTTTTACAACAAATGATAAACAATACTTCTGTTAATTATTAAAATGAATCTTTATCATCTCAGCCTTAGATTCTTTAATTTCAAGAACAACAAAACACATGCTAATTCCTAGCTAGGCAGCTCTTTATTTTAATAGGAAAGTTTTGTTGACAACAAAATCTTAAACTCATTTGCTTATCATGTGTCATTAATCGTAACTTAAAAGAAGTTATAAGGTTAAAGAAAGAAGCTTTTTTTTAGAAGGAATTGAGTTTAAAGGTCTTCCTTATGTCTATAGAGTTACAATTTTAGTTGCTTTTTTCATTTGAAATATTAACGCCAAGAACGGGAATTTAAATTAGTATATGTTGATGGATTTCTTGGTTGAGGGTTGTCCATTGGCTGGCCGTGAAGGCCCAATTGCATTCTCTTCTATTTGCCAATTTTGAGTTTGCTTTTTAGATTGGGTAATTGTAGTAGTTTTATTTTTATCTTTTACTGATCTAGAATTGTTCATAGCAAAAATAAAAAAATGACACCATCATCTCTCCTTTGTTATTATTTCACATTGTGATATGACATAATACAATCTAGTGTTCTCATCTAAACAATGGTGTGTTTTTCTTCTAAATTCCTTCATCTTCTTTTGAAAGTTTTGCAAAAGGGTCAAAGTCACTTTTGAGTCTTCAAATATTAAAATAATAGAAGAAAAGAAAGAAAATATAAATAATGGTATAAAAATGCATCAAAGTATGAGCATCATGACTCTGTGTAAAGCAAAGATTATATATATATATAAAGTAAAGATTTCAAGAAAGGAAAGATAGAGCAAAGATTATATATTATATTATATGGTTTGAAAAAAGAGATGAAAAAAATACTTGAGAATGAATAATCACTCACTCAAGTAATCATTTAAGAATAATAAACCCCATCATTACTCCTAGAGCCACTCTAACAAAAAAAATTATATACAAACCCAACAAAAAAAAACTTTGAAAATTAAGATTAATTTAAGTTCTTAACTTTATAATTCATTTCTGCTCCACCAATGGTGTTAAAATTTAAAGACTATTTTTTTCTTTAACAATCTAATGAGATAATCTTTCTAACTTCACACTATTTTTATATGAAAAAAAAAACTCATGAAATATTAAATCTTAAGTAGTTATTATAGATTAAACTTATTCTCTCTAATCTTTCTTTTTGAGATGATTCCTTTTGATCTTTTATCAAACTTATATCTTTTATTTATGATTATGACAACTCTTCTAAAAAAAAGTTTTAAAGGATTGGAAGATTTTTTTTTTAAATCCTACGTATATTCTATAGTTCATGATTCAATTCTTTCTTTGACATCTCCAATTCCCCTCCTTTTTCTTGGAATTACTATGGTAGTTTTTCCACAAACCAAAATCATTACAACTTTTACTGTATGTATAAAAATAAAAAATAAGAAAAACACATAAAAGTGCACATTCTTCAATATTTTGTCTGTCATCCATTGAAAGCTTTTGCTATGGCGGAGCCTCAACAATTGTTCTGTCATTTCAACTCCAACTCCTTTCCTCTCTCTTTGCTCTTTATTTCTTCTTCAAAACGCCCTCTGGCTCTTTTCATTTCATCTTCAAAACATCTTTAAAATTTTCAAACAAACATTTCTTAATGAAGATGAAGATGAAGATCCATTTATTATTGCTTGTGTTCTTGTGTTTTTTGTTTCAAATGTGTCACTCTTCTGTTACCATCGTTGTTGATGGTGTTTCAGATTTGAAAAATCCCTCTGTTCATATCGGAGATTCCATCAGTAAGAGCACTCACTCAACGAAAACAAAACTTATACTATTTTTTCATGATGTCTTTCTTACTCTGTTTTCTAAATCTTTTTGCTTTTTTCTCAGTTTTCGAGCACAAGTTTCATTATGAGCTCTTCATTTTCCATAATCAAAGAGCTTTTGATCTTTGCAATTACACTCATGCCACTCTTCTCACCAAACCCAATTCCACTTCATTCATGGTATCTCTCTCTCTCCTCTCTTTATTTTTTATTGTTCCAACTTCTAACATCTCTGTATCTCTAAATTTTGTTCGGGTTAACTTAATAGAATCTGGGTGTTCATAAAATGCCTCATTCCCTCTTTCTTTATTCTTGTGGGACTCCCTAAATTAGTAGAAATTTGTCATTCTTATCCAATTCCTATCTGGGTTTTGATTTTCTACTCATTTTTACTTGTGGGGTTTATGAAAATAGAATAAAAATTTATTCTTTCTCCAAATTTCCATATGGGTTTTGAGTTTCTGACAAGTTTTTCTCTCTGTTTTTGAACTTAAAAAAACTCAGTGGCATCCATCAAGGCTTGGCATTTTCTTCTTTTCCTTCAACAATGGCTCTAAAACCTCTTGCAATGGCTCTCAAAAGTATGCTGTGAAGGTCTCTGCTTCATCTCCGCCTCAAAGTTCCCACCTTTCTCCACATAACCCTCCAATGGCGGCTCCGGCACCGATTTCCAGTGGAGTTTTGCCGTCTACTCCGGCATACCCTTGGCCGTTTCACCCTCGGCAGGGGGCGTCGTCGCCAAGCCCGTCCCCGGGAATGCCGCCGAGTGCTAGTGTGCCGTTGACGGTGCCATCGAAAGGAGGAGGTATGGCGTTTATTAACAGTAATCCGGCGGTTCCACTGCCCACCGGCGAAGTGGATACGGCCACTATTCGACCTTTGCAAACATCGAACAATGGAACTCATAGGGTACCATTTCTCTCTCTAGATTTGCTACGGCTAAAATTTTCACTTTAAGCTTTAATTCTTCTTTTTGCTTTTGAAAATTATTTTACTTATTAGGGAAATGGTAAGTTCAAAAAATAACCTAATTTTGCTACATTATCTCTTTTGAAATAGATCCAAAAAATTTGTTTAAACTCACCGTCCTACTTCTAACATTTATTTTGTTGATGTGATTAAAAAACAAAACTAAATTAGACAGAAGTAAAAGAGGTATCAAAATAGTAGACAAAAATGATGAATTTGTTCATAACCTTAGCTCATATATGAAGAAGAAGAAGAAAAGGGTTTTTGAGGGCAAAAGTCAAAAAGTGAAAAAGTGAAAAGTGGTTTTACATCCTTGATTGAAGGACAAAAAAAAAAGAAAGAAGAAGAAAGTATGCTTATATTTGACATGATGATGAACTTTACCATTGATGATATTAAAAGAGTGATGATTGTTGATTTGTTACTAATACAAATATTTTCGTATGCAAAATGTGCAGGTAATTATGGCAATTCCTCTTCTACTTAAAATGACTTTATTTTCAATCTTGTTTCTATAGAAATAGAAAGAGAGATGTGGTTTGGTTTTAGAGTATCCCAATTTTTGTGTAAAAAAATGATGAGGGTAACGTTTTAGAATGGTTGATGATGATGATATACAATCAATCAATGCATTTGGATTCTCTAAACTTTGGATTTTTATTTTTAGCCACATGCTCAACAATCAAATTCAACTATATATTTTAACTACAAACTGCTTTTTCTCCTTCCACTAAGATGATATATTTTAAAAGTTTACATTATGATGTTGGCCATATATATATTTATGTTTTTATGTTTTTGTGTCTTTTGTAATGGTGGGAAGGTCTTTCAACAGGTTGTCTATGGTATTTATTTTTCTTTTCCCATTTAATAGGCTTTATCTTCCTTTTTTTTCTTTTCTTTAAAAGAAAAAAAAGGGTAGTTAATATTATCTAATAAGTTCTTTTAAAAAGTATATATTATCTTCTAACTTTCAACATAAAAAATGTTTATTTAAGAAATGTTCAATTTTTTGACCTTTTCAATCTATCAAAGATGCTGAAGTTTTAGGTACTTTTTAATACAGATAATCCAACTTTACCTAATCCAATTCATGAATCTATTTTGATTTGACATTGTTACATAGTTGATGAATGTCTAGAAAGAATCAGAGTTGTGGTTATTTGAAGAATTTTGAATCTCCAAATGAATGGTCACAAATCAAAACAAAGTTTAGCAGTGCCATTGAAATAACCATTTGTAGACTCATTGCTCTAAGAAATACACTAACAAACAATTTATCATACTCGAAGTTGATAAACAAATTTTTTTTTTTTTTAAAAGAAAAAGGAATCTAGCATGAATTCTGTAAATTCATAATTATATTTGTCACTTTGTTTGAATGCTTTCCATGACTTGGACGTTCCTTTCCCCATGGATTAAGGTTTTTATTTACAATTGAGATTACAATGTTTAACCAAATTAATCGAATGGAATAACCTTTGGGTTAGTGTTATTATGATTACTAATTTGATTTTGGCGTCATTTTGGGGGCATAGTCAAGTTCAAAATTAAAATTTTGTGTTCCACAAACGACAAGAAAAGGCATGAGCTTTTTCAATTCCTAAGCCAACAACTATAAAGAATATTTGAAAGAATAAAGTTCAAATTAATGAATTATCCAAGACTACTTTTGATGGTTCAATTACTTTTAGTACATGTAAGATGTACTACAAGTAGACTCTTTTAGAACCATATTTTTCAAAGCATACCACTTTTTAATTATTCAAATTCATGAAAGAAAACTACTCATAACGAATAAATGAAAATAAAATCAGTAGTCCAATATTTTTGTCAATCTGATCCCAACCTGCCACAATGTGCATTCTATCTCCGTTCTCCTAGGGTTGTCAAATCTCCAGTATATAAACATCCATGAAGATATTATTTGTATATACCCAAATCTCATTTAAGTCCGAAAATCCAATCGAACATTTATGGAGGAAACTTAGATTGCGATTCAGTCTAATCGTTCTTCATTATTTCCTTTAGGTTAATAATTCGGTTTCATAATTGTTGGGAATAACTTATTGTAGGTCACCTTAGTGAAACGCTCCAACTGTATGCTCGTGAAACATCCAAACTTCATTAAATTCTGGGTCTAAGAATCTTACAAGATTCTGAATGAATGGTCAAATTTGTAAAACCTAAAATCACAGGTGTCTTATCATGCTGAGAGATTGATTTTTGGTGGTACTCTAGTTTCCTTTATCATGAAAAGAATATCAAGAACTGATGGTTGATAGAAATGAGAGAGTTAACATCAAAGATTATGAAGAATGGGACCCTGTCCCATGATTTATAGGACCCAAGCCAGTTCAACTATGGAGAGAATAGCAAGGGATGCCCTAAAAGGATAGAATCAAGGAGGCCAAGAAGAAACCAGAATTCCCAACATGTCAAAACTCTACAAAATTGAGGGACCTATAAGAGGGATTCATTACAATGTCAACTTTTTATCATAAGGGATCTCTTATAGAAAAGCCATACCACAAAAAACCAGCACTAAGAAAAATTGAGTGAAGATTAGACTGCAATGTGTATGATAGATAGAAGTCAAAGTCTACCAAAGGAGGGACCTCGATCATCATGGAATTTGATGTAATGTCAGTTCCTCTGAAGGAATAGCGGAGAAAGATTGTACTCAAACAACCAGCACCTCAGGAAAAATTAGATGAAGGTTTTACTTTATTAGAAATGATGCATAGAAGAAATCAAACTCTATAAGAGAAGGGACCTCGGTGGAGTTTGATGAAATTTTGTGACTTTTTCCGAAAGGGTTCATCTAGAATGACCATACTACAAAAAAAAGAGACGAATACCAATACAAATCAAATGAATAAATACACACATACATGCTGGCAACACAATACACATCATCAAGGTAGAGGCAGAAACACGGGATTTAAATGGGAGAAGAGCTCTTAAGATACTGAAAGGAAATGCAAGAATGGGAGGAGCTTTTAAGAGACTGAAAAGAAATGGAAGGCCACATTTGCCCATAAACCAATTGCAATCTGAAAAAGTGGGACACGTTTAAACAATTGAGGTTGTTTACTACCCGACTGACATCTAGGGCCCACTACCAAATTGGTAATCAAAAAACACAATCAATTGATGTGTGATCATTGATCAATCAGATTTGAAAATTATATTATCTTTATCATTACTATTACTAGTGTTATTGTTACATTATTAGAAAATAAGAATTTGTCACATTTAATGTTAGTCTGTTACCTTACCATTATGTTACCTTTTATGGTCAAACGATAACAGTAACCCTAACGATAACGATAAATAATTATAAGTAGACGTGATCAAAAGTAATCTAATTAAAGTAATCTAATTATATTTAGATGGTGGGAATAAAACTATCACTAGAATCTCCTTACAAACGTGGCCTAAAATTAATCCAGGAGGGCTATGCTTAAACATAACAGAGAATCCTCATGACTCAAGCAGAAGAAGAAACAGACCAGGAATGGAAAATCAGCCTTTCAAGATCCAAACAAAAGAACAAAAACATTGAATTTCAACTACCAACTGAAGAGTGCAGACAAGTTCTTACCCCCATCCTTGATGGCAAACAAAGCAACTAAAAACTCCAAATCTCAGACAGTCAGTGCAACCTATGGAGTAACTTTTATGATTAGCACTGTAAAATAATTGTTGTGGAAAAAGGAGACAGTCAAATCCAGCAAGGATTTCACGCTTTAAATCGAAGAGGATAAAGTCAAAATATGTTGGTTAGGATAATTTTCAAAGTCAAATTTAGACTTTGACCAAAAGTGAGAGAACAAATCTTACCATTATGCTGACCAAGTTGTCAAACTCTTTCTCTTTCCTTCAAGGGTCAGCATTCCTCGAACTTTGCAGATCCTGTGGAAGACCAAATCAAGATCAGATCTCAGTAATAAAATATTCACAAGACCAGAAAGTTTAATCAAATTGTCAAAGCTTCAACCAAAGACCACCTTCAATTCTGTCAGTAACAATTTTCCATGACCACAGAACAAGGGACATGACAATCACCTGGACCACCATATCCTTCCTTCTTCCTTTGTAGCCACCGAAGAGAGTAGTGCAGGATAGATTTTCTCCCACCCTATGGGGCAAACTTAACAAAGAAGTTCAAACAAACTAAAAACAAATCCATCCATCTGGTCAGAAACAAAACTTCTTGGTTATACATGCAGTTTTTAAATCCCTAATTCCAAGTTTGTAATATTAATAGGAAGGAAAATAGCAACTGTTATGATAAAAGGGGGTGGGCTAGTCATGGCAGAAGATAAGACACCTTTGAAAAGTAATTGTCCAATATGTTCCTCTGAACTTTTTGTATCCTCCTGTTCTTGAGAACCGTAGTATAATAAACACTAACACTCCATTCCTTGTTTTCAGTATATCAAAATGTAATCCAGACTTACCATAGTATTCCAAAAGTGGAGGGAGGGGGGGATTGAAAGAAGGGCTCAGAGAAACCTTCGTGTTTGAAAGGATGATATAATGCTTTCCAAGGATGTTAACTGGGAAGGAGAAGTGAAGAGCTTCCCATCTCACAAAATAAGTCAGAGATGCCAATCACAATGGGATAGAAAGAAGATTATACAGAGAATCCATCAATGAATAGGAGATGAACATTTTGATTAGCTTACTCACAAAATCTCAAAGAAAGAACACCAAGAGAACACAAATCTATTATCGAAAGATATATGAAACTTTTGATAGTAATGTCATTTTTTTCCAGCAGACTTGTATAAAACATGGATCCATAGACAGTGTAAATAACAATGAACAATACATGTCAACCATGGGCTGATAAATATGGCATTGTAAAACAATATGACATTACCAAGACCACCAGATGGAGGAGATCCATGCCAATCTTTTTCAAATCCAAATTTCTTTACACAATATACGCTTGAGTAAATAAATACAAAGAGTCCCCTCACCATTTAGTAACTTGTCACTCTCGTCTTCATATTTTCATCCTCTGTTCTTTCTCTTATTCCTAGAAGAAACCATGAAAACCAAAGTAGAACATTGTTTTAAAACTCCAACAAATTCTATTCAGAATGATTTGCTCGTCCCAAAGAATCAAGCCCTTCAGTCCTGCTACGAACAATCCTGTGAAAAACTTCCCTTACTTGCCGCTCCAACGAGTCCAATCCAGTCTTCAGAGTATCACAAACTGTGGTTAGCTCTTGCACTCTCTGTCTCAGCTCTGCTTCTTTCTCCTCTGCCAATGGGAATTGAGCTGAATCTGCCAAATCATTCATGAGACGCGTACATTTCTCTATCTGATTAATCTCCTTCAACAGCCCACATGAATTTCTTCGATCTCGCTTCTTGGACTCCTCCACAATTCGATCATGGAGTTGAAGGATTGAAGAAGCCCACGGGAAATTTCGAGGCAAGGAGAAATGAACCTGCAAGCCTCGATCCTGACAAGGAATGGCTGCCACCAACGCCCACATTACAAACAACAACACCATGTTCATTGTAAATATAGGAACTGCAAGCCCATTAGTAGTCAAAAGCTCAGTCGCTTTAGGGGCTGCTAAATTGTTACCAATCGATTGCAGCTGCCTCGCAGCCGACCACGACCGTGAAACGCTCCACGAAAGCGATCGAAAGTGCCCCAACGACCGTGGATCCTTCGAGGCATTGTTCCGTCCAAAAGAACGATTGCGATGAGCAAGAGCAGAGGTATGTGAATCTTTCTCATCCAACATACAAATAGCCAAGTCAATGAGAGCCTTCTTAGCACGACGAAATTGCCCCTCACCAAGAGTTTTCTGATTATTACAATTATCCAACGCACTAAGAACAATCTCCAAAAGCTTTTGCCATTGGCGGAGCTGCTCAATCCCATCACGAATCGCATTACAAACATCAAGCGCCTTAACGCTTCTCTCCGAATAATCAGCAACCAAACGGTCCAAAGGGGGTCTAGAGATTTGGGATTTGTGGCTGATGAGAACAAGCTTAAAATCCTCCTGACAAGACAAGAAGGAATTTAAAAGCTTATGAACCCATGATAGGGAAAGCAAGTCATCAGAACCAACCGATGCTAGGTCCAAAAACCGGTCAGCAACTTGTCTCTGAAAGGAATCAAGATCTTGCTCAGGAGACGTGGGAGAACCATCCATAGCGTAAAGCTGATCACGGCGAATACCTTGAACCGGACGGCCAATGTTGGTAAAAGCAGCCGACGAACCCTGATAATCCGTAGCTGGCATCCTCGCACAAAGAGACACCTTTTTCACATATCACGAACCAGAAACCCTAATCGAGAAATACCCAAATGAAAGAGGAGGGATCTTATTAAATAAATAGTCAATCAATTTAGCTTCCACCAAACAGAAAAATTGAGGGCTTGGAAATGGAATTCCGCTGAAACTAGGCCACTAGGCTAAATCAACGCCGGAAATTTGAAGGGTAGATCGGAATTGAAAAAGGGAGAATGGAGAGAGAGAGAAAAAAAAAAAGAGGAATGAAAATGAAGGAATTTAGAAATGGTGATGATGATGAGGATGAGGATGAGGATGACGATGGAGATGATGATGAAGAGAAAAATGGTTGAGATGGAAAACCTAGAGAGGAAGCCCCTTTTATTGGGAGAATTTACCACCGCGTGTCTCTCTTCGGCAGTTGTTCAATTTGCAATATCAAAATAAACATTTAACAAATTCCCTTCTTTTCTTCCTTATTTATTTATTTATTTATTTATTTATAATTCTTTTAATATTTCAAGAATATTATATATATTCATTTTTTTATTATGATTACCCAAAAAAAAAAAAACTAATAGAAAACAAAAATATACATTTAATTTCCATCCTAAATTGTAAATAAATTTTAGTTATTCTGGAATGTTTAAAAATAAATCAAATTAACATTGGTAACTTTGGATAGAGTAAGAGTACAATTACTATTATTTTTTTATTTTTTTTTTGTATAATTGAGTCATATTTGAATTTTACCCAACAAAAATATTTGTTTAAACAATATAATTTAAAATTAAGCTACTATCGCTATAATATCTTAAATATGAATGCGACATCCATCAAACCTTTTTTTTTTTATTATTATTATTTTGGAAAAGAAAGTAAATTGAAATATTAAAGTGGGGTTCAAAATGCTTCAATCTAACTACATATTTAATTATCATATAAGTTAAAGAAAATGTATTGGTTAGATATTTAAGACAAAGTAAGTAACCCATTTTTATATATTCTTAACTATTCAACACAATATTGTATCCTAAACTTTCATTTCAAATGTGACATTACTATCCCAATTCCAATTATTTTTTAATTCAAATATATTATTAATAAAAACACTGCTTCATAACCAAAACTTTTCTCTTTCTTTTCTAATACAAGAGTTACAACTCTCATTTTAATTTCTAAAATAAACAAATTTTTAAAATTACTCTTTATAGGATTTAGAATTTGGGTTGATTTTTTAAATAGTTAGTAAAAAGTAGAAAACAAAAAGAAAACAAAAAGAAAAAAAAGATATAGAAAAATTGTATATAGACTTTAGTTTTCAATAACTAAAAATAAAAAATCAAGGCTATGTTTGTTAATTCCTCGGTTTTTAGTTTATAGTTTTTAAAAACTAAGTCTAATTCTTTCTAATTTCTCACCATAATTTTTTTCATCTTTCTTAAGAAAAAAAAGTTGGAATCTTAATCCAATTTAAAATTATTTTTTCTTAAATTTTCAAAATGTTGCTTCATTTTTTAATACATTTGTAAAAAGTGGATAACAAATGAGAAATTTCAAGTTAGAAATAGTTTTTATAAGCTTAATTTTTGTTTTCCAAAAAAATAAGTTAATTTTATTTTTTATCAAAATAAATCCTTAATTATTGATTTAATTTTTAAATTCTTACTTAATTTTTAATTTAGTGCGGTATATTTTTAACATTTTTCATTTCGTCGAAACCAACAAATCTGTGATAATTAATAGTTTAAATTTAAGGGTCTTTTTTTAATTTTAGAGATAACATGAGTTTAACCAAACAAAACCCACATAAAGAAATTTATAATCTTCTCTACAACATTTATATTATTATTGGCTTCTCTAAGCTTCAATTCAAGTATATCTATTGGAAAAGTTTATATCTATTTTTAAAATTATTTTTTTATTATTTTACAACAAGTGAGATAGATTAATTAACTCACTCAATATCGAGGTAAATTTTAGCATATGAAATCTATTATTTAAAAACATATACATAATTAATATAACCTATAGTTTATTTTAGGTTTGTTTTATTTATAACTAATTGAAAAGAAAAGATAAAATGTGCAAATATTTGTACATTGTTAAAGATGTGATATTGAGTTGCTCAAATCTCTTGGGTTTTGTTGTACTAATTGGATGTGTGTGTGTGTTTTTTTTAATTTTTTTTTCTTTTTAGAATATATAAACTAAATTTGGATTTGTATTAAGATAAATATATAAGATGTATGATTGAGTCTGACCAGGTGAGGAGAATGTCTTTATTAGATTATATATGGAAATAAAATCCTTAATATATATATATATGAAAATAGTCCCAATAGAATTGAATATTGCCATACTTTGCTTGAAATTTCATTAATGAGCACATGTATTTATAAATGCCATATTTATTTAAATATGGAGATAAATTATATACAATGTATGGAAGATGATTATGTTTTTTTATTGCTTTTTAAAATCAGTCTTTGTGTCATATATCTTAGATATTGGATTTTCTTTTGTTTTTTAATTACATAACAATTATTATCTTTAGTACATATATAACAATCATTATTTTTTTGCTATCAATACTTTTTAGGAAAATATTAGGTTCAATTACAACTATATATATAAACTAATTGATATAAATTATTCTAGAAACATTTCTTTGTCTATAGACTTCAATATGATTATGAACACTAATAAAAAGAATGTATAAATTAAATTGGGATTACAAACCATTTAATTAGGAAAATGATACTAAATGACAAAATATTTATAAAAATATATCAAGTTTTAGATTCTATAAATATTTGAAAATAGTTTCTAACATTTTATTTATATGTTTGAGACTATTTATTTAGGTAAAATTAAATTGTGATATGGGCTTTCATAGTTTAAAATTTATTAGGAATTGTGTTTGAACAAAATTTGTTGGAATGAAAACATTTGAATAATTTGTTTTAGTTTTTCAAAGGTTTAAATTATATTTCAGTCTGTTGTTTTGATTAAATAGAAATTTAGAGGATAAAATAGTCATTTTCAAAATTACATAGACGAAAAATGATAAAAAAAAATTAAAATTTATAGGATCAAAATATATCAAAGCTAAAAGTATATAAACGTAAATAAAATGTAAACTTTTAGAATGAATATATTATAAAGAAATAGACATATGTTAGATTAAATTTTAATACTAAAAAGTAGAAACTACTTTTAAGGTATCTCCAAAACAACAAAGCTAAATGTACCAAAAAGGAATCAATAAATTGTGTAGTAGTGATTTTCAAACTACATCATGATTTTCTATTAAAAGAAGAAGAAACTATATTGTTTCTTTAAACTTTTGGGAATTATAAATTTGAAAGAATTATGTGTAATATAATAAATTGTTTTTAAAAAAATTAAATGTTAATGATTGGAATCAGTTTAAATCTTCTATTGAAATTTCATTTTAAGATTGTTCATAATTTTGATTTTTGTATATGGCTTCTTCAAATACAAAAAACAAAATAAACTTAGAGAATAATTGGTAATGATAATTTTTCTTTTCAAAAAATACTTTTGATTTCGGATTTAAATCTTTAAATTTTGATTTTTTTTTCAATTTAATCAATCAGTTTCAAAATATTGCAATATTGTTATTAAGATTTGAGGTTCGTTTCAATTTAATATTCAATTATTTACATTTTTAACATCAACTTTTCACTAAATAATTACTTTTTATTTTTAATGTTAATGTTTATTAAATAATTTTAAAAAATATAATTAATTAAGTCACTATTATTCATAATTACTAAAAATTAATTATTTAAAATTTATTAATAAGATGATTGAAAGTGAGTATTTAATAAACAATTAAGATTAAAGGTGTAACAATATAAATTGAGATTGTTAGTAATAAAACTTCTAAAAGTAATATGTTTGAATGAACTGAATATAAATTAATTAAACGAAGATTGGGGAGGAAGCAAAAGATTTGAATTGGAATGTACACAGGTATTGATTTGATGGAATTTTGGAATTTTGTTCCTCTGAAAAAGTAAAACCAATGTGACAAAAAGATAGTATGAACACTTCAAAGCTTTCAAATATTTTAATACCAAAAAGAATAAATAACCATATGGTTATATATATAACATGAATAAAGTATTTATTTAATTTTTTTTTTAAAAAAAAAAGAATGAAAAGGAAAAGAGTGGGCCCTTTATAATTTAATTGTGAGGAAGCATTTTGTGGTCCTAAAGAAAATATGATATATTATGAGATGAGACAATGGTTGATAAAATTTTGAAAAATAAATAAATATGTGAAACTGTGGGGGCCTATAAAAAGAAGGAGTTATGTGAAAAAAGTTAGAAATTGAGGGTTCTAAATGCAAAGTGTTAAAGAGAGTTTTTTTTTTTTTTTTTTTTCTTTCTTTTTGTCATTGGCCTAGCCAACAAGAAATGGTCTCTAAGTCAAAATACAAAACCAACTTTGTATCATTCTTATTTCTTATACCTTCCCACCTTATTTCTTATCATTTCCTTTTCCCCTCTCATGACTAATAACACCATAATTAACCCATTTACAAAGGTTGGTATATCTTGCTTTGATTTCTTTTTAATAATAAATGCATTTCATCATTTTCTTTCAAACCTTTAGTATATGTACTAACTAACTCATAACATTCTACATTTTACTATCATTAATACACTCTTATTAAGATTATGTAATAGTTTTTTTTTTTTTTTTTTTATTGTATGATCTTGGAAGTATACATTTTGTTTAGACGATTTTTTTTTAAAAAGTAATGGTTATTTAACGGATAGTTTTATTCCCTATTTTAAAAAATTGAACTTAATTTTCAACAATTTATTGCTAATTAGCTTTATTCCAATTCAACACATGTTGACTATTTATACATGTTTAAAGCTTCAAAAAGTATGAGAGATTGGAATTAAGATGAATAACAAGAACAAATACTACAATTATATAAATACACCTCAAATACTACAAAATTAGGATGGTATGGTGAATTAAAAATAGGGTTTTTTTTCTCTTTGAAATAGAAAGAAAAAGAGCAAATTGTTTATCCTTCCTACAATAAAACTATTAAAAAACAAAATTAATTACGTTTGGTTTTTCTATGAAGGGTAAATATTTTATCTAATGTTCTATTTTTTTAAAATTTCTCTTTAAAAAATATTTTTTTAAAAAAGAAAACCTTACACAATAAATACAATTCCCTTTTAATTATCATTATTAACCACACATTTCATTTGTATTTTTAATATATATATATATATCCACAGTGAGTGGATATTAATAACCTAACTACTAAAATTTATAAAGGCATGGATCTTAATTCCATGTCCATATCATTTGAGGAAAGTAAGTTGGATATAAGATTTTATTATCCATAAAAAAAGGATGGTTTCAAAGAGTTGACCATTTCTTTGAAAATATAAAAAGGAAAAAAAAATGTTTTGAAGCACTTTTTTTGGATCAATCACTTTCCCAATATCACAACTTCACTATAATATTTTAAAATCTCTTAGGCCTTTTTGAAAGTTTCCACCTAAATTTAAACAAACTATTGCTACACGTGTGGAACTCCTCCTTCTAGACTTTCATTCAAGATTCAACCATTTCCTAATTAAACTATGTTTCTTTCCCTTTTTCCTTCGAACCAAAGAAACATCATATGGGTCTAAATTTCTCTTTCAATTCTTCTAGTTTGTTTATAAATCTATTTTTTTTTTCAATTATTGCCACTAATTTCTTTGTCCACCAACCATTTAAACATTAATCCCATGCAAGACTAATATACCGCTAATAAAACAAATCGAGTTAAGATATTGATTTTCATCTAGTACTTCTACAATGGCTCTAATGCCTTATCCAATACCCTAGAAATAGGATATATGTCTTTATATAAAGGTCATTTTTAGAGTCAAGAGGTGGCTAACGTGGTTGTTTAACGAATAGCTATAACCCACAATCAAAGTATATCACTGGTTGCCTAAGTACCGAGTAGAATAGCTCATTGTGGAGGGGGTGCATAGCTCATCGTTCAAAATTAGTCTTTGTTTTTAAATATATTTAAAATTCAGTTATTCGAAATTAGTTTAAATTGAAATTAGTTTTAAAAAATTAATAATAATTTTAAGGAAAAAAACCAACAAAAACATGTGAGTATAAAGGAAATACTAATAGACATTTGTTAAAGACAACAAATTTACCTAACACTATTTTCAAGATTTATTAAAAATACAAAGACTAAATCTAGACATCTGAAAATTACAACGAATTAAAATGGAATCAACTCAAAGTAAAAAGATCAAAATGATAGTTCTGCATGCAAAGTCCATAATCTCTAATAGGATGCCAAGTACTCTAGAAACCAACACAGAACAAATATAAAATGAAAAACTATGATCAAAATGAAATTCAAACCTAAAATGAAAAGAAGAGAGGAGGAGATGTGACGGGAAGAAATGTGATGGAAGAACAGCTAAGACAAAGCCAAACTAGATAATGTAAGTTGATGGTAGTTGGTGAGCTGTTTTGATCCGATGGATGATATCAGAGAGAAGGGAAGGGAGGGCCCTACACTTCTCAGGTTTTTCTGATGAAATAAAGGGATTAAAACCCCACAAACGTTACCCAACTAGAAGACACACCAAGTCCCAGATCCAGCATTTCTTGACCCTTTTGACTTTGAAATGTTCATAATTAAGTTTAAAATCCTCAAAATAAAGGGGTCTTGAGGACCACTAACCCATGGCTTTCAAGTCTGTCCTATTCCCAAGTGAGATTTTATTTGCCAAACCAAGACCATCTCAATTGACCCAGTCCAATCAAATCAAGCTGATCCTTGTTGCTAAGACTGTTTGATTGACCTGAAGAATCCATTTCATTCAGATTTGCTTCAATGAAATTGAAATTGAGTCTACATCCCCAACCCACCTAGTAGTTGCTTTAGAAGAATTCTCTACGATCTTCTATGGCTAAGGAATTTAGCTCCAACCCACCCCCCAATCTTTCATATGTGTGTTTTGTTTTGAAAATAATTATTAGTTTGAGAAAAAAAGGGGGTGGGTGAGAACAAAGTACAATCTCATCAGTGTAACCGCAATCACAGAATGAAGTTGCTTAAATACTATGTAGAATGAGGGGTTATCTCATGTGCAAGGGTACTAAAGTCACCTAACAATGTATAAAGCGAACTGTACTAGTAGACATTGCATTGAATAAGCACAACTGATGTGAGTTAATAATAAACCAAAGGATTGTTTGACTAAAACCTAACTAGCTGCTTCAGAACTAACTTAACATTATTGATATCAGGTGGAAGAGTACCGTTAAGAGAAGACAGCACAAGGTGTGCTCAGGAAAGGCTATTGACGAAGCCATTTGACGTGTCCTCTTCGCTGTCGCGAGTAACATCTGTCAAAAAGATGCTACCTGAATCACACCATCCGCCTAAGACATCCCTCCTGCTGCTCTGAAATATGACATAGAACTGATGTGTCATGTCATAATCATTTTCCCCAAACAACACGAGCAACTGTCTTTATATTGATTATAAGGAATTGACCAGTTTCTCGAAGATCCAATAATGGGATGATACAATTTTGAGAAATCAATGGATGATTCAACATCATATTAGGTCTACTTCAGGCAGAAAATCATAAATTTGAATAAAGGATGTGATTATTTGTTAATATGCTTTCTCCAAACACCTTATTAATGGGAAATCAATCTGGACTTTCAACTATGACTGTTACAAAGATATCTTTATCATCAAAATTTGGTTTCTATTAACTCGGGGCGATGTTTGAAGGTAACATCACAATAGACTTATCAGAGGTTAAGATGTCAAGTTCAGTTTATTCTAAAGTGAAGTTACTAACATACCAACTTGACTTGCTCACAAAAATTATCCAAACGCAGCAATGAACTTTACATGGCTAATATAACTCCAAATTTAGAAAAGTATTTATTATTATTATTATTATTTGGTACAAACAGGACAAAATTGATGCAACATACAGAGAAATTTGATACCTTACTAAATCCAAGCCAATTTGAGTCTCCTCTTAATGAAAATAATTTATTGCGTTCTTTCCACTGTCCACAAAAGACCTGCATGATCTCCACGTTCGAGTTACTATTCAGAGAAACCCCCCTTAAGGTATAGGAGCACGATATGAGGCATTATAAAGTCGCCTTCACACATTCAAGTAAATGTTATGATAATGAAATTCTTTGCTACGTTTCGCGGGAAATTGGAATTACTGAGGAAGTATGCAAGTTCACTTGACACCTCATCCAGAAGAAGGAATGAAATACACGTTAAGTACGGGTCCAAACAGGAGGTCTCAAAAATGAAGAATGCAGAACATGAGATTATACGGTTCATCAATATTATATATAATCAAATTAGTCAGGATATTGAGATGTAATTTCTTTAATGAAAGTATAGGCTTCAATTTAAGACAAAAATATATATATATATATATATAAATGGGTAACTAGAAAAAGAAATAACCCACAACAAAAAGACAGCAAAAGAATAGAGAGAAAAAAAAAAGGTTCCAATTGTTTTTTAATTTTTCATTGATAAATATATTTTAAAATGGAAACAAGCCTCTTCAATTTTAAGTAATGAAATGAGACAAAGGCTCAAAATACAATGAAGGTGACAAAATAGAAATAACCAACAAGCTAAGGTACAATGCAAATACTAAGCAAGAGTTTACAAACTAAAAATTAGTTCACTTTACTTTTAATTTTTTCTTCACAAGACACCCACTTCACGTGTTTTCACAAAACAAAAAAGGTTTCAGTTGTTGATAATGTAACGTTTCAAATTTAAGGTAATTTTTAATTTAATTATCTTGAATTATTTAAGGTATAAGTTGGTTTATTTCGAATTGGATTACAGAGATGTTTATTAAGTTAAATTGGAAGATTAACAAAAATGTGATTTGGTAGAATGTTGATTAAGTAATTAAATATAATATATATATAGGACATTTTTAAAAATTGAAAAATAAATTAAAATATTTACAAGCTGTAGCAAAATTTTGGATTCTATCAATGCCACTGATAGAAGGAGATCAATGGCTATCAAATGTTTGTTATTGATAGAATCTAAAATTTTGCTATAGCTTGTAAATATTTTGTCAAATTTTCTATTTTTAAAAAGGGACAACCTTAGCCCTAAGGAACAGTTAACTTAAATGCTTCGAGAAGAGTATGAATTAAAGTAGTACCCAATTAGGATTTATGTGTTCTAAAGTCTCAGAATTTATTAGTTGATTAGTTTAATTATTAATTATGTAATATTAATTTGTATATTAATTGGAAAAATCCAAGGTTATTGTATGATCTCAGATCAAGTAAGACTTTAGAACACATAAATCCCAACAATGACTCTCGTGGCACATTTGGCCAAAGAAGAGTTAACCTCAATTTCAATTTTTTAATGAAAAACACTCTCTCGGTGATGCACTCAATCGAGAGAGACCGAGATAAATCCTTCAAAGAGTTTTTTAAATTTGAGAAAATCTCAGGGTTGATCTCGACTTAGATTAACCCTGAGAAAAACAAAATTACAAGTTTTTCTAAAACTGTGCTACTCTTGAAATATAAAACAAAAAATGGGCTAATTTTGTCAATTTCTCACCATTGTTACCTTGAGAAAAATAGATGAGACCAGTTTTGGTTTTCTAGGCAAAGATACGCAAGTATAGTGAAATTTCATCCATACAAGAGTTAATATGTCAATGAGAGACTCCTTGCACTTGACAGAGGAACCATAATAATTGAGAAGCTTACCTCATAGTCAACTCCCTGGACATAAATGCAATCAGAGTCAATTGATGAGAAAGCCAATCCCGTAATCTGCGAATGCGAAAGATGGGGGTATTTGGTAACTATACAGCTAAGTAATGTTCACATAAGAGTAAAGAATGCATCAAAACATCTTTAAGAACAGGGAAAAGGTGTTATGTTGACCACTAGCCATCAACTAATGGCAGATCTGTCTTCCAATACGCAGTAGAGATCATTATTGTGCCTTGCCGGTTCACAGAAGTACAAGCATTACCATCTTATGAACCCATTAGTATTTTGAGGAAAATAGTCGAGAACTAGCCTTTTTACATTTACATGGATATTGTAAAAAATTGATGTGTAATCCAAATAATAATATTTGGTTCATTTCTTTCTTTTCGACCAGATCTTATCATTGAACATTTGAATAACATGCCCACAATGACTCTATAATGGCATAAAAAACATTCACTGCCACGTGCTCATAAAATACAAAACATTATTGACCTAAAGTAGATAAAGACCAGCCAATGCCAGCTCTACGACGACCTTCATGACCACAAAAATCAAAAGAAACCTACTCTTTGGAAACTGTAGGGAGGAGGGATCTCACTAACCTCATACTTTGAGCAGTGAACCCATCTTGATAATGCTGACCACCTAAATTAGAGTGTGAATTTTGTCATTTAGTCGTGGTGAAGCAATTGAAAGCATGATAATCACGATAATACTCTATTTTCTCATCACATATCCTTGTAGAGCGTAAATGACAGAATACTGACGATCATGTACAGTCAATATAATTATACTATTATGCATCAGCATGTAATGAACTTGTGTATTGTTAAGAAAAGGAGTTTTATCAAAAGTGTATGCCTCAAGAGTTAGAATTTCTTGAGCGAACCTCCATGCATGAAAATAATAAACCTGTGTTCTGGTCTCAAAAAACTTCTGTAAAAAAATCAACGACTAGGGAGAAAGGAAACCTATTCAAATTGTATTTGTAACAAAGTTCAATAGCAATCACCTTCGAGGATCATATATCGTTACAGTTCGATCCGCACCACCCACTGCAATATTACCATTTGAGGAAGTGCAGACAGCATAGAAATTATCACCAACAGAACCACAGATTCTTTGCAGACAACCACCGTTTTCTTTCATTCTCAAATCCCAGATCGTCAACTGCAGTTATTGAATTAGGTGAAAAAGAGAGCCCATGGAAGATAAAATAAAAGATCCATTTAGTAAGTGCTGCCTCATAACACTTCTACCTGACAACCTTCGGTGACAGCTAACACAGAGCTTCCATTCCCAAAAGAATGATTCTGAATGAAGGTCAATGCAGTTGGATACAACAGTCTGAAACGGTTATTTAAAAAATAATAGTAATCTTAATCTTTTACAGAATTCGTTTGATGACAAAATGAAAGTGAAGCAGAAAAAGGCCATAATATGCCATCACAAACTCAAAGACAAACTGGCATCTCACGCATTATTTCTCAAAGTACTCTCGACTCAAGGGAGAGAACTTTTTATTAGCATGTATAGTGCAAATAAAGCAATCCAAGAATAATTCAAGAGTCTTGTTACGGAGCTCAAAAAGGCAAACCCAAGGCATCTTTCATCATTCAAAACTGAAGTGAAACAAAAAAATTAAAAGCAAAAGAAGATTGAACCATTCGAGTTCACGCATTCACATATTTCTAGCAATTCACCCTTGCACAAATTTCTCATAAATCCTTCTAGCTCTAATCCTATTGGAATCTCTTGCTAAGTACCTATTGTCCTCATAGACTCCTACAAGACTTTTCAGGTCAGCCCAAAATGATTCTATCATGGTAAGAAGTAGGATCATGAAGCACTGTCGTCCAAATTCTCATGGCATTAGTGAAAAGGGAATTCAAGGGACAATGAAACGAGACCTTTTTAGAACCATCAGAACCAGCACTGTATTTAGGGAGAATTTCTGGTAAGCTTGGTAGGTGAAAGAAGGGACTCACTCCGATGGATGGAAATTTTAAACTGTTTGTTTTACCCTTAGAATGACAATCTTGGGCATGCACAGTAATTTGGCAGCCTATTATCATGGGTTGCAAAATCTTTGATGTTGTACCTGTTGAGGTTGATACCCTAAATCTTGTGATCTTGTAGTTTGTAATTGTATATATCATACAAACTTTTTATTTATCTAATAAAATAAAGTATTTTACTTTATTTGACATTTAGTTACATTAACCCACAAAACCAATAAACTAACATCCAAGGTTATCTTCTGTAACCTAAACATGTATGTGGAGACACACAAGTGGATCATGTTTAAATGATAACCTAAATGGTCTGTAGTAGATGGATAAGGCTAGATACCTTATCTTGATGACACTACGGATACAGCTTGATTTGTAGTTGTTACAATTGTTCTAAAGTGCATACAAATGATTTGATCCTAATTATTCATGTTGAGACATTAGAGCAGGGGTGTTCTATACTAAGAGTTTGTATAAGACCAAACCATGAAATGAATAGTCTCTCTTATTAACATCGTTACCAGTTGAGACTACATTTTACCAAGATGACCATAAGTGACTTAACTTGAATCCTGAGTGAGTTGTGAACTCTTGCCTATGAAGGTAGTCCTTTGATTTGCATGGGTGAGGGATTCGTCTGATTGGGGAGATGGAAACACAGCTACACTAGAAGGAATTCACTACTTGTTTATAGATAGAGTAAGTAAAGAAATTGCTCTCTTAAGCGTTGATTCCAGGGCTTCAACAATGTGGCCCCCCACCCTCTCTTGGCTCGAGAGAAGTTTAGTTATAGTGAGACTATAATTATTGTTCATTAGAGGAATCAGTGGTACTTAAGGAGTTAGATGTAACTACAGGGGCCAAACGGTAATTTTTGGCCTAGTTATACTTACGAGCAATTTGTGAAGGGTCGTTGCACTGTTGATTGGTTATATCTAATGGATATAAAAATATATCTATAGTAAGAAGAGTGCAACTAGTAGTCTTTAGTGGAATGACTGATAGTTAATGAATAGAGATTAATTTAATTAAAGAGTTTTATTAATTAATCTCATATCATTGGAGCTTCGATTTGTAGGTACATAAGATCCCCTTGTTAGCTCAATAAAGATAAATGAGAATCAAATTTATTTTGGTTTAATTTGAATTGTTCAAATTGATTAAAGGGAATCAATTGTCTATGATACAATTAATATAATGTATTTGATACATTATAGTATAAAGTTTTTATGAGAGAAGTTAATATTTGAATACGATTCAAATAATAATAATAATATGAATAAGATTCATAAATAAATTATAGGTTAAAATTAATATGGATTCGATTCATATTAGAACTATAGATCATATGAGAGATCTAAACCATTGGTTATATTATATATGATATAATATAAAGTTTATATTATATGAGATATAATATAGTTTAAATTTATATTAATATAATTTTAAATTATAGAATAACTCCCAACGTGAGGGAGAGGGAGGAAGTTATTTGATAACTTCCCCCTCCCTCTCTCTTCACCTTTATCTTTAGTTAAGGTACAAAATGAGGATATGATTTTTTTCTCTTTGTATATCAATCTCTCTGTTCAAAATCCAAAAAGAAATCTCGCTAAAAATTTCCCCTTCTCACCAAACCAAAAATCACAGAAGCCCCATAAACTCTCGGTTGAATTTCACCTTGAGGATAACAAGGAAGATTTCGTAGTTTTCTTGGAAGATTCAAAGAATTGTTGTTGGGAGAAATTCTACAAAGGTTAGTCTTTTCTTCTTTTCCTCCATTGAAGCATGTTTAGATGTTTCTCTCAATTTTGTGTTTTTCAAGTTGAATTTCTTTTGCACAGCGTTCACATGCTTCCGTTATGGGAATTCCATTTCTTCCGTACCTCCATATACTCCCTAAAGAGTTTATGTTAGCTTATTAACTTTTACTGTCAACTATAGTTCCTAAAGCTAATAGAACCAACTAGAACACTGTTATGTTGCCTTCCTTGTAAACCCTGCTTTCAACGTGGATACTCCTGATAAGACAATGAACCTCACCAAAAAAGGTAGCACAATAACTAGAATGAATAAACAACTTATGTTAGTACTTACGTTCGTAATGTCCGAACATGGACATCCTGGTCATAAACATCAACAGTTTTGCCAAAGCTATGAGCAACAGCTGCCTGTAAGAAATTAAAAAAAACAGAGTACCTAGTGGGTTACTGTAATGTGTAGGTGTAGATACATAGGGACAACGATAACATTTCTGGTTAAATAAAGCTAGAAAAGAGCATCTAGTGTTTTTTTTTTCTTTTATAGTCTCCTTTTTTCATTCTAAAGTCAGATTACAGGATGTAAGTGTACATGGTGTCTGTATTAGAACTTGAAGCTTGAAAATTTAACAATGAGAGTCAACAAGCACTAACATAGTTTCACCTACGGTTCCAATATGCAAAACAAACATATAGAACCTTTTCATTCTGAAGATGTATGATTGTTTGTGTGTGTGTGTATTAGTATATGTGTTAATTAGTAAGCATCTCGAACTTAGCAGAAGGAATGATTCTAAGAGTTCAAAAATCATCAATTAAGAAATAGAAAACCATGAACAATTCACTTGGACTGAAGCTTAATCCTGCCCAGCTGCCCTCACCAAGACCTGAATCTCGAGGCAATACAGAATACGTAAACCTGTCTGCATCTGAAAGTTCAAGAAGTATCGATAAGTTATTTTTACAGTTGAAGATCCTATATTACAAAATAGAAGATGTATAACCATGCAGGAAAAGAAAAATATGAGAAGTATGGGTGGCAATACACAAAGAATGGAAAATAATCGTGTACAAGAAAGAAAAAAATAGAAAGAATATACAACCACCAAGTTTATTTGGTAATATAATAATTAACAGACTTTGGATGCTTTTAGTTAATGTTGCTTTACAGCATTTTGCTTGCATCATCACAAAGTGAAGTTATGGAAACGACTGGTTGTGTACACATGCTAATACTCAACTCTCACTCTTGTTACCCGTTGAATTTTCATTTCCTCTTTTTTCTTTGACATCTTTTTTTCGTGTTTCTCTTCCTAACATGTCAATTAACAAGAAATGTGAATTCAAAAATATTAAAGAAAAAGAAAATTATATTAATGAACCAAAAAAGAGGAAAATAAATTTTGAGCCAAGTATACAAAATTGAGAAAGAGCCGAGTATAACAATATATACACAACAAGGTCATTTCTGCAATTTCACTTCACGATGAGTCTAATGATGCAAGCAAAGAGTTGTAAAACTTATGTTCTTAGAAAATTAAGACTATTGAAAAGAAGAAAAAGATGAACACTAGGTATACATGGAAAACCATAGTACACGAAGAAAAAACCACGATAGTAGCAGCTCTTATTATTTTCAAATAATCATATGAGTACAAAAGAGAAGAATATATATAGGCTATAATAAACCCTAACAAAAAAGAAAATAAAACTTGGGTACAATAAATTACACAAATACCCTTGAAGATATAAACACTCCACTAGCTCCTAATTTCCAACAAAGACAAATTAAACAATACATAAGAGGTCCACAAAAAGGTCAGTTGAAAGTGGACATTGCAACAAAAGAGTCTTACACAAAACAAAAACACCTTTAATTTTCGATTTTCTTTTTTTGTTTGGCAAAGTCCACTTTCAACTTGAATTAAGTTCCCAATGTTGACATTAGTAGCACCAAGTCAAGTTTTTTTTTTTATAGAAACGACAACTTTCATTGAGAAAGAATGAAAGAATACAATAGCATACCTAAAAACCCAGCCCAACAAAGCATCCCACCTATTAAAAAGGGTTCCAACTAATTAAATGTTTTATAAGGAATAGTTACAAAAGGTCTTTGAAATCGAAGCTCAAAGGGGCACATGATATCTAATCAAAGCCCAAACCTCATTATGGTCCCTCTCTCTACCACGAAACACCCAATCATTCCTTTCCCCCAAACATCCCAAATCACAGCGCACACCCCAGCAACCAATAAAAACTCCTTTTTCCTCTGAAGGGTGGATGGAGGAGGAACTCCTCGATTGTAGCACAAACACTCCTTTGGCCAACAAAGTTAAAACCAAACTTCTACAGAAAAGAGCTCCACACAGCACGCACGTACTGGCAATCCCAAAAGAGATGATCAAGGTCTTCTTTCACCTTCCGACAAAGCAAACAGCAAAAAGAGCCCTCCTCTTAACAAGTCTACCGACAGTGTTAACCCGACCAAGTAAGACTTGTCAAATAAAAAACCTCTCTTAGGAACCTTAATCCTCCCTACCACATCATAAACATATTCTGGGGGAGGGATCCAAGAGTAAACTGAGCAAAAATTTACATGTAAAACACTAACTCAGGTTAGGACTCCAGGCACGGACATCTCTTCTCCGCTCCCCAAAACTGCACCCCTCAAGCAAAGAAAGAGGAGAGGCAACCTCCGTCATTTCCCTATTGAACATATTGCAACGGAGGATACATATTTTTATCATGTATTCTTTGGAATTTGTCGCAAACAATATTTCTATCGTGTATAAACAATATGCAGCTTTGTGAACTAATATTAAAGAATGATCCAAATATTTCGTGATGGAACTTGAACATAAATCATTGGTATTGAAATTCATGACAGTACAACAGTGTAAAGAAAATGTACCTTTGCCAGTGGCATCTAGTTTAGAAACAATGAGGTGACCATAGGAATCTACTGTCCCTAGTAATTGGTCGCTGGAACCTGAATTGATGCACCATATCAATTATTAAAAAAAAAACAATAATAGTAATACATGAATCTTGGAGACTAGTTTGAGTAGTATGTCCGACTCATAGAAAATGATGTATCGTTGATTTTTTACGTGGTTATAGAAATAGATATTTCATCTATGGCATTCCATAGATGCACAGACATGTGTGAGAAAGAAAAAACTGACTTAACTATCAACTTCAGCCAGGACCAAGCTCTGTATTTCTGAGCGATGAGGACAGCGATTGAGTAATAAAGAGTCTAGAACCTTCAATAAGCATGGGCAGATGGATTGTGGCGGCATTAGAAATTCTCCTACTCTATACGTTGATGAATATCAAATAGGCCTTAAGAAAGTAGCAAAATACCATGACCAAAACTATGATATAATTATTATACCTTTGTCTGTACGGGGATCAGTAAGCTATCTTTTCCCTCGAGGACTGATGATTCATCCATGGAAATCTAAAGAAAATAAAGTGGAATATATTGCAATCAATATTGGACATGAAATGAAAGACAGAGACAGAAGAAGATAGATTTAATACATTAACAATTAATTGGTGCCACTGCATTCAGACAGTCACCTTATTCAGGTCTAACCTAACTATGTAGACTTAATCCATAGCTTCAAGCATTAAACACATAAAGAAAGGGCAACAGCCAATGTGACAGCATCTACCACCAATATTTATAGGACGCTCTAACACCAAGGTTTAGCAAAACTAACTTTTAAATGGCTTTGCATAGATAAGGTAGGTCACTCTCCTGGGGTTGAAGAAAGAGAGATGAGAGACACCAAACTCCAAATTAAATAACCACTTAATGATGAGGACCAAACTTCTTCGAAAAAAACTGTAACATATCTACCCATTCTAAAACTTCCCTATGATCAGGAGCTGTTCAAAGGAGAGGATTCCATGCATTCGCTCCCACATTGTTTGGCAGTAAAACTTCTAGAAATTGCTGGATAAAAAATCTCAGGTTTTTTCCTGTTAAAGGAGGATCAGAAACCCAAGAATAAGCACGAAAATCGACCACGGCACCACTACCAACTTTCACATCAGAAAACTCCATATTCCCCTTGCAAGTGGAAATGACATGTCAAAGACTCGTATAATCAGCACCCACAGTTATGGCAATGAACCAACCACTGCTATCAATGCAACACTCCTTATCCTTAAGTTGCCAACTTCAAGCCCTCAACTGGACATCCAATAAAACTACTGCCACCGTGACACCTAATAACAGGCCACAAAATATTTCTGAAGTTTTCTTCAATGAATTTGGCAATCTTGATTGATATCCAACACAAGAGAAAAACCAAGTACGAGCACTATAAAGAACATATTCATTGAGAGTTATTAAGGCTGCTCACTAAGAAAACTGTTATTAAACAGTTTAGTTGTTTCATTTTTCAGTTTTGTTGTTATACAGTTTTTTTGTTTCTCTCATCTACTGTGCATTTCCGTTTATAAAAGGAAATGCATTGTATCTAAATAATTCAATTCAGAAAAATATATTCAAACCTTCATTCTCTAGATCCTCTCTTCCCGTAAGCTACTCTTTCTTTAAGAGTCAATTATGAATTAACACTGACCTCATTTTAGCCTTTTAAAACTAGAAGAAGCACATAAATCTAAAAGCACCAAAGAATCAGTCCCAAATATTTACAGCCGCCCGCATTCCAATCAGTCACACAACACCATTCTCACTAACAACAACAGAACGGCCCTGCTTTCTAACTGAATTCCGAAACAACAAAACTTCAAAACACATAAAACTATAAATCAGAGCAACACACAGCATACTAGTTCAACTTTCGCAAGACCAAGTCTCTGAAAAGCAGCTCAGGCAACAGCAGCATACCTGGAGTTTAAACACGCGAGAACCGGAAGCAATGAAGACCCAGCAGGAAAAACCGTCCGGACTAGCCTAGAGAGGAGAAGAAGGGTTGAGATAGATTGAAAGAAACGGAATAAAGGGGTTAGGGTTGATGAAAGAGGTGGAAGAAGTAAAGATACATACAGGGAGGGCGAGTCGAGTGGGCTGGATATTCCCGGGAGAAGGATTATCGATGAGAATGGACGGCACAACCGCCTTCCTCAGACCCTTTGCCTTCAACATTGTTTTGCTTTGCTGAAGCTATGGCGGACGGGGGAAAACTACGCCGGTGGACTGGAAGTTGTGGTGCAATGGCCGCCAAGGTGAGGGATGTGTGCTTGCTTAGCAGCGCCAATGATAGCTGGGGAATCAAATTTACGTTGATACCAAACTCGTAAGTGGTGTTTGGTGTAGAGAGCGGTTATTACCGCTAAGTTATTCTTATTGGGTCGGAATGGTTTGTCTTTGGGTCATTTATTTTAGTTTGGATTATAATTGTATTGTTTGTTGGACAATTATTTTAGTCTGAGAAAGAAATATCAAACATGGTAACCAATAATAAAAAAATGTCAAATAGTAAATAATGTAACAAATTGAGTGTTTTAAAATAATGTGAAAAAACACTTTTGAGACTTAAAATGACAACCAAGTGCGTAAGTGCAACAAATTGAATTTCAAACAAACCTATAAAGTGTTCAAAACATGTCTAAGTATGTATCACTTGAACTTTTAAAACGACCTAACAATTTGTAACTTATAATTTACAAAAAAATTGTTGAAAAATCACTGCGCGACCAAAAATAGCAACCAAGTGCATCACTGCTTAGTTTCAAAAGATTTTCAAAATGTGTGTATGTATCACAAAATGACCTAACAATGCTCAAGTGTAAATTTCTAACTCATAACTTACCAAAAAGTTCAAAAAGAGTAAAAAAAAAACACTTCAAAACCAAAAATGGCAACCAAGTGGGTAAGTGCAACAAACTTAGTTTCCAACCAACCTAAAAAAGTGTTCAAAATGTGTCTAAGGATGCATCACTTAAATTTTCAGACCAAACTAACAATGCTTAAGTGTCAGTTCGTAACTTATAATTTACAAAAAAATTCAAAAATAGTTAAAAAAGCACTTCAATATACAAAATCGAAACAAAGTGTGTGAGTGCAACAAACTTATTTTGAAATCAACCAAAACGTGTTCAAAACATGTATAAGTATCACTTAAACTTTCAAAACGACCTAAAAATGCTTAAGTGTAAGTATGTAATTCATAACCTACTAGAGTTACTTATGTACTTTATTCTTTTCATGTTCTTGATAACTACAAAAATAATCTTTTCACTAAATTGATCGATTCCACATAATCTTATAATTTTATAATTGCGTCTCTTTGATCTATTAATTCTTATATTGCATTGAGGAAAATGCAAAACTTTAAGTTTGAGGTAGGGCATCATCGAACCCTTTTGTTTGTTTTTTTTCTATTGTGTGCATGATTTATTTGGTATAATTGTTAATATGCACATGTTACTTGAATATTTTCAATTTGAGCCTTGAAAAGTCTATGAAAGTTCCTTGTTGTGTGCTTTTTATATTGATTGTCCATAACGAGACTTGAACATGCATGTGGATTTTTTATCTTGAAAATAGAAGAGTAATATCCTTGTTATAATCTATAGTGTCCCTCTTTAAATCCGTCGTACCATGAACATGTAGTCACCTTGATTTGCAAACTGTAACTTACCACGAGCATATAAAATATTGAGTATTATATTTTTATTTTGCATAAAATAAAACTTTTTAGCAATTTTAGCTTCTATCTTCTTTCAGAAAGGATAAATGCCCTAAACAACATTATATTTTATAGAACCATTTTCGATTTTATTTGGGAATCCCAAAATGCCAATACATTGTCAATATTTAAAAACAAAATTCTAAAAGGCTAAGCATGCTTTTAAATTAAAATATACGGTAAAAGTTTAGAGAGAAACTATTTTGTAAAGAGCAAAAACACACGTTTAATTGAGAAAAATAGTTTTTCTTATGCATGTTTATAACTCTGTTTCATTGAGGGAGTAAGAGAGAATCATTAGATTCTATTAATTAAAAAAATATATTAAATTAATAAAAATTTCAAACAAGCTAATTAATTAATCAATTAATAATTAGTTAAATCATATTTCATTAATATTTCATTTAAATCATATGTAATGAATATCTTTACAATATCTTATAGTTTTAAATTAATTTAATTAAATCAAATTAAACTAAACTATTAGTTAAATCTTTAATTAATTATAGCTAAATTAAATATCTTATATTTAACTTAAATTAAATTTCAATCGTATTCAAATATAAATTTCTCTTGTAACCAATAATTTTAATATGAATACAATTCACATTAAATAAATATTTGAACTCATTTAAATATTTTACATCTCATAAATTAATTTTAAATCATATCCAAAATTAAATTTATGTAATAAATTTTAATTAAAATATAAACTTTATATTATAATGTATCACCATACATTATACTAATTTTAAAAGTAAATTTGAACATTTCAATTTACAACCAATTTAAATAAATTTCGTCATCCTTTAAGAGTTAGGAAAGGGACCTAATGGACCTACATATCAGAAACTACAATGATATGAGATTAATGGGCTAAACTCATTAACCAGATTAATCAATATTCGTTAACTGTGTGTATACTCCACTAAAGACTCACAGTTGAACTCTTCTTACTGTATATATATTTTTGTGTCTACGGATATAGACCAATAACAGTAAGTTAGTCATTCACGAGTGTTTGTAACACTAGTTGAGTCAAATTACCGTTTTACTCATGGGTTTACTTATCATATTTGATAGTCGTATGATATCACTAATTACTTGTCATATTTGTTATATTCGCAATTCGCAATATCACTTTTTCTAAATGTTTTTATCATATGATACAATTTTTCTTTATACTAACAACCATTGATTATATACTAAAAAACTCACTAAAACATAAAAAATATTGTTTCAATAACATGTTAAATTACAGATTTAGTTTTCTTTAAAGATACAAATTTAGTCTTAGGTTCATGTTTATTTGATCCATACTTTCAATTTTATATATAGCAACTTTTCCAAAATTTTCAAATTCATACGTTTGTCTTTGACATTTTTTTTAACATTTATCCTCTAAACATAAAATTGAGTTTATAGGTAAATTTATGTATAAAAGATCAATTATCAATTGTAGTTTTTAAAATATTAAATGTGTTAAAAAGATATGTCAACTTCAAAATTAAACTTATATAAAAATTAAAAGCTCAAAGGCATTTTAAAAACTTGAAGATTGAATAGACATAAATATTAAACTTACTTGTAATTCGACAATAAAAGAAATACAGTGTAAAACAATTTGTTGTAAAGATGTGGAGAAGTATGTTAACTATTAAAAACTTTAATTTAAACTAAGAACTAACCACAGTATTAAATTATACTTTTAACGTTCCCCAATTCATAAATGTACCAATTCACCTATTTCTTACTAACTACTTTGAATTTTTTATTGTACAAGACGTGGTTTTTTTTTAAAAAAAAAAAAAAAAATTAGAGTTATTTTTAGGTCAAAAATACTATTTTGATTATCATACTTTAAAGTTGGTCAAATTTAGGTTTTATACTTTCAAATTTCAAATTTTAGTTCTCATACTTAACAATAACTCGAGTAACTCCATTACCTATATTATATGGGTTGGGTTGGATTAGTTTAAAATGTGGTTTGGATTGGATTGAAAATTTTGATTTTTTTTTCGAGTTTGAGGGTTGAAAAATTTGGGTCAACCGAACCCAATTCGAATTAATATAATAATATATATATACTATTTATTTAATAAAATTAAACAACCTTATGAGTTTTGGGAGTTTTTTTTTTTTTTTTTTTTATTTAACTTGATGCAAAACATATTTGATTTATGTTTTAATGATTTCCATTTACAAACATTAAAATTTAGAAACAAAATAATAATAATAATAATACAACCCTAAACCCAACCCAACATATATTTTACAAGTTGGGTTGGAAACTTAATTTGGGTTGGCAATCCAACAAACTCGAAAATATGGGTTGGGTCGAGAATTCTCCCAACCCAACCCAACCGGTTTACACCTCTACTTTTAAGAGCAAATTACATAAATGCAAGTACTACTATAGTGTAGGAGTAACTTTTACAATTTTTTCCATTTTTAATAAAACCTTAAATTTAATCGATGAAAGTTAACTTTTACTAAAATACAATATGTGAATATATTCTCATAATTTGTAGTGAAAATTTAAAGATTTATTAAAAAAGTGAACACTAAATTTAAGATTTATTGAAATTATAAAGAATAAATAATAAAATTGAACCAACTTAAAAAATATAGAGACCAAGACCAAAATGATATTTTAACTTTGTTTTGATTAATTTTAGAGTTTCAATCAATACCTTTGAATATTTTTCAATTTTTGTAAGAATAAAAATAATAGGGTAAAATGCAAAAATCACCTATAAGGTAGCAAATATAATATTAAACTTTAAAAATAAAAAATTAGGCTATCAAACTTATATAAGTTTTAAAGATGGACTTTCAAACTTACGTAATGGTATAAATTGTAGCAATTGTGTAAGTTGGTGAATTCAACTTTTATCATTTGTGAGCTATTTTTCTTTACAATTATTGTAAGATTGATGATCAAGTTTAACGGATCAATTATTTTTATTGACGGTTTGATGATGTTATTGCAACAGCACTATAATAGCAAAATTTAGATATATTACTTATAGATATGGATGGTGTATGTTTTAAAGTATTTTTTGTTTATTACTTAATTGAAGTGGTCAATAATAATAATAATAATAATAATAATAAATAAATAAAATAAAAATATTATCTTGTTCATCGGTGGTGAGGAGGCGTGAACACTAAACAGTCTACTGAAGTTCTCGTTAATGGATTCAATTTTCATGCAATTATCCCAACCTCTATCACTCAGATCCACACTCCTCAACGCAATTCGTACACCTCCTTCCATTTCTTCAATCTCCCTCGGAGGAAATCTTCACTTCCAGAGGAGGCACTTCAAGCTGGACAGCACTAAAAATGGAGGCACTGATACACAACGCGATCCCCCTTTCGACGAAGCAGCATTCGAGGCCGAGAGGTCTCGCCTCGACGCCCAAGCTAGGAAATCTATGGCCGAAGCTTCAATAAGGGACACTGAAGGCGCTTCGGACAACGACCCAAAAGCTTGGAAGTGGGTCATCCGAAAACGCATTTGGGATTTCATGGAGTCGCAAAATGTCGCGGCCAATCCTCGTCCCGTTCACCATCGTATCCCTAATTTCATCGGTGCCATGGAAGCTGCTAATAGAGTGAGCTACCCGTATCCTGGTTTGTTTTTCTTGGAAAGAAAATTTTTTAGTCCGTCTTTTCAGTATTGGAAATTTTGATTTCTTCTGCGTATAGCTGATGAAATGGAGTTGTATCAGTTATGCGATTTGGAAGTATTTAGGAATTCACAGTGCGTGAAGGTTAATCCGGATTCTCCTCAAAAGGGTGTGAGGCTTCTTACGCTTACGGGTCAGTTCTGCTGATACTTTTAGATTAGCATCTTCTGTCGTATACTATATCGTTAAGAGACTATGTTTCAAGTTGATGAATTCGAATATTCAATGCTAGTGAACATTCAATGATTGTAAGGTCAAATTGCAAGTTCAGTCTTTGAACTTGTGTATAACCGTTAATGAACTTTCAATTGTGTCAACAGGTTATTGAACTTTAAAAACCGTTTAATAGATCTTTGCAATTTCAGTTTTGTGTCTAATATATCATTGAACTGCTGGATACTTTGAGTCTACTGGACACAAAATTGAAAGTTTAGTATTCCATGGTACACTAAATTTAAATTCATATCTAATAGATCAATTTTTTTTTGAATTTATCTTGGACCTATTCGACAAAAAATTAAATTTTTTTGGACCTATTAAACAATTTTAAATTTTAGTGATTATTAAACACTTTTCAAAGTTTAAAGGCCAAATACACACAAACCTAAAAGTTCGTGGAGTAAACTTGGAATTTCGACTTATGTTTTCTTTCTTTTCTTGAAGAGAATTTTGTCTATACATGATTCCACATCTATGTACCTATGTCTGCAAAAATATGATCAATGATTGGTAAATAAACGTTCAAGTAGTACAAGAAGAGAGTTCACCCAAGGGTGTTAAACCTTACAAAGTCTATGTGCAAAACTGTATGGCAAAAGGAAAATTCAAGATATGTCAACTGGTGATGGCTTAGTTTATAACTAAAACTTGGAAATATAAGATCTACTGAAATTATGAATTTCCATGGAAAATATGGTGGTTGGAAGTGTAGATAATGACGTTGTGACTTGGTTATTTCTGGTGGTTGAACAATACTGTGTAAGCTTTGACTGCGTTGTATATATAGTCTTTGACTGTGAATAAGCGAGAAAGCTTTCTTCATGTTAAATCATAAACCAAATGACGTTTTGATTATGATCAGGTGGCAAAAAACTGTTAACACCTCAGCCTCGGTTGAGAACAGGGTTTTTCTCCATAGTCGAATCTGGGATGTTGACTCCAGCTACCATTAAGGAGGCTTGTACTTCTGTTGGGGTAGCAAAGTATGGAAAGCCAATTGGACTGGATGAAAAGATTAAAGTTGATCTGATCGTTATTGGTTCTGTTGCTGTTGACCCCAAAACGGGTGCTCGGCTTGGCAAGGGAGAGGTTAGAGTTTTACTGTTGGCTTTATCTTCTCTACAGCCATCTATGATATATTTGTTTGCACATAACCTACATCTGTAGCTCATTTCTTGACTTCTTTGCCACTTTGGAAATGGAATGTATTTATTAAGGAACTCTTTAGATTGACTTTCTGAGTTCTTAAAAAGTTGTTTTTATACGCAAATGAAATGATATTAAGTCGTTAGAAAATCGCCCTAACAAACCCCAAGTGCTGTAATATTATGCAAGTGAAATAGTTGCTTGATATTTCTGTTTTTTATGCCCCTTTATGGTGCTGAAGTTACTATTTTGATTTAAAAAAATAATACATCTAATAGTTTTTTTTAAAGTTAAAAAGTACATAATAGGTCCTTTAGACTTTCAATTTTGTGTCTAGTAGGGTTTTGTAGAATTTGGTATTTTTATAATCCACAAATCTCATAAAGTTGCATATAAACCTACAAGTTTTACAAAACCAAACTTAAAATTTACTCTACACTATAAAATGCAGGGATTTGCAGAATTAGAATATGGAATGTTGCAATACATGGGAGCCATTGATGACTCGACTCTAATAGTTACTTCTGGTTGCGTAACTACTCTGCTTCAATCTTATTTTGTAGTTTCTCGTATTTTTTCCATTATTTTCAGCAACAATATGTTCTGTTACATAATTTAACTGGTGGAGATAAATTTCAGTGCTTAACATCTAAATACTCTTTACTATCATGCAACTTTAGCCGTGTTTAGATAGTTCAGGAGTTGACTTTTCGATATATATATATAAATTTCTAACTTCTCTCATCCTCAAGAAAAAGAGAGCTTTTGCAAATTTACTTGCATTTAACTATCGATTGAAGATAACTTTTGTTAAGCAGTTAAGATATTTTGTGTCCAAAGGGCTGTTGGTTTAGAATGATGGTGATAGATATAACGTTGAGATGTTTTAGATTCAAATGGATAGCTTACATTTTACTGAGTTCCCCTCGCTTCATACATTTCAAAGTTTGTATTATCGGTGCTTTTGGCTGTGGATTTTCATCAAATGTCCTGTCGTAATACAAACTTCCAATTCTCTTGCAGTGCATGATTGCCAATTGGTTGATGATATTCCAGTTCAGAAGCTATTAGTCCATGATGTGCCTGTAGACATTGTTTGCACTCCGACGCAGGTCATTTTAACCAACACGAAAATCCCTAAACCCCAAGGTTAGCAGCTTATTTGCTTTTCTAATGCCAAACTCCCCTCTTGAAATACAAGTTTGATCCTTCAGGTATCTGCATCTATATTATTTGTAGACTTTTAAGCAAATTTTATCATAGTATAGATACCTTTTCTTTTCAGTGCATATCTCAAAAGATTAGTGCAACAGATTTCAATTTGCATGAGATTTGAGGGGCATGAGTCTATGATTTGATTTGTAACATCAATTGATGGAGTCATATATACAAACCCAAAATGTTTTGAATTGCAGGCATTTACTGGGAAATGCTGTCTCCTGAGAAGCTGAGCCAAATTCGAATACTCAGGGAGCTCAAACGTCGGATCGAGCGGGAGACCGGAAAACTGCTGCCATGTAGTCCATCAGAGAAACTTCCACCTACAGCTCAACGAACCTCAAGACCTGGAAAACGTGCATTCTCTAAGAAGTGAATAAGGGGAAAGTGGAGAAAGAAACAAACCTGGTGTTTTTTTTCCTCTTCATTATGAAGTTTCGATGTTGAATAAGCACTCTCCTACAACAGACGAGGAAGATATGAAAGTAACATAGAAATGGAAATATATAGAGGGCGTGGTTTTCTTCCCTCAATCTTTTATTTGTAAACACGAATACCATAACTATTGTCTAGCAAAATGAAGGAAAGAGAAGGAAAAAAAGAGTTCTACACTAATCAGATGTTTCATGAAAATTAGGAAAAAAATAAAAGAGAAACGCTAGAAGGAGGGCTTGAACCTCCGACCTTGTGGTTAACAGCCACACGCTCTAACCAACTGAGCTATTCCAGCTGCTGTTAATTAAATCTAATATATTTATTTTTCAATTTATATATTATATCTTTAGTTTCTATCCATTATATATTTAACAGCTGCCAATAGAGTGTTCTGCAAATACCTGAAGAAATGAAGTTGCATCAGTTGTGCGATCTAGAAGTATACAATAGTGCGTGAAGGTTAATCTGGATTATCCGAAGAAGGATGTGAGGCTTCATACACTTACTGGTTAGTTCTCTTGTCCTTCTCGTTTGGTTGTTTGCTCTCTATAGATTATCTACCTACTGTTGTCAAACTATGTTTCAAGTTGATTATGAATTTGAACACTCATTGGCAGGTTTAATTGGCATACTGATGATAGTCTAGTTAAATTGCAAGTCCGATCTTTGAAGTTATATATCTATTTGGTCCATGAACTTTAGAAAATGTCTAATAGGTACTTGAACTTTTAATTGCGTACAATGAATTCAAGAACTTCAAAAAGTGTTAGTTAAAAAGTGTTAAGTTGATCTCTAAATTTTCAATTTTCTTTCATTAATTCCTAAACTTTTAGTTTTAAATCTAATAGCTCTGTGACAAATTTGAAAGTTTAGTGTTACATTTTACACAAAATTTGAATTCATATATGTTAAAAATTAAACTAAAAAACAAATTTCAAATTCATATCTTATAGACTATCAATTATTTTTTAAATTTTTTTTGAATATGTGAGTTCGCACAAAATTAAAAGTTTTTTTTTTTTTACTTATTAGACATTTTAAAATTTTGATAACCTTTTATATGGAAAATATAAAGGTTTTTTACCTATTGGATGCTTTTGAAAGTTCAAAGACCAAACAGATGCAAACTTAAGAGTGAAAACCTAAACTTGTGATTTAACTTACGGTAATTTTTTTCTTTTTGTTAGGGGACTTTTGTTATATGATACTCATTCTATGCATGATTCAATATTTGTGTACCTACATTTGTCACACTCCCTCTCGAACCATCTACTCTAGACTTGATAGACAACGTGGAGTCAACTGATACCGCCTTTGTCTCAAGAATATCTGTTGACCATAACCTTTAAACCCTTACTTAAAATTTAGTGGAAGCATATAACTCGTGTTTTAGAGAAAGAAAGTTTAAGTGCAACCCATCTTATTTACCAATTTTTAGAAAACATTTACACAGATCTTGACTAGAATACACTTCAACACAAATCAATTTTTAGTATCCACAACACAACTTGGCTATGGTCAGATTCACTTATCCCAAACATGATAATTTTACAAATTCTCGTTAACATAGCAACAAAAGCTCAACTCAAAGAAACATAATCTTTATTTAGAAAGTGAAAAAACATTTGAAAGAATGAGCTAAAAATGTCCGATGAGTGATGCTTTCTAAAACAGTCTTTCCAAATATGTTTTTCAAATAGTTATGCTCAATGCTCAGTCTTGAACTATAAATTATTGTAAACATAACATAGTAAATCTTCATAAACATTTCATAAATTTCTTAACTAATAAGAACTACATTAAGCTATCACATACCAGTTTCTAGCTATACATTCATAATTTAACATAGGTCAATATAACTGAGCCTTCCCCCATAGGCACATGTTCCTTGACAGATGTAATCGTTCTAGGCCCCTCTATAAAGCCTTCACATCAGTAGTTGGGAATCATATCTGCACTTTCATAGGTAATTTGTATAGTGCATGCATAGTTTAATGAAAAACATTTAAAGGCAATTTGGTTGTAAAGCTTGAAATTCAACTTAGAAATCTTAAGCATTTAAGTAAATCATTTAAATGCAAATCACTTACATGTTATTGCTTGTGCAACTTGAAATCATGCTTTATAAATTTTTAAAACAAAGTGTCATTTACAAACTTGAGGTTTTTCTCCTTGGCTTGAGAGAGTGCTCCAAATTTCACTTGTTCTGAAAATAGAGTTTTTATACTTCATTTAGTCCCTAAAATAATTCATAAAATATCTAAACTTCAAAGCAAAAATCACTAAAACACCGAAAAATGGCATGTGGGCTTGTTGGAACGCAAGGCATGGGTGCCAGGTTGCACGTGCGTGCACCCACCCAGGTGTCTAGCCCGTGCTAACCTCGCATGTGGCACGCACCTCATGGTCACACGTTGCGCGTTGCTTGTCTGCTCGTGAGACTGGTTGTGTGCTCAAATGTGTCGCGCGTCATGCGCTGTGCATGACTGATCTTGTTTGCGGATGCATGGCCTAGATGTGCGCCTCACATCACCTGATCGTGCGGTGGACATGCTAATACTCAACTGTCGCTCTCGTTACTCGTTGAATCTTCATTTCTCTTTTTTCTTTGACATCTTTTTTTCATGTTTCCCTTCCTTTAAACATGTTAATTAACAAGAAATGTGAATTTAAAAATATTAAAGAAAAATAAAAATTATATTAATGAACCATAAATAACTCATAATCTATCAAAAAGTTCAAAAAGTGTGAAAAAAGCACTTCAAAATCCAAAAAATGGCAACTTTGTGTGTAAGTATAGAAAACTTAGTTTCAAACAAACCTAAAAAGTGTTCAAAATGTGTCTAAGCTTTCAAAATGACCAAACAATGCTTCAGTGTAAATTCGTAACTATAACCTACCAAAAATTCAAAAAATTATGAAAAAAGCACTTCAAGACCCAAAATGGCAACTTTTTGTGTAACTGCAACAAATTAAGTTTCAAACAAACCTAAAAAGTGTTTAAAAAGGTACCTAAGCTTTCATAACGACAAAAAATGCTCAAGTATAAATTTGTAACCATAACCTACCAAAAAGTTCAAAAAGTGTGAAAAAAGCACTTCAAGACCTATAATGGCAACCAAGTGTGTAAATGCAACAAGCTTAGTTTCAAACGAACCTAAAAAGTGTTCAAAATGCGTTTAAGCTTTCAAAACGACCAAGGTGGGTGTAGTGTCAACATTGAGGGAGCAACTAACTGTGGGGAATTTACATGAAGAGAAATTTTTTAGAATTTCAGTGTGTTAAGCTGTCAATGACAATGTCCAGCGTCTTTCGACTTGGGTAATGGTTGCTTAAAGTGAATGTTGTGAAAATTGTGTGAAGCTCTCTCATTCTTCAAAGAAGAAGACAATCCCTCACTAAAATAGGATTGCTCAAAGAGAAGTGCAAGAGGTTGGAGAATATGTAGGAACATGGAGGAATTTGTGCAGAGCTTCTACCAATCTCTAGGCAAAAAGTCCTTTGTGTTGAACTTCTTTGCGATATCTTTGGCCAAAAGGAAGCTTTCCATTCTCTTTCCAATGATGACCTGACATTATGCATTTAATTCCATGGTCTGTTGCATCAGATACTCACGTTACATGTTCTTTGGTTCTATCGTGATTGATTAAAGTCAATTACCAACTTACACTTTGATTTGACATCCACCACTCATGCGCTTGTTGTTTTTCAAGTAGGATGTACTGTAGCTAGAGGTGGTTATTACAGTATTGCATAATCCTCACCCCAAATAGCTCCATAGCATGCTAAAAATCATAAAATACACTTCTATACAACTTAATTAACCTTATTAAACCAAGATTTGGAATATTCTCTAAGCGCATGAGATAAAAACATTATGCAAATGTCTTGAATAGAGTAGTATTCGAAAAGCTTAGATAGTGAGCACCAAGAAAAGACAAGAAGTTGGCATGAATTGAAACGAATTGTCCAATCACAAGACTTATTATGAAAGACTCTTTGATTCTCTTCAAACCCTAATTATGATAGGAGTGCTTTAATTGCATTCAAGAGTGATCCACTATCCATAAATTGTAGAAGACTTTCCTTGGACAATGTAATAGTTGTTCGGTGGGATTGCATACGAAGTGTCAAAGTTTTGACACAAACCATATCTTCGTCTTATGTGACAAGTGTGCAATCCAACATGGTCTATGGTCTAGGAATGTTAATGAATTTGTTAGTACTCATGGGTTCTCCCAAAACCAAATAATAGTGAGGAGACCATTGCAATAGATATTGGTGTTGAACTCTCAGATTTTTTAATGTCTTCCTTACCTAAATCACACGTAAATAAATTTGTTTATTTTGGTATGATGAGGGACTTCAAAAAATTTATTAAAAAATCGACTAACTTAAATAATTCCTATAAATAATTTTAAATGAAAAAAATTAAAATTTTCACTAGCCTTTTTATATGATTACAACAATTTGAATCTAAACAAAAATATCAAATAACATAAATTGTCTGGTACAATAAAATAATTTAGTAGATATTCGTGTATATAATCTAAATTTAAACGTTTAATTTTAATATATTCATTTGATTATCTCTTCATATAAAATATTGACTATTAAACCATAAAATTTAAAATTTAAATACGATACTTATTTAACAATTATATACGAAACAATAGTTTGTTTGATAAATTAAAAAAAGAAAACAAACAAACAAAAGGAATGCATTCTCCATCTTGGTTCCATTTAGCTTACAAAGAATATTTTTCCTCATCCCTAATTGAGGAATCATTGCTCGTACTGATAACCATTGATCATATACTAAAAAATACACTAAAACATAAAAGTATTGTTTCTATAGTATGTTAAATTACAAATTTAGTCTCACGTTCGGTTCATGTTACTTCACGTTACTTGATCCATACTTTCAATTTTATATATAACAATTTTTTGAACATTTAGAAAATGTGATAGGTTCTTAGAGCTTTCAAACTTGAAATTTTCACAAATAAAACCCAAAACTTTCAAATTCATAGTTTTGTCATTTAACATTTATCCTCTAAACATAAAATTGAGTTTATAGGTTTCAGTAGACATGAAATTAAATTTAAGTATAAAAGATCAATTATCAATTATACTTTTTTAAAAGATTAAATGTGTTAAAAGATTTGCCAACAAACTAAACTCATAAAAAATTAAAAGCTCAAAGACTTCTCCAACACATTTTAAAATATCGAAATTCATTACACTTTTAAAAACTTGAAGATCGAAGAGGCATAAATATTAAACTTATTGTTGGTGTAAATTGCCATGAAGGAGTAAGGCGCTGAGAAGGTGTAACTTCTAGACTGAATGTCTAGGTTGAGTGTGTCCTAGCTCGTCTTGTAATTTGTCTCGTATGATGGTATTTAGCCTAAACATAATGCTCTTGTCAACTCGTCTATTCATCAAGTCGCCTGATGATCAACTCGCTTAGTCAAATCGCCTAAGAGTTAGCTCACAGGAACTTGTCACGTACTAGTCAACTCGCTTGATTAAAATGCCTATTGCAAACTAGAGACCAGTTAAGAAAGAGAAGTTGAGTCGTGGATCTCACTTTTACTCATTTGTGCAAATAGATTATTATTGTCTTATCGTCTCCAATATAAAACAGTCGTGTTCTTCAATCAGAATTGCACAGAGATTGATTTGAAATACCAACACTCAAATAGACACTTTGGTTTGCTCGAAAATCTCACAAATAGGATAGTTTTAAAAAAATATATTTTTCTTGTTTTTCTCATGCCCAAAATGAAGAAGTAGAAATGTTTATATAGTGGAAAAGACAAAAAGAGACGTTGGTAATTAAATAGAGAGTTTTAATTTTGAAAATGTTTGTAATAAAGGAAGGATAACGTTGAAATCAATTATAAAACAGAATTAAAACATTTGACTCTTTTATGACACAAAATAATCACAAAGATTTTGCATTAAAAAGACAACAATAATATCATTGTTACATATGATCTCGCCTAGGATGGTGGTATGTATGTGGATCTTCTAGCAAGTCGTATAGTCATCTTGCTTAGGATGGCAGCTTGCGTATCTAGTTCTAGTTGCCTAGTCATCTCACCTAGGATGGCAGGACGTAACTTATTTGCTTGTCTTCTCTTCTTTCCAAATTCACAATAGGATGAGTATTTTGTAATAATGGCATTTTCAAAGATTTTCATCTAACACTTACTTTTAATTCGACAATAAAAAAAGTACAGTGTTAAAAACAATTTGTTATAAGGATCATGTAGAGAAGTATGTTAACCATTAAAAGTTTTAACAATTTAAACCAAGAACTAAACATCGTATTAAATTAAACTTTAACGTACACATATTCATAAGAACTTATTTGCTTATAAAAATTTAGGAGTTTAATTAATAAAATAAATATTACATAATTGTTAGTATCAATAAATATTACATAATCGACCTATAACAAAGAGTATCAATCAATATTACCTTTAGAAATTTCAATTTATATGTAAGATTTTTTTTGAAAAAATTATAATTATTTTTAGATCAAAATACTATTTTGATTCTCATACTTTAAAGTTTGTCAATTTTAAGTTTTATACTTTGAATTTTCAAAATTTAGTCCTCGTATTTTTAAGAGCAAATTACAAAAACTACTTGTGAAATATAATGACAGTTACAATTACATTCTTGAACTTTCAATTGTAAAAATTGGACTCTTAAACTTTAACAAATGTTAAAACGAGACTTTCAAACTTACAATCATTTTAGAAATTAAAATTATAAATTTAAACTCTTTGTTTTGTACATAATGTTACAATTTATACAACTATATAAGTTTAAAGGTACAATTTGGCACAACTTTTAACATTTACTTAAGTTTGAGGTTTCACTTTTTTAAATTGAAAATTTAAGAATATAATTGCAACCACGATTACATCGTAGGTGTATTTTTTACATTTTTAATAAAATCTTAAATTTAATCAACCAAAGTTAATTTATACTAAAATACGATATGTGAATATATTTTCATAATTTGTAGTGAAAATTCTAAGGTTTATTGAAAATACGATTTATTGAAATTATAAAAAATAAGATTGTACCAACTAGCACTAAAAACTTAACTAAAATTAAACAAATTTGAAAATATAGAGATGAAAACGATATTTTAACCTTATTTTTATTAATTTTAGAGTTTCAACCCATACACATGAATACTTTTCAATTTTTGTAAGAATAAAAATAATAGGATAAATTACAAAAATAACCCGTAAAGTATGGTAATAGTTACAACTATAACCTTAAACTTTCAAAATAAAAAAATCAAGCCTTCAAATTTATCTAAATTTTAAAGATACTTTCAAACTTACCTAATTGATAAATTGTAGCAATTCAACTCTTATCATCTGTGAGCTCTTTTCTCTCTCTCTCTCTTTTTTTTACAATTATTGTAAGTTTGAGAGTCAATTTACTGTTTGATAACATTATTGCAATACCACTATACTTTATGGTGAATAATAACAAGTACAACACAATAACAATAAGAAAAATGATACAATAGAAATTTGGTTTATGGATAGATGCAAAATTTGGTGTATGTTTTGAAGTATTTTTGTTTAAAGTAAAAATATTATCTTGTTCATGGGTGGCGAAAAGGCGCGAAGACTAAACAGTCTACTGAAATTCTCGTTAATGGATTCAATTTTCATGCAATTATCCCAACCACTATCACTCAGATCCACACTCCTCAACGCAATTCGAACACCTCCTTCTACCATTAAGGATGCTTGTACTTCTGTTGGGGTAGCAAAGTATGGAAAGCCAATTGGACTGGATGAAAAGATTAAAGTTGATCTGATCGTTATTGGTTCTGTTGCTGTTGACCCCAAAACGGGTGCTCGGCTTGGCAAGGGAGAGGTTAGAGTTTTACTGTTGGCTTTATCTTCTCTACAGCCATCTTTGAGTTCTTAAAAAGTTGTTTTTTTATGCAAATGAAATGTTATTAAGTAGTTAGAAAGTCACCCTAACAAACCCCATGTGTTGTAATATTATGCAAGTGAAATAGTATGCTTTATTTTGTTTATGCTTTTTTATGCCGTTTAAGTTACTATTTTGACTTAAAAAAGTAATACATCTAATAGTGTTCTTAACGTTAAAAAATATCTAATTGATCCTTTAGACTTTTAATTTTGTGTCTAATAGGATTTTGACGCATGTGATATTTTTATAATTCACAAATATACTAAACATAAAATTGAATATAAACCTACAAGTTTATAAACCAAACTTAAAATTTACTCTACACTATAAAATGCAGGGATTTGCAGAATTAGAATATGGAATGTTGCTATACATGGGAGCCATTGATGACTTGACTCTAATAGTTTCTTCTGGTTGCGTAACTACTCTGCTTTAATCTAATTTTGTAGTTTCTCGTATTTTTTCCATTATTTTCAGCAACAATATGTTCTGTTACATAATTTAACTGGTGGAGATAAATTTTAGTGCTTAACATCTAAATATTTTTTACTATCAACTTAGACCATGCAACTTTAGCCGTGTTTAGATAGTTCAGGAGTTGATTCTCCGATATATATATATATGTAAATTTCAAGCCTCTCATTCTCATGAAAAAAAAGCTTTTTTCAAATTTACTTGCATTAAATTATCGATTGAAGATAACTTTTGTTAAGTAGTCAAGATATTTTGTGTCCAAAGGATGTTGGTTTAGAACGATGGTGATAGATATAACGTTGAGATGTTTTAGATTCACATGGATAGCTTACATTTTACTGAGTTCCCCTTGCTTCATACATTTCAAAGTTCGTATTATCTTAGTGCTTTTGGCTGTGAATTTTCATCAAATGTCCTGTCGTAATACAAACTTCTAATTCTCTTGCAGTGCATGATTGCCAATTGGTTGATGATATTCCAGTTCAGAAGCTATTAGTCCACGATGTACCTGTAGAGTGTAGACATCATGTGCACTCTGACGCAGGTCATTTTAACCAACACGAAAATCCCTAAACCCCAAGGTTATCAGCTTATTTGCTTTTCTAATGCCAAACTCCCCTCTTGAAATACAAGTTTGATCCTTCAGGTATCTGCATCTATATTATTTGTAGACTTTTAAGCAAATTTTATCATAGTATAGATACCTTTTCTTTTCAGTGCATATCTCAAAAGATTAGTGCAACAGATTTCAATTTGCATGAGATTTGAGGGGCATGAGTCTATGATTTGATTTGTAACATCAATTGATGGAGTCATATATACAAACCCAAAATGTTTTGAATTGCAGGCATTTACTGGGAAATGCTGTCTCCTGAGAAGCTGAGCCAAATTCGAATACTCAGGGAGCTCAAACGTCGGATCGAGCGGGAGACCGGAAAACTGCTGCCATGTAGTCCATCAGAGAAACTTCCACCTACAGCTCAACGAACCTCAAGACTTGGAAAACGTGCATTCTCTAAGAAGTAAATAAGGGGAAAGTGGAGAAAGAAAGAAACCTAGTGTTTTTTTTCCTCTTCATTATGAAGTTTCGATGTTGAATAAGCACTCTCCTACAACAGACGAGGAAGATATGAAAGTAACATAGAAATGGAAATATATAGAGGGCGTGGTTTTCGTCCCTCAATCTTTTATTTGTAAACACGAATACCATAATTATTGTCTAGCAAAATGAAGGAAAGAGGAAAAAAAGAAAAGTTCTACAGTAGTCAGATGTTTCATGAAAAATAGGTAAAAATTTAAAAAGAAACGCTAGAAGGAGGGCTTGAACCTCCGACCTTGTGGTTAACAGCCACACGCTCTAACCAACTGAGCTATTCCAGCAGCTGTTAATTAATTCTAATATATTGTAGTTTTAGTTTGTAGCCATTATATATTTAACAGCTGCCAATAGAGTGTTCCGAAAATACCTGAAGATATGAAGTTGCATCAGTTGTGCGATCTGGAAGTATACAAGGATTCGTAGTGCGTGAAGGTTTATCTGAATTACCCGAAGAAGGATGTGAGGCTTCTTACACTTACCATTGTCAAACTATGTTTCAAGTTGATAATGAATTCGAACTTTCATTAGCAGGTTTAATTGACGTTTTTTAATGTCATCACCTTGGCTACGATGACACTTACCCTTTGTCATTTTAACCATGATACTACAACAACTGACACACCTTTCATAACACTTAACAACCACCAAACTTTAGTAAAATCCCCTTTCAATTTTTGTTGCAGCACCAATCTTAAACCATTTTTCTCCGACTATGCTGGACCCCTATTTACCTCTTGAGCTCCTCACTTAGGGATTCTTGGGTCCATGGTTTAAAATATTAGTAAGAAAAACGATGGAGAGAACTTTTTGCTAATCTAGATAACATTGTAGTTCTTATCAAGAAGAGAGTTCACTCAAGGATATGTTGGATCCTCACAGAGCCTATGTGCAAAATTGCATTGCAAAAGGCCTACATGAGGTGGTGTGAGGAGGGGAAACTTCAAAATATGAGAATTAGTGTTGTCTTTGTTTATAAATAAAACTTAGAAAGATGGGATCTACTGAATTCACGATCTACTAAAATGGTAAATTTGGTGGTTGGATGCCTCAACCATTTATCAAATATAGTTATAATTTTCTAGTGGTTGAACCATACAGTGTAAGTTTGGATTAAATCTTGAATTTCATTTCATGACTTATGAATTGTCTGAATTATTAAAAGCAATAAAATAAAGAAGCACTGAATTATGTGAAAACCCGAGTATCAAAAGAAAAACCATGATTAATTTTTTTATAAATTTTCCATCATCACAAATGATACAAAGAGGAAATAAATAGAATACAATGTGAGATATACAAGGAAAGAATATTATGACAAATTTCTCTATGGGTCAAAGCTCACTAACTTTGACATGTATCATCTTTTGACTCTGGATAAGTATGAAAGCTTTCTTCATTGTTAAATCACAAACTAAATGGTATTTTGATTATGATATGGTGGCAAAAAACTATTAACACTTAAACCTCGGTTCAAAATAGGGTTTTCCTCCATAGTAGAATCTGGGATGTTGACTACGGCTATCGCCACTGAGGCTTGCACTTTTGTTGGGATAGCAAAGTATGGAAAGTCGATTGGACTGGATGAAAAGATTAAGGTTGATGTGATCGTCATTAGTTCTGTTGTTGTTGACCCCAAAACAAGTGCTCTGCTCGACAAGGGAGAGGTGAGTGTTTATTGTTGGCTTTATCCTTTACATTGAAAATGTCTGGTTTCTTTTTTCCACTTTTGAAATGGAATGTATTGACTAAGGAACTCTTTAGATTGAGTTTCAAAGTTCTTAAAATGGTACTTTATGTGAAAATGAAGTGATTTTACGTATTTAGAATGTTAATCCCGACAAACCTAAGTGTGATAATTTTACGTAAGTGACATAGTATGCTTGATTCTATCCATGCTTCTTTTATGTCACTGAAGTTGCTACTTTGACTAAAAAAGATAATACATCTAATAGGTTACTAAATTTTAAAAAGTACCTAATGGGTCCTTAGATTTTCATGTTTGTGTTCAATAGGTTGGCCGCCATTTGATATTTTTATAATTCACATATTTATTAGATATAAAATTGAATATAAACAAAAACTTGTTTACTCTACACTATAAAATTCAAGGATTTGCAGACTAAAATATGAAATGTTGTGGTACATATGAGCCATTGATGACTCGACTTTAATAGTTACTTAAGGTTGTCTCATTTTGTAGTTTCTCATTATTTTGAGCAACAATATGTTTTGTTACATAATTTAACAGGTGGAGATAAGTTTCAGTATTTAATATCTAAATATTCTTTACTATTAACTTAGATTGTGCAACTTTAGCTATATTTAGATAGTTCAACAGTTGACTTCCCGATTATATATATATAAACGTCATCTTTAAGAAAAAGAAAGAGGTTGTTTACAAATTTACTTGCATGAAATGATCAGCTGAAGACAACTTTTGTGAAGCACATGAGATAGGTAATGCGTACGTAGGAGTGTTGGTTTAAGAACGATGGCGTTATTTGACGTTGAGATGTTTTAGATTCAAATGGATAGCTTGCATGCTATTGAGTTACCACATATTGAATCTCAATAGACTTTTAAGCAAAACCTTCTCATAGTAAAAATACCTTTTCTTTTCTGTGCATATCTCAGCAGGTTTGTGCAACAGATTTGATTATGCATCATTGATATTTCAACTGAGCTATTCCAGCTATTTGATGTCACTGATGTCACATTATTTACTTAAATGAAAGCATATTGATTTCTCTATCAATTTATATTGTGAGTTGGTTGAACCATACAGTGTAAATTTCAACTGAACTGTGAACTTCATTTCACAATCAAAAAGGTGTTTTTGATTATGATTAGAAAATTATTGATTAAAACAAAGGTAGTATAAGATATCTTTATCTCACGTTGACCAAAGGTGGAACTTAAAGTGGCTTGACTCTCTTATTTCAGTAGTTAACTTTTGGAGTATGGTAGTTCTAAGTGCTTAAATACCTAATAATTTGCTTGAAAGATTTTATAATCGTATTAGTCTTTTTAAGTTCAAATGAAGTAATTTTGAGTTTGAAAGATTTAGATGAATGATCTAAATTTACTATGATTTTTCACAAATGTCCTAAAGTATAATTTATTTTCTTAATTAAGAATTCGTATAATTTTTGGACAATATTAACCTTTTAATTATTATTAATTATATATTATATTCGTAATTATATTTAAATTATTTCCTTGTTGACCGTACTTTCAATTTATTATGATTTTCGTAACTTCCTTGTATAAATTTGTATCTTTATTATGGTAAAAAATTGAAAATATTGTTTTAGTGAAGTATAACACAAAATCTTTTCTAATATGGAATTTTATGTTTTAATTATAACCATGAACAATCTGGAAAATTTCATCCGTCGTCGGCAGCCCTTACACATATATACCACATTATATATACAATATGACATATATAATTATGTACAGTAAGAAGTCCGAATTTATATATGGTATTTAGTATATATACCTCATATTATATACAATAATACCTTATACATAATTCTTACCGAATTTGTGTTTAAATTTTTTTTATATAGTAAATATTACTAAAACAGTAGTAAACAACATGATCATGCATACATATTTTTCTTTTATAAATGTATTTGATTATATTATACTTTAATATATCCGCAATCTATAATAGTTATGTTCTGTGTTTTAGTATATATATACCCCATATTATATACAATAATACTATATACTGACATATAGTTCTTCTTCTATATGATATACATATTTTATATTATATACATATTTTTTATAGGATGGCCAAAATGTAGTTCTTCTTCACCGTTGAATTCTCAATAAACTCTAGAATGTATGACATTCAAAACTCTAATATACCAAATGTTTCATATGTTTTGAATATATAGAATATTAAGCACAAAATTTCTAGCTAGATTATGTCGGATAAGTTTTGTATTTGTCGGCCATCGAAAGTTTTCTTCTTCACCGCCGAAATCTCAATGAACCCTAAAATGTATCACATTCAAAACTACATTTTCATTTGATTGTCTATTTAATTGAATATCTAAAATATACCTAATATACCTAATGTTTCATATGTGTTGAATATATACAATACTAACCTCGAAATTTTTAACTAGATTATGTTCGAGAAGTTTTGTATTTGTCGGCCGTCGAATGTCTTCTTCTTCACCTTCGAACTCTCTAAAATTTCAAAGTAAAAACCGTAATCCACGTTGGAAGGAGTAGACAACCGTTTTTGTAGAAGGAAAACATGGGTTTTCCACTTCTTTCCAAAACTGTATCCGACTATTTTTCCATTTAAATATTTGTTATAAATCAATTAAATAATAAAAATTGGTATTAAATTAATTTGGGCCCATTTCTTTCCAAAACCGTATCCGACTATTTTTTCCATTTAGATATTTGTTATAAATCAATTAAATAATAGAAAATGGGTATTAAAGTAATTTGAGCCCTACATTTATGTAATATACTAACTCATTTAAGACTTTTGTGAAATTTATTAGTAATTTGGATCCTTCATGTAATATCATATAGCAATTTAGGCTATATGAGTTAAAGACCCTTTGAGTTTTAAAAAAGTCAATCCAAACAAAACACAAATGTTGTAATCTTATGCAAGTGAAATAGTATGCTTGATTCTCTCTATATATGCTTTTTTTTTTTTAATGATACTGGAGTTACTATTTTGACTTACAGAAATAATTGGTTTGTGAATTATTTAATATTTTTACAATTCCTACTCAAAATTCAATATAAACATAAACACTTAAACTAGGATTTGGATTTGCATAACTAGAACCAGAAATTTTGTGATACATGAGAGTCATTAATGACCTGACTAGTTGAGAAGCTCTTAAAGCACGTTGTGCTTGTATATAACGATTGCATTTCATGGCAAGTCATTTTAACCAACACGAAAATTCCCAAAAGGTTATGTTAGTCCAACTTAATTATTTTCTTTTTCTAATTATAAAGTCCTCACTTGAAAAACGAAAGTCAACTTAATTCAACGATAAATAACATGATATCAATGATTTGGTCTACTAGAAGGAGGACGACTTAAACCTCCAACCCTGTGGTTAAGGTCCACATGCTCTCACCATCCGAGTTATGCTTTAAAGAATGTAAATTAAATACATTACTTAATTAAATTATTGCTATTTAAATTGAAGCAAAAAAATAATTATACCACTCTTTTAAAACAACAAATGTTAGCTAAATTTAAATTATAAATATGAAATTTAGTTTATACTAGAGTGTAATTTATGTATTATTTTTTATAATAAATTTGGAATACAAAGTGACAAATAGACCATGAAAGCAAAGCAGTCAACCTCAAGTTAGCCTTCACTTTCTTTATTATCTTAAATCTATTTTTTTTTTCTTATAGTCCTACCAAACAAATCTAAGCTTCTTCTCTTCTTCTTTTTTTTCATGGTCAAAATTAATGCAAATTAGGCTATTTTTTCATGAAAAGGGAGAGAAAAAAAAAATTAAAATTTCAAAGTCTTTTGGTTGAACTTCTTTATTTTTGTTGATTGGATTAGAACTACCAGTTTAAACAAGTGGCTAGTCAAATTTAGTAGATTAATTTCAATATATACATTATACTTTTAATTCTCCAAAAATTCTTGTAGAAAAATTGTTAAAAAGTATGATTAACGATAAATTAAACTATATTGCATGCATCGACTCTTATTATGATTCATTTGGAAAAACTTTAATTTATATGAAACTCATGATTGTATCCATTAAATAGATTGTAAATAGATCAATACTTTTCTTTGAAATTGTCAATATATTTTACTATACTTTACCTTTTTATGTACAGTTGTTGAGAAGAGTGTTATTTGATAATTATTCTACTTTTAAGATTTTATTTATGAAAAAGTAAGTTGATAAAAAACAACACTCTAATCCCTATATTTCTTTGCTTTGAATTTTCAATATTGTTTTCAAAATTCAAAGTGGGCTTCAGAATAATTCAAATTGCTTTTTATGAAATGTGAAAGGAATTGTTGATTCAAAGTCATATACTCTTGATTTTAATTTAGAAATAAAAATGTTGAAATCTTTTTAAAAGAATATTACCACTAACATTTTCTCTATAGTTGTATTTTCTTTAAGTGAAAACTATTAAAAATAACCATAATATATATAAAAAGAAAAGAGAGAAAAGAGAAGTGGATTTTGACTGTTGTGGAAGAGAAGCCCAGATGATGTGAACCTCTAAACAAAGAAAAAAGAATTATATTTTTGTCTTTAGAAAAGAAGAAAGAAAAGGGAAAATCAAAGCATATATTGCCAAACCCTTTATTAGTAATTCTCAAAATGAATTATTATTTTGGTCAATTAAAATTGGTGTTGAAGATTCTTTTCTCACACCCTTATTCTCAACAACATTCTCTCTCTTTTGTTTTTCCACACCTCTTTAATTCTCTTTTTCCTTTTTCTAAAATGACAGAGATGAGATAAGTTCAAATCATCCTCAATTATCATTCTTTCCCACAAAATTTAACTAAACTAAAACAAAAGGAATATGAACAATATTTATAACATTCTCTCACCTAATTCAATTATATTCCTCTTTTATCATAATTACTATTCTCCATTTTTTAATCATACATCTTCAATCAAATCTCTAACATACCTCTATCCATAAACAACACCAAACTTTATACACTTTGAATATTTAAAAGAAAAAAGATGCATATTATATATTCAACATGTGCTATATATGTATACACATATATGTGTATCTTATGCTCAATAGTACGGTAGTGGGAGTTGAAAAATCAAATCATATTATTCATATTTGGAAGGATAATATAATATATAGATATGAGTACAAATTATATATTTCCACCCAACAAAATCCATCACAGGAGTTCTAATTTATAATTTTTGTATTAATTTTAGAATCTTGTGTATCTTTTATTTTGTTTTTATTCTCTTGTGTCAAAATCACCGAATGAAATTACTATAATACATATAATGACATATTTTATTGTGAATGGGAAAAAGAAATTTAGATTCATGCATGAGCTTTTAATATTCTCCACTAGAATTTTAGTTTAAAATAGTTCAACTAAAATCCAAATTTTCCCAAAAAAAAAAAAAAAAAAAAGGCTAACCTATCATGATCACCCAACCTTTAATTGATTTGTAGCGAAAGAAGTAATTAACTTTTTGAATCCAAACATGGACCTACTAATGATCAATGTAACAATGAAATAACTATACATTAAATTAATACTAATCAATGTATTATTATTATATTCATCTCTAACCACAATTCAAATGGTTTCACATTCCTTAAAAGGTAATTACAATTCAAATCTCTGACCACATTATATTGTATTGTATTTATTTATTTATAAAATCAACCTTCACTGAACAACCTAATTTTGAATAATTCATATATATGGTATCAAGTTTATGAAATTGAAGGACAAAAGCTTGGTTTTTGGACAAATAGATGCCTTCACTTTTCATTTTTGTTTGTATCTAAGTTTTGGATTAGTTTTTATTTGATCGATAAGTTTTAAAATATTACATTTAGTCTTTTAAGTCTTCTTTTTACTTTTTTAGTTTGATTTCAATGAAATCATAAGTTTCTAAATGTTAAAATCTTAAATGCTGAGAGTTTGGATTTTATTTTAATTTAGTTTCTTCAATTTCAAAATTTTAAATATTTATTAAATATTCATTTTTTTTTTATCTTTATATAGTGTAAAACTTAATTGGTTATAATTTGTTTTCATTATTTTAAATACATTTTTGATAGTATTTAATAAAAAAAAGAAGGTTAAAAGTTTATATCTTGAAAATTAAGAAATTATATTATTTTAAAGTTTAAGGATGAAAGTATCAAAATAAAAACTAAACTTTAAAATATATTTACAAAGCATGGCTGCCGGCCCACATAAAAAGGCCTAATTGATTTTTATACTAATGATGTTAAGTTTATATTATAAGGAATAATTTAGTTTTGTAGTAAAGTTTTAAACTAAAATGGTTTTTGGCCACATTGTCCCTTCCCTCCCTTCTCCTTAATTGAATTGACTATTTTTCATGGTATTAAAATGATGAGTATTGTAGTAGGGGTGTCACCAAATTCCCTCCATTTAATTATTCTGCCCCCGCACGTGCCTATCTATTTTAAGGTAAATGCTTAAGTTAGAAATTTGAAAGACAATAAGTATGTTTGATGTTGAATGGAAAACTTATTTCTTCATTCACGTTCTTTTTGTTTTGACTCTTCTTTTTTATTCATATATGATTATAGTTTTCAGCTAGGCTTACTCTTCGATGGATTTCTGTTAGGTTGAGGTTGACTAACCTACAACATTCTTACTTAACACTTTTAGAATTTTCTTTCTTTTTGAGTATGTGCGCTTATGCTAGGTTTATCAATCCTTAGCCATTATTGATGGGCTCAACTTTGCCTCAACAAGATCGACCAAACTTGTTTTTCTTAGCTTTTTGGACTCGCTTTTCTCCTTTTTGTTTGCTATTTGTTGACTTTTTTGTTCTTGATTTCATAATCACTTGCAACAATTTAATACCTTCCTCTTATATTTATCTTTTCAAAATTAATCTTTATTGATATTAGTTAAATAAAAAAGAACGGATTTTCTTCTAATGAAATATGTGAATGTCTTCTAGGAATGATGGTAAGTACACTATTAGATAATAAAAAAATCAACATACAAAAGAAAGAATGAATTTAAGACGTATTAAAAGTATGGGAACAAAAATTAGATATTTAAATAATTTTACGGACTAAAATTGAACAAAATTTTAAATATAAAAATGATAATGGTATTTTATATTTATTTTTACCTTTTAAAATTCATCACTATATCTATAAATTTTATTTCAATTTAGCTTGTTATTTTATTTCACTTCCAATTCTAAATTTAATTAATCAAAATTATAAATTATGATACTAAATGATGGTGTCATATAAACACTTCTCTTAATTTTGAGTATAGATTAAAAAACAAATTCCCAATGAATTTATAAATGTATAAATGGAAAACAAAAACGTAAGAAAGAAAAATTAATATGTGCAGTTTTCTCAAATATATATGATCATTTTATAAAAACATTTCTTAAATTTTACAAACAAAAAACATGAAAAACTATAAACAAGATGTATCTAAAAACAATACACAAAATACATTATTATGAATTTGACTTTCAATGATCATTGGTGTGTTTCTTGGTTACATGGTTAGTTCATCAATGAAGTCATAAAAAATAAATTTACTCAAATTCTAACATAGATGTACATATGATCATACTTAAGATGAATATTAAGAATTGAAATGATGATTCATATCATTTTAATTATGATAGCTAAAATAGCAATGCAAAAAGAAAGAAAGTGTGTAAAAGTGGATTATTGGACAAATAGGAGACACGTGGCAAAGAATGAAGGGGAATCCGATGCTAATGATACTTAAATTGTAGTTAATCATATAATTTACTTAAAAAAAAAAAAAAAGAAATTAGCCGACATAGGCACAGATCTATTAACCGAAAGCAAATAAAAAATCAAATTATTCATAAATCATAATTGCTTCCCATAAAACAAACGTGACAAAATTAATTTAGAATGTACATTGAACAAAAAAACAAAAACATTATAATATAATTAATTCCAAGTATCTAAATTACATGAACCAATATCAATATGTTTGATAATGAATGAATAAATAAATAAATAGAGCACGAGTAATAATGGATTTTATTTTATTTTATTATTTTTAAAAGATAAGTACGGTAATATTTTATAGTTAAATGATCCACAGTTTTTTTTTTATAACTTTTTTAAAAAGTGGTTATATATTTTACTTTTTCTGAAAAAAACAAAAACAAAAAAACAAAAAAAAACAAAATGTAAACAAATCGATAAGTGTACTTTTTTTTTCCAAGTAAATGAATACACAAATAAATACGTTGTTGTAAAATATAAAACGTGTTTAAACAAGAAATTAAGAAATTAAAAAATAAGCAATGACACACAAAAAGAAGTACTACTAATTCAACAAAATATAAATAATAAAAGGTGATCAAAGCAATAAAATTGTGTTAAAAATAAATGGTTGATATGCTTTTAATTCTTCTTTTTCTCATAATTTTATTTGTATAAAAAATCGATGGTTGTAGCAATTTAATTAGATTAAAATATTATTGTTTCGATCATATATTTTATTCTAAATTGCAATATTTTTTCCTATTTTAAATTTAGTTCATCAAAATTATTTTTAATCAAAATAAAATTTAGTGGAATAGTTCTTATTATTTTCATCTAACATCATAATAAAAAAGAATACTTGAATTGTTTAATTATAGAAATCAACATTAGGTTGACAAAGTAGACTTATTCTTAAAATTTATTTTGATCAAATATGATCTAAATTTTCACGGTTAAAAAGTATAAAAGTTACTATGTAACCGACTCCAAAACAAAACCATTCAAGAAAATTTATTTATTTACTTCATAAGTTTCGATGAATATATGTGTGTGGTTATTTTTTTTTTACTTCAAAAGGGTACTTTTCCAATCTAATGAGTCTATGTGTATAAGTTTAAGAACTAAAAACGTACTTTTTAAAACTAAGGGACTATTTTTCAAAACTTGGGAACAAAAAATGTACTTTTTTTTTAGGAATAATAATTAATTGTATAACATCTTTTTTAAAAAATGTTATAAATATAACAAAATTTATCATCGATAGATTCTATTGTTGGTGTAGACTTCTACCATCAATATGACTACTAAATCTAAATTTTGTGATATTTGTAAATTGCATTACTTGCTATATCCATCAATATATTGTATGTGATCGCTATATTTTTAACGGTGTCGAAAAGAAATGGTATTTGAAATGTGTTTTTGTGATATTAAATATTTGGTATATTTCATAAAATAGCTATATTTATGGAATATTGATTATATAATACAATTAAGTTTTTTTTTTTTTACCCATAACAATTGGAAAAAAAAACAAAAGAATTGTTAGGAGATGGAAACATCCTTTTCCATGGACAACACAAAAAAGAGACTACGTCCATTCCTTTAACTCTTAACCTCACAAAACTCCATAATTATTCTAATTAATCTCGATCATCTCCATTTCATTATGTTACTAATCATATCTAATATATTGCCCAAATCTTTCTTCCACTATTAAAAATTTGCCTTTCTTTCCATTTATCATACATGCTATATGTCTATTAACATTCATTATCGTTGATACATCTTAATTTAAACAAATCAATTATTTTAGATAAAACTTTGAGTGTTTCGTAATCGTAGGATATAGTTTTTTAAGTATATTTTAATTAAAAAAACTATCAAAAACATTTCAACAAAAATGAGTTTTTCTGAAAAATTAAATGATTTGATTTTTAGTTTTAATTTTTTAGAAATTAAACGTATAAACTTTACTTATATTGCTAAATTGTTTGTTCTGCGATATAATTTTTTGTCAATATTTTAAGAAATAACCAAAGTCAAGTTATAAAATTAAACTTTGTCATTTAGCTATTATCAACTCTTTTACTTAACAAACATCACATTTATCCGTTAATTTTTTTTAAAAAAATAGACTTAATTAATTTTTAAAATCAAAATTCAAAAGAGTTACTAAATGAGTCTCTTGCTATAATAGTTATGAATGATGGAGAGATTTGAACCTTTAACTTTAATTATAGTTAAGTTATCTTCATTCAAGTTGGCCAATAAAACATTAGTTATTGTGTTTTAGCTGAAATTAATGAAAAAACGATAAATAATCCAAATACGATAAGTGATGAATTATAATATGGTTGTTTTTATTAAATATCAAAAGATGATGTTGATAAACTTGAGTATAACTAAACTAATTAATCCAACATATGTTAATTCCACTTGAAAAGTCAAAAGCTACGTACAAGCATTATTAAGTAAAAAAGAAATACAATGTTTATTAGGGTTAGTTGAAAAATATCCTTTGAATAATGTATTGTTTTGTTTTGTTTAAAAAAAATATACAGATTTGTTGGGTTTAGTTATAATGGTCACGTAGTGGTTCTGTGATTTACTCAATTACAAGTTATAGTAATATGAAATTGAAAATTAATGAGTCTAATTGGGCATTGCCATTGGCATTATATTATTAATTATGAACGTTATTCTTTAAAATTGGGATTGAAAACAACTTTGAAACGTCAAACAAATTCAAATGCCTTTAAATTCCCTTAATTATCATACTATAATATCTAACAACAAAACATACACGTAATTGACATTTTCATACACTTCTTTTAAAATACATATAAATATATATATATATTGTGTTGGCATGCAAAAAGCATAAAAAAAAAATAATAATAATCTAAAATATATTTATTTAGTGCTTTTAATTAAAATATGGTCCAAAAACGGGTGGGAAGTGGGAACACCCCTTAAATAATGTTACTTAGCTTGGTGAGATTCTTTTTTTTTTTTTTTGTTTCTAATGTTTTTAATGATTTAGTTAGATGTAGATAAATATGAAATTAATTGACCATTTATGAGGTAATCCCACAGTTTGCATAAATATATATTTTTTCGTACAAGGATTTAAATATTTGATTTGGTTGGTTAGGTTTTTCTTGTTTAAAAAAAAAAAAAAGATTATTTATTATTTGGTAGGGGTTCACTTAATTTTGTAGTTATCGTAATATAATGGTTATTAGGCAAAAGAAGGCGTGGAAAAGTTCGCAATGGAATGAGTTTGATGATTGGGAGGGGGATGCCAACGGAGTCTCTTGAATGGGTCCCACTGCCACATCATTAGTCCACTTGTACGGTTTCAAAGTTTGACCAAATTCTGATTTGGACTTTGACCTTAATTATATGACTTCCTTTAATTTACAAATATGGTAAAAATGTTTCCACTTATTTTAATTAATTAAAAAGAGGGATGTATTTTGTATTTTCTTTGTGTGTAAATATGGTGAATTTAATGGGAAGAGTTTCATTGGTTTAACAAAGTTTATACCAAATTCAGTGACTCAAATTACAACCCATCATAGTAATGGAATCACAAAAGTTATGTATTATTCAAAATTTAGAGGATTGAAAAACAATTATCTGGATAATGAATATTGATAGAAATGAAATTGGATTTTCTTTTGTAAAAATAAAAATCATTAGATTTGAAGAGACAGAAAATGTCTTAGTCACTAATACGACAAAAAGCACCGAATCTAAGAGACAAACCTACATATTTTTATAAATATAAATATAAATGAGAAAAGAAGTTCCTTACTTTACTGCCAAACTACAAACTTTTTTTTTTATTTATATTTTCCACCTTTTAACTTCTTATTTTATTCATCTTGCCCAACTCAATATTTGCAACTTAACCCTCCACAATTTAATTTTTTTTATTAAGTTTTCTTTAAGAACAATATATAATCAATATGAAAATTTAAATATTATTATCAAACTTTTTGGTTACATTTTGAAAATTGGGAGTGAAATGTGAAAGAAGGAAAAGTTATTTTAATTAAAAAATAGAATAAATGAAAATAGTGATCAAAAGATCTCTAAATTTAACAAAGTGGAAATGTCAAAAAATGTTACTTGCAAGTATGAAAAGCTTGATCATTATATTAGACATAATTTAATAAGACTTATTTTATTTTATTTTTTTAATTTTTCTTACCATCTTGGGTTCCTCTAATTGAATGAATTATCATATAATAATTGTATTAAAATTCACCAAAATACAAAACCTTTACCCCTTTTTTTTTTTTTTTTAATTAGGAAAAATAAATATAATTTATATAGTTAATAGTTAATGGCTGTCTTTTTTAGAATTTTCTTTGATGTGGATGTGGACAAAGCAAAACAATATGCACAAGCCTAACCTAGTACATTCTTATCTTTTCATTCATTAATTATATATATTTTTTCTTTTTTTTCTTAAACTAAAAATGAAAAACTTTTATGGGATATTGAAGAATGTCTCACCCTCCTCTATTTCTTTTGTGTATTTTCAAATGTTGGATCTTAAATTAGATGAAAACAAAAACTAGTTTTTATCTTGCCTTGGAACTTGTATATGCATAAAAATAGTATTTGAGCTTTAAAAAATATGCGTAAAAATATTGTTTTCGAAAATAAAAATCTTAATTTTATGTTAAAAATTAAAAAATAAAAAATAAAATAGTTATGAAACAAGATAATGTTATTATTTTATTAAAAAAAACTATATTGAAAAAGGTTTTAGAATTTAGTTCAAAATTCAAATATTACAACTAATAAATTAGTGAGAAAACACACACGAGAAAAAAGTTCTAAAAAAACAAACTAAATTATTGAATGGAGCCTAATGGAGGTCTTATTTGGTAATTATCTGATTTTTAATTTAAAGTTGTTAAAAATTAAGCTTTTTAAGATTTAAAATTTAGCATAAAATCATCCTTTGAGAGAAAGACAAAAAAATTATTGTAAAAATGGAAAGAAAATACAATTAATTTTAAAAATGAAAAAAAAAAATAAAAGTAACTAAGAAATATCTTAAGGTGTAAGAAAAGTTCATTAGAATAGTTGGAAGTGAATTTAATTTCATAAACTTCTTTCTAGATAGTTTATGAAATTAGCTTTGAAACCATAAAACCTAAACTTATTTTTTTTTTTTTTTTTTTTTTTTTGAGGTGAGGAAACTTAATTACTTAATTTTGTAAGTACACTTTGTATTAAAACCCACATTTAATAGTTTTTATAAAAATGATAAATGGGTTTTCGACACGTGGGAATAACTACTGCCCACCCTATCATATATATATAATAGAATACATTTGAATATAAAAGTTGATTTTTTTTTTTTTTTTTTTTTTTTTTGTGGGGGTCCAAATAAATGTGTATGAACCCATAGAAGAAACAGAATATTGAAAAAAAAAAATGCTCAGTTGATGTTGAACTTCTTTTGATATGTACTTTTCTTTCCCTTTAGTTTTCTTTTAAAAATATATTATTATTACTAAAGTTATTTTTAAATATGATAAAATGATACAAAATATTTACCAACAATAACAAAAAATATCATAGTTTATCTTCGAGTAATTACAATAGATCAAACATAGACTATTATTATATGTATCATAATAAATATAAATACTAGTCTATCGTGATGTATAATTTATAGATCGTTATATTTTGCTATATTTATAAACATCTTTACAAGTTTTGTTTTGAAAAGAAAATCTTTATTTTAAAATTATAATTTGGTTTTGACATGCTTTGGTTCTTCACAATCTTATGAGTGTTCACACGTAGAAAGGATTAAGTGATGGAGGAGTTTCTTCAAAATCTTTTTGTGTATTTATTAATACATTATTTTACATGTGATTTTTTTTTTAATTTTATAAAAAAATTCGTTAAAAATACAACGTCATACAATTAAAATTAGTGGACCTAATTCATGAAATGAAAAAGTTAAGGTCAAAATGAAACTATGTCTCTCGAGTCTTCTACTTGTGTGTATGATAAATTGCAAATTAAAGCAAAGTTTACGACTCCATTCCTTTACTATTGGTGTAGAGATAAACCACATTTTCTCACTTTATTTTACTTAATATTGAAAATTACCTTTTCATTTCCCAAGTCTTTTTTTTATATATATAAATTTGTGTTTAGTTTCATAAGTTTTTTTTTTTTTAATTAATCAATAATTTTTAATGGGAATAAACTCATTTGTACATAGAATTTTCTAAATATATTTTTTTAGTCCATAAGTTTTCAAAAATGGGTTTAAAAAGATCTTTAAATAATCTTTACATTTATTTTAAATAATTATATCACATTTTCAAATTAGAAGAATAATTTATTAAAATCATACCATCTTTAAAATTATTTTTTAAAAATTTAAATATCATTATAATTATTTTTAAAAAATCAAACAAAACATACTTCTAAGACATTTTCAGTCTATTTTTTAAAATTTATGGGTTAATTAAAGGGTACATCTAGAAAATTCAAGAAACAAACGAGTCTCTTGTTATAAACACAAAACCCAAAAATATACATTTTTAAAACTTAAAACCAAACACACATATTCTTTAAAACTGAGTGACTAAATTAATAATTTTTCCTTCTAAATTTCTACATTACAACCAATTATATGCAAAAAGTAAAAATCAATACGAATGATTATTCGTGATTTTAATCAATTTACTCTCAAAATTAGTGGCGTCTTTTCCTCTTTTTATGATGATTGGTGAGAAGAAATCAAACGTATGATTTCAAAATTACAAACCAAGTTGAATTATACCCTCTCCACATGCATATATATCTAACTGAAAGTATGATATAATACCAATACTAATAGTTAATCCAGTGATAAAACCATAATTTAGTCTCTCTATACTTAGATTCAAACTCATCTCCTTGTATTTATTTTAAAAGAACTTGTCCTTTTTTTCTTCCTCCTCCATTACACATTAAATAAAAATTAGTTAAATCAATATCATCTTTTTTTTTCTTCAAAATTCTTGTATATTCTAATGAAATAAGGTCAAATAAAAAAAATTTGACATTTCATGATAACCATTTGTTTTTTTCACTTTTTAATTGTATCGTCTACTCACTACTTTTTTATATTGGAATTTGTTAAATTCAAAATTTAAAAAAAAAAAATGGTCGAAAATTCTATGTATATTTTTAGTTTTCTAAATTTAAAATTGAATTTTGAAAATGATTTTTTTTATAAAAAAAAAATTGACAAATTATTTACCCTCCATCCAACAAAACTATCTCTTAATTTTTGTATGAAAGGTAAATATTTGGTTAAATATTCTATTTTCTTTTAAAAATCTATCAACAAATTTTAAAACAAAATTGAAAAAACTAAAAGAAACCAGAATGTATAAGTAGGGGATGTCATTTTCCATCTCCATCTCCGCTTACCATTTCATTCTCCATCGACATGAAATCTTCCATGGAGACGGTCGGATTCTTCGAGGAATTCGTGGGGATGGGATTTCCGTTATTTATTTTTTAAAAAAACAATTAAATTGAAAGAAAATTATAAAAGAAATTAACAAAATATTTATACGTCATAAAAAAATTATGTGTAATAAATTTTATGTTGTTAGTGTTTTTTTATCAGATAAATAATTTGTTTTTTCTTTAAAAAAATCTTTTAATTTAAATTATCACGGTAGAAAAATTCTAATTAGACCTATCATTAAATGGTCTATAATGGTTAGTTTTATATCATAATTTAAATTTAAAGATAAATTGGCTAATTTTAACGTAAGAAACTAATCAAGGAAATAAACACATATATAATTTAAATTTAAATATTGAATTTGAACATACTCATTGTGTAGGTTAAGTGTATTATTTACATAATAATAATAATAATAATAATAACATAACTTTTATTTTTTATTTTTTCGTTGAAGCAATAAATTATGATTATTTAAGGAAAGATATAAACAGAAGTTGCATAAAATGAACATAGAAAAGAAAAAATAGAAAAAGGTTGGGACATTCTTCAGTCGGCAAAATCAGAGAACAATTCCAATATGAATTCTCTCAATCTCTCTTAAAAAAACAACGAATATGACCGACATTTATTTAATTCATATCCAAATATTACATCCCCTGTTTTTAATCAGTCAAAATAAACTTTTAAAAATTTTCCTTTTTGCTTTTGGATTATTGATTTAAGCTTATTACTAATCATCCCAAAAATTTCAAATACAAATTCTTAAAACACAGAGACTTCCACTGTTCATATTTCGGCTCCCCATCGTGTTTTTAAAAATCCCCCATTTTTCCTTTCTCTTTAAAATCTCCGATTCAAATTCAAATTCAAAGATCCTCTGTTTTTCCCTTTTTTCTTTTTTTTTTTTTTTCTCTTTGTTGGGTTTTCGAATTTTTATTAAAGAATTTGTATGTGCTCCTTGAAAGTGGCGAATCGGCGAGGAATTGGAAGTGACTTGGCACAATTTCCAAGTGGCGGCGCCGGAGATGGAGACGGTGACAATGGTGGCGGCGGCAGCAGCAGCAGCGACGACCCTCATAGACTATTATATGGTCAACGTGATGACGGCGATTATTACTCTGCCGTTGGAGAAGTTTCCACGATTGTGTCTACGTTAACTAATGTAATGTCTGGGCAGGCGGCTCCCGATTGGGGCTACGGCGGGGGGCAGGGTTTTCCGAGGGGTTTTGTTTCTTCCTCTTCTTCTTCTTCGACGACATCGGCATCGGGTTCTTCGGGTTCGGAGCTGAACTATGTTCCGGGGATGAGTAGTTATTGGGTTGGCCAAAAACGAATGCGTGAAGAAGAAATTAGTGCTCAAACACAGCATGATATTCATTCTGTTTCGAGGGGTTTTAGTTTTATTAGGGGTTTTGATCATCATTTTTCTCAACCACAATCTTCCATTCCTCCAGGTTCGTCTCCACCATTCCCAACCACTATATTCCACTTTGTTTTCAATCAACCTTTCTTTTTCTTTTTTACAAATCAACCAAACAAATAATAAGAAGAAAAATAATCATTCGAATATAACCCGAAAGGAAACTTTTCATATTACCACAGTTTCGTGTTTTCTATTATCATCCTCTAGATTTTTTGTTTAACTTCTTGAAACATATAGGCAATAATGGTAGGAGAAGAATAACAAAATTATTTAATTTATAAGTGGGATCATTTTTATAAGTTTAATTTTAAAACCAAATATTCAAATAACCATGAATTATTTCTAAAGTTTTGTTGTTTATTTTGAAAGTACTTTCAAATTCTAATCTATATAGTTTGAAAAAATAACGAAATTTTGAGGAAAATAAAAAATAATATGATTTAGACAAACCTTAATAATTAAGCGTTGAGTATATTTAGTGAAGGTTAATATGGTGGATTATAATCTTCATTTTAATTTGGCTTTGTAATATTAATTAATAAGCAATATAACAGTACAAAATATTTCAATTTTATTTCCTTTTGGGTATTAAATTTTTTGTTCACATTGTTAATCAATTACTTCCATTTTTCTGTAGTCAAAGAAGAGGTTCCACCTCCACCGCACACCGCCGTTTCAACTCCCGCCGCCGCCTTCGCAGCCTCGTCGATGACATCCAACGACGCGGTAGTCATCGGCGAGAGAAGACGACGATACAGAGGAGTACGACAACGTCCCTGGGGGAAATGGGCGGCGGAGATTCGCGACCCACATAAGGCGGCGAGAGTTTGGCTTGGCACCTTCGATACGGCGGAGGCTGCTGCTCGAGCCTACGACGAAGCAGCCCTCAGATTCAGAGGAAATAGAGCAAAACTAAATTTCCCTGAAAATGTCAGATTAATTCATCCGCCGCAACACATTCCGGCGTCCGCCGCGCCCCAAATTGCTCCGCAGCAGACGGCGGCGTTTCAGAGCCAAAATTACCGAGATTACATTGAATATTCCAATTTGCTTCAGAACCCCGGCGATATTCTCGGGCAGCCTTCGAGTTTACTGCAACAAATGTTCTATAATGCGCACTTGCCTCCATTTGAATCCTCGTCGTCGACGGCTCCGGCACCGTCGATGTCCTCTGTTTCGAATTCTGTTTTTTTCACTCCGACATTGCAACAGCAGCAAATGGGGATTTTCCGACAGCCGCCGCAAAATCAAAATCAGGGTGGCTCCGATTACTTTCCGGCTACTTCATGGGATGATTCCGGCGGCCAGTATCCTTCTTCGTCGTCCGGTTGATTATATGATTTTTTTTTTCCCATTTTCATTAGTAAAATAAAAGCATTTTTATTATTGGTTTTTTGCTCGGGAGTTTGTCCATCCATTTTTCAGTTCTTAGAAATGATACTTTTTCATTTTCATTTTTTTCCTAAAAAAATTAAATTTCTTTATTCTAAGTTTTGCATGTATTTATATATAATTATCATATGATGAACATGAAATTTTCTTCACTCTTAAAGGCCACATTATGGCATTATTTCATTACATTGAATGTTCAATTATGTTAGTTAATTGAGTTTGAACTCATTCAAACATGTTTATCTAAAAATTCATCTTCATGTTCGAATAATCTAACTTGCATTGCATTTAACAAGTTTGTGGATTTAATTTTTAATTATTTTTCTTTTTAGGATATATGAAATAAAAAATTGTAATTTAGAAATCAATACAAGATTGTTGTATTAAATTTAATCTAATAGGTAATTTTTTCGTTCCTTCTTGTAATACTGTAAACAAGAAGATTAATTGTCTCGTTCATGAGTTGTTTGAAATTTTATTCAAAAAGGGAGAAAAAAGAATTATTCGATGTATGTGAAAATATTCTTGTTGTTTGTTGATACATTGATGCAATTTGTATCAATTACTTATATTTTTGGTCAAATGATTGATCATATTATTACCATTTTCTTTCTCAATTACTTTGGACGGTTCGTCTATGCTATTATTAACTTGTCTTTTATTTCCCAATAATAATTTAAATATATTTAGTAATTATATATGTTTGTTCGTTGTTACTTCAACCTTTTACTGCACTTCAATTCCAACTCGTTTCTCTTGAGCTTGTCTCAATTTATAAGTTAATGAATAATGATCATTAAGGTGTTGTTGTTACTTATGTATAACTATGGCGCAAGTCAGTGTTATTTAGATAGTTGGATTATTGAATGCAACTAATTTGATTATTTCTAGTTGATTGTTTTATATTTAGCCAACTCAAATTTCGAAACTTTCATTTTTTTTATTTTTTTTGTTTGGAATAATGCATGTGTGTTCCTCTTGATTATATTTTACTTAGAGTTTAAGCATGTTTCAGGCGGCTTTAATCTTTAAGTGTAATAAATAAATTTTATGTTGGTTGATTTTATATTTATTCTATTGTTTTCAATTAAAATGATTCGATTTGAGTATATTCAACATTGAACTAATTTGTGGATTGCAAACAACCAGAATAAGAAATCGAATTTAATTGAATGAACAAGTAATTAACATAATCAGCAATAATACAAAAAGGGAAAAAGGAATTTGCGTCCCAAAAATTTCAAGATATCTTTATGGTCCTAACACATGTCCTTTCCTTATTCATAAATGAGACGCACGTGTTTGTATACAACAAAATAAATAACTAAGTTTTACAAAAAAAAATTTTTTACATCTATTTTTAAATATACTAAAAGAATTAAAATATTAAAAGTATATATAAAAACATAATAAAATATGTCCACATGAAACAAGATAAACTATAATATAAATAATTTTTTTAATTAAAAGAAACATGGTAGTTTTTAGTAATGAAAGTAGTTCAAAGTAACAACCAACAATTAATTAATATTAATATCATATTTCTCACATAACATATCGTAAAAGAAACTCATACATACATATATATATGTATATAAATAGTGTTTTTCTTTTGTAAACGAAAGATACAACTATCAATTATTTCAAAAGAACTTAATTATTTTCTAAGATTATGAAATTACTCTAAATATTTGTGATATGATTACCTTTAATGAAAAATACATTAAATATTAGTTAAAAAAAACTATGATATGAAACAATCATTTATTGTGACACTCAAACACCTAACAATTATTACACCATTCCAGATACTTGTCTAACTCTTTCTAATTTAAAATTGTAAAAGAAATTTTATTTTAAAAACAATTTAACATCTTCAAATATAATAAAATAAACAAAAATAATTATAAATATATAAAAATATGTCGATCTATTTATTATGCAATAAAATAAAATAAAATACTATGTATGTGTGATGATAGGTATATATAATAACCTATAGTAATTGATCGTAAATAAAATATAATAATTGGTTATATTTATAAATTTAATTTTTTTTTTGAGTAATTTTATGATTTTGAAGCCTAAAGTTTTAAAGAAAAAGCTTTAAAGAAAAAAAGAGGGAAAAGTAGTAGTGGATGATGTGAAGTTTACGCCATGAACAATCTACACCTTGTCCTTTCCTTAACAAGAAATATAAATAAATAAAATAAAAAAGCTATATTTATTTTTGCATAATCAATTATAAAGATGCCACGTGGATAAAAAAAAAGTAAGGAAGGTGGGATCCAGGGCGAGGTGTCCGCATTGTGGACTTTGAAAGTAATGACACGTGCGTTAATTGATTTAGGGTTGGGTACACGTGTCTGGGGAGGTCGGTGGAGGGATTGGTGCCTGGTGGTTTACCTACCGCACAACGCAGATTATTTCAATTTTCATTTTCTATACATGAAAGAAGAAGATACATATACACTTCCTTTTCCTTTTATTTCACTTTATTATAATTCATTTTCTTGAACTCTTTATATATATATATATATATATATAAAAGAAGAGTGTATAGTTACACATTAATAGGATCCCAAATGTGTTATGATTCTAAAAAGAAAAGATGAAAAAGCAGTGATACATTTTGATCTCACTTCTTACTTTTCTACTTTTATTTGTAAGGAAGCTGTCACTTCATTCTTTTTTTTTTTTTTTTCTCTTACATATTTTAGGTCAAGCTTTGATTTTCCTCCTCTTACATATTTTATTATTTCAAAAAAGAATAATTAAGAACCTAACTGAAATGATGACCTTCATACTAAATTGATGCATGAGATGGTTGGAAATCAATCTATCGTTAATAGATTGTATATCACTTATACACTATAAGGTTTATCCTTTATCATTATCTTTACCATTGTTACCATTTATAATTATCTTAATTTGATTTATAAAAAAAAATTGGATTTTAAAAATTGGATAATTTATTATAATTACCATTATATTTACAAAGAAATGTCCGAGAGTATTTAAAAAAATAAAACGCTTCAAAGTGTTGAACTGAAAATCCTGAAAAACAAGTGATTGAAAATACAAACTAAAAACACATACAGAATCAATGATAGAATATGATCGTATTTGAATATAGTATGCTTTGGTTAATTCATGAGTTGAGTTTTGTTTGTTTTTCTCTCCTTTTCTTCTCAATTATTTGTACTTTTGATTATTCTATTTACTTACTTATTTATTTATTTATATTTGAATCTAAGTAAAGTTTAAATAATCTTCTTTCAAATATGGGTTTCAAACTCTTATTCATTGTTTTTTATTCTTTTTTTCAACTACTTGGTTTGAAAAAATGGAAAAAGCAAAAGGAAATTATATAACTTATAACAAACATATTTTTTGGACAAAATAAAGGGCTATCCATATGAGTAGTTTTTTGAACTTTTTTTGTTGGGTACATATCAATTTTTTTTAAAAAAAATCAAAATGGTTTAACTTTAATGGGGGGAATCAAATTTGACCCTAAATTTATTAGTGAGTAGAATTAATTTCATCAACTTTTTAACTGTAAATTTAAATTAAGGTTACAAACAAATTTAACCTTAAATTTAAAAAGCAATGATAGGTGAATTTAGTTGAAATTGAATTTAAAGAGTTAAATTTCAAAATGAAATAAATTCAAAATCAAATTGGCTTAGTAGATTTCATTCTCTCATATCTCTCTTGTTCATGTGTTTTCTCAATTTATAGGGTTATTTTGAGAACAAGTAATAAAGAAAAGAAAAACAGTGTAATTAATTGTAAAAGTTTGATAAAAAAAAAATGCCTTTTTTTTTTTTTTGTTTTTTAAAATTAAATTTATAAATACTAATTTCACCTTCAAATTTATAATCTATATTTTATTAATGGTTTAAACTATGTCAAAATTTAAATACTAAAAAAACAACTTTTAATGGATAAAAAATATGTTTAAGTTTTAAAAACAAAAATAAAAGAAGAAATTAAAATTGTTACCATTTTTTACTATTTTTTTAAAGTTTAAAATTAGAATTGAAAATTTACGAGTTCAAATTGTTACTTATCATTCTTTTATAAATGTGAAAAAACCAAACTCTAAATTTGAAAACAGGTAAGACCCATTTGGCAGCAAGTTATTTTTTAATTTTCTATTTTTAAAATCTATGCTTGTTTTCTCGAAAAAAAAGTTAAAAACAAAAACAAATATTTGAAAACTAATTTTTAAAATTTTCACAATTCGACTTCATTCTTGAAAGTATTAATGCAGAGTGAATAACAAAACAAACAACTCATCGAAGAAAGTATATTTGTAAACTTAATTTTGAAAAATAAATGATTTGCAAATTAAATAGTTGTCAAAGATGCTTTAAGATCCTAAAAAATCATTTATATTTTTTAATTTTTAGTCAAATATCATAAAAAGTGAGACATACCTAATTTTTAGAAGAAAAGTATAACTTTCAAAAATAAAAAACCAAACAAAAAAACAGTCATCAAACAAGTCCTAATTTTTTTCTCAAAAGATTAAAAAGTAATTTATTAGTTTTCATTTAGTCTAACATTTTGTTTTTTAAAATTGTGTTTGTTTTATATGAACTTCATCGTTTTTTTTTTCTTTTTTTTTTGCTAATTACGTAAACACAAGTTTTCAACTGCCTTTTTTTCTTAATAGAAAGTTATCAATGTTTTCTTTTAAAAAACAATTTGAAGAAGTGGATGAGAAAACAAAGAAATAAACAAATAGAAGTAGGGTTTATAAATTCAATTATAAAAAATCACAAACTAAAATCTAAGACCTTATTTGTTAATCAATTGATATTTTGTATTTGAAAATAGAGTCTACATCTTTTCAATTTCTTATAATATAATACAAACAATTGATTTCTTAGTAAAATTTTAAAAATAAAAACAAAAATTTTAAAAAATGCTTTTTTTTAGTTTTCAAAATCTGTTCTGATTTTTGAAAACATTGGTGAAAAAAAATAATAAAAAAATTTAAACAGTTATGAAACGTCTACTCTACACCTTACAAATTTCAAGAATGTAGTTCAAATAAAAGAAAAAGTGGAACCTAATAATACCTAACAATTTCTTTCTTTTTTTTTGTTTTTTGTTTGTCTTTTTAATTAATAAAAGGATAGATCAATAAACAACAAAAACAAACCTTACAAATAAAAAAATTGAGTAAAGAAAAAAAGAAGATATGACGAAAATTCTTTGTTTCTGATTTAAAAAAAAAAAGAAAACTAAAATGATTTGTTGTTTGAAATTGAGAAGTGACCCAAACCAAACTTGGAACAAATAATTTAAAAGTTAAAATGTGCACAAATAAAAGTGTTGGGTTTCTAAACCTAATTATCTTTTAAAAATGGATGGTCTAAATTGGGATAATATTTTCTACTTTTTTTAAAATCACCTCCAAAATTGTGCCTCTTATTGAGGCAAACCACCATTGCTAATGACCTTTTCCAAACCATCTACCCTACTACTCTTATCATATTTACGTCTTACTTCATTCTTCTTTCTTCTTCTTCTTCTTTTTTTTTATAGTTCTTTTAGAGTAATTTACATGACTTATTTATTTGAATGAACAACTTATGTGTAATTGAATGGATAATATAGATATTGAATTGTCTTTTGAGTAGTTTAATTTCGAGAGGAGAAAAAAAATGTTAGATCCAAGTAAATAGAAAGTGCAAAAACTAAAAAATCTATGGAAAAATAATCAAAGTTGTATGTAAATAAACACTTGAAATTTTAAGTACAAGTGAAATATAAAGATTCAACTTTCAAGTAAGATTTTTAGACTTTAAATACTTCATTCAATTCTTTATTTGATTAAACGTGAAAAACAAAATTTGCTTTGGAGTACAGCTCTTTCATTCATGAGGATCATACATGAAAAATTCTATAATTTGAATACTTCATTCAAAGTACATAAGCCTAAATTTGAATATTCAAAGATACAAGACTAAAATAGAATGTCACAAAACATAATAATTTAACCCATTATAAATTACAACAGTATGAAAACTTGAGTAAATATTAAACAGTTAAATGGACTCAAATAGTTAAAAAATCCATATTTAGTGTATGCAAAGATCTACAGTTATATGGATATTTCTAGTTGTCAATAATTCAAAGGCCATCTAGATTTATGAAGATGGTTCTGTCTCAATTCTGGCTCATCCAATTCATCAACTGATACATCAGAGTTCAAACTTCAAAGCGGAGCATTAACAATTAGATCTTTTTTTTCTTTTTTTCTTTTTTCTTTTTTTTTTTTCTTTTTCTCTTTTTTTTTCTTTTTCTTTTTTTTTTTTTTTTTTTTGAAGTCCCAGCTTCATGTAGTGACTAATTACACAAAGAATAAACCACAAAGGAAAATAATTCAGTTCATAGAGAATGTTACACAAATTATCAACATCAAAGAGGAGATGAGAAGTAGAAATGACTTTGGCAGAGAAAACACTCTTTCACCTTCCTCCAACAACAATTAATAAGCAGCTGCATAGCATGCCCTATACTTTGCAAAATAGAATAACCAGCATTACCACAACATATAAGAGTATAATTCATACCCGGAGTGAAGAAGTTCTGTTTCTTCCTCTGCTTTTTGACGATTTCGACTTGATTGTTAGAATCATAATTTGTATTGGGAATGCTGATAGGATACGATAGACTTTGTCACTGACGAGTTTCTTTTGAAGGGGCATAGCCTCTGCTTTCCGTAACATTGGCATTGGCAAGAACGTCCGATGCAATATCCCAGCTTCCACTTCTGCGACCCCAACTTGAGTGTCGAGCATCTGATCGAATGGTGGGGGCTCGATGATCGGAACCCAAACTAGAGTCTACCTCTGAGACATTGAGCTGAGGACCAGTGCTCCCTCTACTGCGTATATCCTCGTTAATGTCTTCGATGTTACGTCGCTGGGAAATCTTTAGTAGATCCTCACCAATATCCAGATCATCTTCAACCTTTGAACGTGGATCCCCACCCAAATCGTCTTGTTCAGCTGCACCCATCTCACGCAAAGGAGGAGGGGCTGGAGGAGGTGGTACCTCCTCTTGTACAAAGGCCCGAAAGTTGTTCTTTGAGGGCTTTACTTTTGAGCAAAATACTTCCAGAAAATTATTCAGACAACCTCGATTGTAGACATTCGACCTGCTGTCAGCTCGGTACCGGAAATTTTCATAGGTGGTCTGGAAAAATAGAGTGATTTAAGCTGGTTAATACAAATTAAACATGCACGCATACGCAAAATACAATGCTAGGCACCCAGTGTATTGCAAATTACAGCCACAACTGTCACAACTTCAAAATGAGAATCTGATTAGTTTGATAATCTATTTGTTTTTTACTTTAAAATTAAGCTTATAAAAAATACTTCCACTTTAAAGTTTCTTTGTTTGGTTGTCTTAATTTCAAAACCCAAGTCAAATTTAAAAACTAAGGCTCCGTTAGATAACTATTTGGTTTTTGAAAATTAAGTCTATTTTCTCTTAATTTCTTACGATAGTTCTCATATTTTTTTAAGTAAAAGAGTTGAATTCTTAGTCAAACAAATTACAAAAACAAAGGAAATAAAATTAGAGGAGAAACGGGAGCTTATACAAATGGTTACTAAAGGGCTGAAAAGAAATAGTTTCCATTTTTCAATTTTTTTTATTATTATTATTTTTAATTTGGCTAAAATTACAAGCGTTTCTTCAAGAATTGCAAAAGACTAAAATATGAAATTTGGGAGAAAAGAATCATAAATCTAAAATACAGAACTGAAAACAGCGTTGGTACAAATGGAGCCTTAACAATTCAGCAACCTAGCATTCCTACCTTTTCAGAAGAAAAACCCATATCACAGCCGTAAGGCAGATTTTGGTTCATCATTAAATATAAAGCAAAATTTTAAAATCGAAAATTCAGCCTCACTAGAGCTTAAAAGTTCTCCCGGTGTTATTCAATAAGTAAGCTTGCAAACCTATTTATACTTGGGTAAAAACGCACAGTAAAATCCTGACCAAATCCCCCATATTTTCCACATAAGGAAAGAGAGGATAGTATAAAGATGAATTTTACCCACTAATTGGACCATTGAGTTATAACACTAGTGGATGCAAAAACTGGATTTATAGACAAAGGCAGAACTTAACCAACCTGGTTCGTGCCTATAAGGTACAGATGGAAGCCTGTGAGTCCACCAACAAACCACAGAGAGATGAAACAATAAGCCATTAGAATCACTGAGGCAGGGGACTCCTTCATTGCCTTCCAAACTGTGCCTTTATTTTCCTCCATCAAAACTTTAATGTAAAAGGCTGACATTGCAAATACGTAGATGCAAAGAAGGGTTGAAGATGACACAAACATAAAGAAGTAGCGATAATTACGCTGCACAAATACAAAGGGTGATTGGATTGGTATTAAGATGCAAAAGAAAATCAACAGAAATTGAGAATAATTTAGCTAGGACAGCATAGAACTTAAAGGTTAATAATGAAATTCAGAGGAAGTCTAAGAACATACAAGACCAATGCATTGACCAACCCACGGGCAATGGTGATCAAATTTTTGAACGCAATTGTTGCAAATAGAGCAATGGGAGCAACGAGGAGGACGGTAGAGCATACATGTGTCACAGTATTTCACCCTCACAGCAACACCGTTGACTATAACTTCTTTGGTTCGAGGAAACTGGAGGCTTGGTGTTTGTCTTCCCCCATGCTCAAGTGGCATAGAAGTCTCATAACGAATTTCATCTTCTGGGGGATGTGGATTCCTTGGAATTATACCTGGGTCCCGGGAGGACGTAAGGAAAAGCAGCACCAATACCTATGGGAACAACCAAGTGACCATTTTATATCAAATCTTGTACACTTTTTGTTTTCTTCTAAAAGAAAAGTGTACTGGAACTTTGTAATTTAATTAAAAAGAGTACTAGGCATCAAAAGTAAAACTGATACTTATAATCCTGGCCTGGAAACAATGTCAAATGCAGTCACGCAGTAAATATCCATAGTAGCATAGAGTTTAACTATTTGGCACTAGAGAATTAGCTCATTGAAAATAATAATTATCTGTGGTGCCACAACTCCAGGGGAAGAACTTGGAGGCAAGACGTTTTTGTATGCTCTGCTGTGGCAAGATGTGTAGCAGCCATGTGATGTTTGTGATAAAATAAGGAAAAAATTCATTTCTAGCCATCGGGTTCTTCTTTACAAGACTATGAAACAGTCAACCAGAATTTATTTCTGCCCTCTTAGGCTTTATTTTTATTTTAATAAGATAGCTCTAGAGATTATTAGATAAGAAATATGTCATTAATGAATGAAATAAGGGAAAACCCCAACTCTGATAGGTGACTACAGCAAAGATTTCCAATTGGAAACTAAATAAGATAAACTAAATTGAATAAAACGGTGCTTACTCCAGCTATCTTTAAATGCATTGCCCGAATATCCAGCTATCTTCTGAATATCCAGGTTAAAATATATATCTATAGCATCTCTGGGATAAAATTTTCTCCCTCTTCTTTGATTAGTGCCATCTTGTATTCTTATTAGCATATTCCATCATTGTTTAGAATATACAAAATATGATTGTTGCCCCATATCACTAAAAATTTAAACAAGTGAACAAAGCAAGACCTACATTTGTTCTTTATCTTCACCATACTCATCCTTCAACTTAAATTTCATGTTTATCTTCACCATACTCATTCTTCAACTCAAATTTTACGTTTATCTTCACCAATCACCATACCCATCCTTCAACTTAAATTTTGCATTCATTTTCCTGAAGGATTTTCCACTATCAAAGGTACAAAACACTTAAAAGACGATGAATTGCCAAATGAGCGGCCTTCACCCATCTTCCAAACTTGACTCTTACCAGCAGAGGAAATTTCTTGACATGGAAGCTAGAATCTAAAGGATTTTCCACTAGATCTTTATAGACTCTCCTCATTACTAACAAAACTCAGTATCTGATGATTTATTCAAGAAACTTTGGAAATGCCCCTGGCCCCTGTCCAAAAAAGGTGAAATTCCTCCCATGGGAATTCACTAATTCTAGTCTTAATACCATGTGTTAAAGAAGTGCAGTCCTGGGATCAACCTCCCTCCCTCTTGGTGTTGCCTCTGCCAAATCAACAACAAGTCTGACCAACATGATTTCTTTGACTGCACCTTCTCTAGAGGGATTTTGTATGAGATTTTTTATGCCTTCAAATGGTCGGTTGTCCTCCCTTTTAATACACAGAGTTGCCTTCGTTTACTGCCAGTTCCCCACCCTTCAAAGTCTAAAGTGCATTTATGGTTATGCATTGTTTGTGCTCTTTTACCAAAGATTTGGAATGAGAGAAATGCTAGAATCTTCCAGGAAAAACTCAGACTGACAAAGGACATTATTTGATACTATCGTTCTGTTAGGACTCTTCCTCGTGCACTCAGAAAATCCCAAACAATTCTAAAGAAACAGAGACAGTAGTCTGTGGATATATATATTGCAATCAAAACAAGATAATGTTCACAATGCAACTCCAGAACAAAAGAAAATAAGAACAGCAAGGTATTATCAAGGAAAACTAATAAAAGACTTTCCCAGCAATTTCGAGGAGGATGGTTCTTCTCCAAAAGCTCTCAGCAGCTTTTTTTCCCAAAATATAACCTAGCCTCAGCAATCCCCAAAAACATTCCTTGAGTACCCCAATTCCTTCGGTGGATCCCTCAAAGGATATTCCCCTGATTTATCATAATTGGCCATGCTGTCATCTTGATTATACCCCTTTTACCTCTGAGTCTGTAGGTATGGATAATAGGAGGTCTAACACGTTCACACTGCTTTTTTTTTTCTTTTTGCGGAAAGATACAAGTTGTTAATAGTCATAGCTTTTCCTTTCTTATTGCAAACTAGACACATCTTTTGTATACCCTATGAAATGGCCATGCTGTCATCTTGATTATTCCCCTTTTTACCCCTGCATCTGTAGGTATGGATAATAGGAGGTCTAACTCGTTCACACTGCTTTTTGTTTTCTTTTTGCGGAAAGATACTAGTTGTTTCCTCTTTTCCTTTCCTATTGCAAACTGGACACATTTTTATATACCCTATGAAATGTGCCATTTGTTCCTTTTGTGCCTTTGATATCTTTGGATTTTTCATTCAATCAATGAAATTGTATCTTATCAAAAAGAAAAAAATTCCAACATCTCAAGTGCCCATAGAAGCTATATAATACTGATAATCTTGAGTAGTGACCATTTTTAAAGTCCAAATGAAAATTGCTTCTTGATTCAATCATATGGTGGGGTATTTTGAGGCCATGTTTGGGCTTAAAATTAATAGGAGCAAGTGCTAAATCTAGAGCATTAATTGAGATCAAGGAAATCTTAAAAGGTAGGCAGATGCGATTGGTTGCAAGGTGGGCTCCTTTCTTTCCTCCTACCTTGGCCTTCTCTTGGGTGGAATCCCAAAGGCCACGTCTTTTTGGAACCCCATTATCGAGAAGATTCGTAAGAGATTCGCCATGCCTCGTGGAAGAAAGCTGTTTTCTCTAAAGATGGTAAACTTACTCTGATTAGATAGATGTTGGTTGGGTGTGAGGTTGTAAGGCACCACTGAATCAGGGAGGGTTGGAGATTGAAAATTAAAGGCTTCACAACAGAACTCTGTTGACTAAATGGCTTTGGTGTTTTTCCGTGAGCGTTGAGCCCAAATCCTTGTGTGATAGGATTATTGTGAGTCAACATGACTTCAATCCCTATCATTGGGTGGCTAAAGAGGTTAAAGGCACACCCTGAAATTCATGGAAAGGTATTTTAAGCTTCCTACTTTTTCCCATTTAGTCAGTTGCATTATGGGGAATGGTAAGGATATGTATGTTTGAGAAGATTAGTGGGTGGAGAATAGTCTCCTCTGCTCAGCGATTCCTCATCTATATCATTTGTCTTTATTTAAAAATTGTCTGGTCTCTGATTTTCTTGGTTTGGTTGGGGAGCTTAATGTCCTTTTTTTTTTGTTCCGTCATCATTTATCCAATAGAGAAACAACGGAGGTTGCCTCTTTTCTATCTTTGTTGGATGAGTACAATTCTAGGGCTAGGAGAAGGAACATTCATGTCCGGAGTCCTAACCCCATTGAATGGTTTTGTTGTAAATAGGTTATTGCCAGATCCATCTCATGTTAGTGAACCGGTCTTCGATGTGGTTTGGAGGATAAAGACTCCAAAGAAAATCAAGTTCTTTATTTGGCAAGTTTTGCTAGGTCAAGTGAACACTCTGGATAGGCTTGTCAGAAAGACAATCTCATTAATGGGTCCTTTCTACAATATTTTTTGTTGGAAGGCAGAGAAAGACCTGCATCAATTTTCTGGGAGTGTCAATCTTGTGGAATTGTTTAGTATAGGAGTTTGATGTTCAGATAGTTGGCCAGAGGAATATTCGTGTGACGATCGAGGAGTTCTTCCTCTGTGGTTTGCTGGTATATTTGGGGAGAGAGGGGAACAATAGAAAGTTCAGGAATATGGATACGAATAGGATAGGGACTTTAATGAGGTTTGGTCCTCAGTGAGGTTCCATGTTTCACTTTAGGCTTTGGCACCGAAGCTTTTTTGTAAATATTATCTGACATCCTACTTAAATGGAAACCCTTTCTTTAGAGGGGTGTAGTTGTGGGCTTTTTTATACCCTTGCACTCTTTCATTTTTCTCAATGAAAGTTGTTAGATTCTATCCCCAAAAAAAATGTGGCCGTCCAAGTGATCAAATATTACAAACTTGAAGGAACAAAGCATATAAATCCATAATTCACCATCTAAGTATATAAATCCATAACATAAACAGGAAAAACAGTATTAAATGACTTCAAATAAATGTCAAAACACTAGCTCGACCAGAGGGAAAAGTCAGAGAATACTACTTACGTGGATGGTAAACACAATAGCTACTACCAGAACTGCATATCCAGCATTATATGGTTTAAATTCATGCACAAGATTCCTTGCAACGAATGCACAAAATATTATAACGGGAACAGTGATCAATGAAATAGTCACAATGAGTGACCTTGCATCAGGCCCAAATATTAGCCTTCCTCCAAGGATAAACTTCTGCAAGAGAGGTGTCAAAAAAATTTTCAGAAAACATATAGAATAAAATATATGTTTAGACAAAGGAAAATACATTTGTATAAGCGGAAACTTTCCACGGTTATTCTTAATCCAAATAAAACAAGAATCTCTCTCATCGGATAGAATGAAATCAAACATGGTTTTACTTGGAAACCAATAATAAAGCAACTGAATGAGTATTTCAATTTATGAGAAAAGGTTACAAAAAAAATCCAATTCAACGTTAGAGATGCCACAGTCACAAAAGTGGAGAAGAGTCACAAGAGATCAATCAACTGAACAAAAAATTCAATTCCATATTAAACCATGAGGACGAGGTAAGGCATCTGAATATATCAGAAGTGAAATAGCCCTAAGGCGTTACAATACTACCACCCTATTGAGAAGGCTGAGATCTCTCCCTTCTCTCTATGAGAAATACCTTAAAACTGACAACATGAAAAAGGAAATATAACAACATCTACTTTTAAACTCTCTCTCTCTCTCTCTCCCGTCTCTCCAGTCCATCAGAGTGAACAACCTGAACAACTTGATGGTCCCCATAATAAGAAAGCGCTCAAAGCCCTTCCTTCCCTTCATGGAACGATCTTGTCGCCCTGCATCTACCAACTTACCCTTTCTCCAATATTGATATACAATTGGTGCCTAACAAATGCGTGGATGATTTTCGGATATGGAGGAAAAGAAGGATGAGTTTGAAGTCTAAGTAACTACCATACATAAAAGTGTAAATCTGTCAATATCTTAGTTCAGATTCCAACTTTTCTATATGATTCCTTCCATTTCAGGAATCAGGATGAGATTTAGAAAACTGACACATGATGTAAGATAGATATGAACAACATTTTTACATGTCATTCAAGCAATATTGTCAATATCAGATCCATTGAATGCTGGGGTGTCCGAGGGGTTTTACTAACAAAAATTTCCATAACTACTGAAAATGATTTTCATTTAAAATAAGGAGGCCAAAATTATACTCCTGAACACGTTAACTAATTTCAAATAGCCTCAAAAGCTTCAAGTATTGAAGTAGTTTTACCACAGCACTGAAGACTTAGATGAATCCAAGAAGCTAAAAGCATCCGCAAGAGCAAAGCAACTGTAAGGCTCCTAGTTAGGAATATATTGGGATAATTAGTATGATTAGTAGAAAGGGACATTCTATTAATTAGACATAGTGTTTGTTAGGTTTTTTGGTTATAAGTAGTATGAGAGAGTATGGTTAGAGTTGTGAAGAATGTTGTGGGATTTCCTTTGGAAAATTTGGGAGAGTATTCTCAGCCCTCTAGAATGTACCGAGGTATATTGTAGTTTCTTCATTGATATTGAAATATATATTTCTATATTTAGTGTTCTTTGTTGTTCTTAGTATCCATGAGTATTTTTGGTAGGCAGTATCCTAACAGCAACACACTATGCAATCTAGGGCTTCTCCAAGGCATGTGTTAGACCTCCAGTGATACACACATACGTTAGGAGGAGTAGTAAGGGAAATTCTCCTATTTAATAATTGATTTTGTCGAGACACACATGCGTTAGGAGGGGTCACTATAAAAGTATTTTAAGTTGCTGTTTTGGGGTTACGCTTTTGATGTAATATTGGTGTAGCCAATCAGGAGAGAACCCCCCTCTCTAAAGGTGAAATTGTGGTGTACCATCCTAAACATCAATATAAATATATTACAATTATAGACTTTGTTTGAAGCCCAAGATAGAACGACATAGAATAGAAAAAAGAAAAGGACATACATACAAAAACATGTCTACCTTGAATGTGACAGCAAGAGTATAAACTAATTTCTTTTCTTGCCAACATCTTTGATATGTTATATGACCTCAACGGTTCAACACCATGTCAATTTTTGTGCTCCATTTCAACCATTCTGATACTTTAACCAAGAAGCTAATCTTATTTCCATCATTGGAGTAATCAAACTGTGGTTGACTGTGGGCACAACGATAGGTATGCTCTCCAAACCACTAAACCAAATAGAGTTCAACTTATTTCCATTCTTATTATGGTGGATCTAACAGTCTTCCCGTGTTAACATCCGTGAGGGAGATGCGTATCCCTAGGTTTATGGGCCTGGTTTCTTTGTAAATGACAATTGATGACATATAGTTATTTAATAGCTTAAATATGAGGAACAAACAAAACCAAATCCATTAAAATTTAAATGGTACTTGCAATATGCGTTCACAACTTTTTACTCATAGTTTGAAAATCTTCCAAAAGGCATCCCATGATCTTGTTAATTTCACCCAGAATTAGTCAAAGACACCTGTTATTAAAAAAAATCCCAGTTCTATTCACAATCAATGCATTCGAACTCTTGTCTATAAATAAAACACCGTCAATATGGATCCTTCCAAGAGACTCACAATTATTCATAACGTAGACAAAAGTCTACACACACGTCCAAGCCAAAAGGTACAAACCGGAAGCTGGCCTCAGAAAACTCCACCTTTGTACTAAACTCTAAACCAACAATTTTAGATAACAAAGGCATGCCACGTCACCTAAAATGTCTTGAGGCCCCACGTTACTCAGATAAACGACTACACCATACTTTGCCTGTCCAATCTCCCTAAAGCCTATTCCTATGCAATAAATTGCTCTTTCGTCGTAGCAAAATTTTGAAAGGGGTGTAAGGAACTGAGGAAGCGAGTACTTATGATCTAAAGAACTCCATTTGCTTCCAAGAACGGAAAGCAAGCTCTCTAGTCAACTAAAGCCATTGAGCTCGACAATATCTAGGCAAAAGAAAAGTAATAAACAAAACAAAAACAGGAACAGGAAGTTTGAAATTTATCCTCGTTGCTTCCACTTACTAATCAAACCCCATCAAAACAATGAGCTACAAAACCCAATGAAACCTAATTGGACCAAAAATCCAAACTCCATCAAATGAAAATGAAAACCAATACAAAATCCAAACATAACCCAACTAAATTCCGTCGAAATATGAAAAATCAGAGAGTACCCAGATGAAGAAAAACGCAATCAAATCGAAAAAAAAAAAAAAGCAGAGTTTATAAGAAACTCACATTACTCCCTTTCCAAACTTGATAAACGCGCTTGGCCATGATGGCAGGCACGGAGTTCCCCGTCGAAACTAAGCAGGAAGAGAGTCAAATATTTGGAACTTATGGATGGTCATTTCGTCGGCATTCAGACCGACCGAGGTAAAAAAGTCACAGGGGACGATTCACCCCGATCAGTCGACGGCGATTTATGGAGCAAACTTAAGCTTTGAATTGGGTTTTTGCGGGTAATGGCGATTGTTGATTCCAATTGTGAAGAGAATTTGGAAAGGGAAATGAGGAATTGAAGATTTTACAGTGGTCGCCCTCTTTCTTTTTTCTTTCTTTCCTTCTCCCCCCAACTTGTGAGGAAAATCTCTTTGCGAACGAAATAACAAACTGAATTAAAAAGCCTTCGAGAAAAGGGAAAAAAAACTCATCCGTCACGCTGCTCGTTTACTAATGCACTTCTATTTTCGTGCTCTTTTTTTTATCTTTTCTTTACCGAAAATTACATATTTAACCTTCCCTTTTGACTTGGATTTTATGGTCATTCAATATTTGAATCTTAATTTATTTTCCAATATTAATTAATTTGTATGCTTTCTTTTTTTCTTTTGACAAACAATGAGGATGGAGTTGACATTTCAAATGGCTTCTCTTTTTTTTTTTTTTTCTTCTTTTGATTTCAACTAGATTTGATACTAAGAATTTAAATCTCCAACTTTTTAGTTGGATACATATGTTCTCATAGATTCAACTACGCACATATATAGTTTCTTATAGTTTAAATTGAAAGATAATGATGTATGGTATATGAGGCAAAATTTGTTTATATTGGTTCGAAAATTTATATGATTTAACCTTTTCTTTTCTTTCTTGCATGTGATTAAAACCATTTCTTTTAGAAGATTAAATATTTACCTCTAAAGTGGAAGATCGTGTTAATTACCTGGATGTTCAAAAACCATGACAATCAAGTACATTAGTAATTACAAGGTTCTGGTTCAAATCCCCTTACTTCAAATGTAAGGTAGTCCAAGTTTGTCACCTCCCTTGACTATTTTGTTCCAAGAAAGGGGTAGCTTTCAGGTGCAATTTTGATCCTTGCATTACCATAAATCATCACATTTTAAGATAATTGCATTAGATAGCACTTTTAGAAGTAATAATTAAGGGGTCGTTTGGAGGAAGAAAAAGGTCATGGGGGGAAGGATTATGATAAACCTTGAGTTATGAAAAAGGTTGGGTTATGATAACACGTGTTTAGGTATTTTTCCTTTTTCAAGTAAGGGTGTGTTTATAAGCGATAGTTGGAGGTTTTTGTACAGATGACTTGTCCTTAATGCCACTCCAGTTTCGTGACCCCAAATCGCAAAAATATGTTTGTAACCTTATGCTTACGTCACATGATCAGTTTTTTGGGAATTAGTAACATGTCGGGCCTATGAGTTTCCATTCAACATGATTAGTGCATCATATAGCACAAACTCGATTCTTTTGAACATACCTTGTAAGACCCACACCTAAACTAAGAAATAAGAAGTAAAGTTTTGACTAAGTATCTTGAAACAGGCATTTGGGGTACTCTACGCAAGAAGAGCTTTGTGTCTTAGTTAGTTCGCGAGAAAAGATTAAGTAGCAAGACTTTTTGTAAGATGTGTTACTATGCGATTAAGGTGTTATGTGTAGAAAGAATTGGTGAAACGAAGCATTAAAATTTCAAAAATTTCAAAAGTGTTCTAACGGACCACTTGTAGAGACTAAGTTAAGCATGATTAAGTTAAACCTTAAGTTTACATGAGCATCACTAAGAGCAGGAACTGGCAAACGGACAAGAGTTGCTTGTTAAGGAATAATATAAATAGAGGTTGAGGTCAAACCATTAGTTATTGTTACTCTGCTCAATTCAAGATAAAAGCTTAAAAAGTTGAAGTACCGCCAAAGTTACTATGCTTAGGTCTACGACAATTAGTTTTACTTTTCTCATGATTAGTTTTACTCCAATAGAGTTTTCTAAATCTCTGCTTAGGTCTAACCGCTAGCTTTTTACATTGGTTAGCTCTTGCTTTTTGTTGTTTCAAAAGGTAGATATTATTACATTATCTTTGTTTGTCGAAAAGCTATTTTAGTTTAAATCACCACTATTGAATTCCAATGCTCCATAACTTAAAAAGCTTCAACTCTTATTCTCTCAAAGATCTCAATTTTTGTTCTTTTAATTTCTTATGGAAAGATAAATTTTATATTGTGAGGATTGATTTGTTTGGTGCTTTAATCTGTAAGTCTACTAATTGTGAAAGTTTTTCTCACCATGTTCTTCGTTTCAAATATTTAGTGGTCTCTCTTAATCCATAAAAAAGGTCTTTTACGATTTGATTGTGATTCGTAGAAACGATTGAGTTTGCTCTTGAACTCGTAAAAAGAGAGATGTAGCTATTGTTTTATTAGTGGATGTAGGCACTTGTCCAAAACTACTATAAAATTATGTGTGAATTTCTCTCTCCATCTCCTACTTAGTTTTGCAATTAATTTGTTGATATAATTGGTTGAGTCAAAGTAATTGCTTGAATTCACTCTTTTAAGTCAAATGTGAATGCAATTCTCAATTTGTTGATTTGCTTAATTGGCCTGGTAAAGTCTTCGTTAATTTGTAAAAGAATTATTCACCGCTCTTGCCATACCATCCTATATAAGCCAAATAAATTTTTGGTGTGTGTTGTGGTAAAGAAGAAGAAACTCGTTAGCGTACCTTCTGAAGATGGGGCGAACGCTGAGCCATTCCGTATTGCAAACAAATATATCATTCCAAGAATTTGACTATACCATTGCCGAGACGTGTCTAGGACGATGGATGTGGGATGTGGAGGTTTTTTGAGTGTGTTGTTGGAGCATTTGGAGAGACCAAAACTCTCTTAATTAGGGGTTTCCGGTGTGGGATCCGAAACAGAATGTTGTTAGCGTGTTGGATTATATTGGGGAATTTAGATCGAAGCAGAGAATGAAGATCAGATGGTTGCCTCCTGCTACCGGTGAGATTGAGCTCAACGTGGATGCATCTATTCACTCATCAGAGAGGTTTGGGAAAGTTTTTGAAGGTTGTTGCGTGTTGTTAGGAGATGTCAATTGCAGTTGTTGAAGCTGAAGATTTGGCTTCATGTGACCTTTCAAATGGACTTATCTTAAGGTTAAGGTTGAATCTGATTTCTTAACCTTAGTTAAAGCCATTAACCACAATCTCTTGCTTAATTCTGTTATTGGGGTTATTTTAGCTTAAATTGGAGATGGGTTGATGCAGATGAATCTTTGATTCCTTGAGTTTGTTCCCTGATCCTGTAATGGTGTTGCTTACTCCTTAGCAAGATGGGTCTAATCAAACGGGAAGATTTAGTGTTGGAGTGATCTTTTTCCGTCGTGGCTTTGTTATGATATGGAGCAACATGTTCTGTTATATGTACTACCTTTCCCTGTAATTCTTCGCTCGTCGATAATCCTAACATCTCCATCATTAGGTGTCTCTCTTAATTACATTTTCATTGAACTTTTTTTTTTGGTTATATTTTTCCTCTCAATATTTCATGGTAATGAGGCCTTATGAAAATCTTTTTTCATGATGTGGAACTTTACTGTGTTTGAGGCTTTACTATCAACATTTTGCTTTTCATCTTTCTTCCTAAAGTATATATATTTGATGTTGCGAGTTGAGCTATGCTCTGACAAAATAACTTCAATGACCATGACTATGTTGGCTAGTCAACTCTTACTCTCTTAGCAAGGCTAAGTTGTCCACAGGTGTTCATGTGAGGGTACAATAAAAAAAGACTATTTGACCATAATAACAAGTAATTTTAATGAATTTGTATTGATTGAATTAAAGGATAAACATTTCGATGTTTAAGTCTATGATCTAAATTAATGAACTTCATATATAACCTAGAACCTTAATTCTTATACGAGAGTATGAATAAAGGTTTAACCACAAGGAATTAGTAATCTAATTTTATGATAGCAAGAAAACATATACCAAATACCATTTTCGACCTTTTAGTCGATCACTTTTTTCAGAGTGATTGTTACAACAAGGATACTCTCACATACGGAAGATCGAGAGCAGATGATTTTTTATTAGACAAATTATGTCGATGTCAAATTTTAGATATGAAGAACACACGTGACATTTACTCAAAGAACCTACAAAAAGAAACTCTCATTTCAAAGTCAGAGATCAAAACTATATATAATAATTTTTTTTTTGTTAATTTTTAAAAACATTGATATAAAGTATATAACAAAGAAAAATTTTAGAGGAGATAAATAACGTTTATGTGATTGATTTTAGAAAGAAAAAATATTGAAAAGCAAATGGTTACGATTGTGCATAAATTGTTACAAAATTAAGCACACGTTTGTCTAAGTGAAAACGAAATAGATTGATGGTAATAAAATAGAGCTCCATTTGGTTGTTTTTGGTGTTGTTGTTTGTACTAATCTTTAGAATGCCAATTCAATTGCACCATTATTGTAATTGTTACAATCGGAAAAAAAATCCTTAAACTTTAAAATATTGTTAAAATAAAAAATTGAAAACGGTTAAAATTTTGTTTAAAAAATAACTATTAAAAAGTTTCATAAATACTCTTCTAACTTTAAAAAAAAAATTAAAAATAGTTCCACTAATCTAATATTTATACCAAATTTCTTAGCACAAAAAATAAAAAACTAAAATCTGAAGTTAAAATCATAGTTTTAAATTTTTATACACTTTTATTAATATTTTCACATTTGTATGAGTTCAATGTATATAAAAAAGTTGAATTCATTCATTACATTGTAGAAAAATCTACCAATCACAAAAAAAAAAAAAAAAAAAACATTAAAGTGACACTAATATAAATAATACACATTTTTACTTTTTTGCAAATAAAATAATATTAATTTATTTTTTGAATTTTTATTTTATAATTTTTTCATAAATATCCATCAAAATCGAAATGTGGATAAAACTAACACTTGAATATATCTATCAACATCAACATTTTAAACCTGAAGTAAAACATAAAATTTCATCGAATCTTACAAAGTTTAAGAAAAAATCTCTTTAAAACATACTAAAACAATAACTAAAGTTAAAAGAAAAAATCTCACACCAATATATCAATGAGTAATATTGTCTATTAATGCTAAAATATATTTTTTTTACAATTAACTGTACGTTAACTATAACAATAACTATTGAGATTGGTTGTGTTCATTATCTATATCATTATTGTGTTAATAATTAAATAAATTTAAAACTATAATTTCAATTGGTAGGTGAGAAAATTGATTTAAAATTTAGATCAATCAAACCGTTTATTTAGGGTGTGTTTGGATTGATTTTTGAAGTGTTTAATTTTTAAAATAATTAATTTTAAGATAAATTAAAATGTTTGACATTTGTCTAAAATAAATTTTGAAAAAATGAGATTATGAAATAAATTATTTTATAGAAAACATTCAACTAGATTTTAGAATAAATATTTATTTGGTGTTTAATGAGAAATTCCTTTCAAATATGTATTTTTCTCTCTTTATTTTTTCTATTTTTTTTTATTGTATAACTTTCACTCCGTCGTTTTTTTTTTTAATACTTTAAATATTTTTTCAATGTGTGTTAATATACATTTAAATATAGAGATTTGCAAATGTTTCCCTTTCAAGCAAATCTACTTCGCTTTAATATTTATGCTTTTAAAATTGAATTGTCTAAAATAATAATAATAATAACTAAATTAATATTTAGTTTCAAGTATTTAAAAAGTTAATAATTTCAAGATAACGTGGATTAATTTTAAAAAATATTTTTAAGAAAATTTAAAATGTGTGTATTTCGTTATGAAATTAATTCATAATGTTTAATAGCATTTTATGGTAATTTAACATACGTATAAAACATTATTAGTATAGAACAAACCAAACACATTTTTGCATATAAACGTTTATAAATAGACTAAACCAAACATGTAAGTGTTTAAATTTTAAACTCATTTTATAAAAAATGTTTTTTAGAAAATGTTTCTTAAAAAAATAATTTTTTCAAAGGCAATCTAAACGAACCCTTAATTTTGATTAAACTTAATGATATTTACGAAACATGGGTATTTTTGAAACCAAAGTTTTAACTATTTTTATCGACATTGAAAGTATCTCTAAACAAATTTTAAGAATATATATTTTTAAAGCTATTGAAAATTTAGGAATATTTTTTCCTCAAACTAAAAAATTCACCAGCATTTTGTAATTTAGCGTCGTTTGTTACACGCGAACAAACTTTGTTAGAAACTATAAAAGAACTTATATCGTCTAGTTCATCTACGCGCGTGCAGGAAGCCCTATCGCGTCGAATCCGCAAGGTTTTTTCTCCGCTTCTGTTTGATTTGAATGTTATTGAAATCTCAGTTTTTTCCGTTCTTATAATTAGCAATTTAGGGATTTTGTGTTCTCTGTATTGATCAATTCTCAATTACAACTTGATCATTCACCTCTTCGAGATTCGATTCCCCATGTCTTTCTTCAGCATTCTTCTTTATTGTCGTTGCGTTCTCTGCACTTCACATCGACTGCGTCTAGACTATTTAATCAGTGATAAATTTCTTCAACATGATTTTCTTATTTCCTCCCTCATTTCACAATGATTCTGAAGCTTTAGGCTGCTGCATGAGAAACTTGCAAGTTTAAGCACTTTTACTTGTTATTTCCTCCTCATTTCACAGTTTTTGCTTTTGTTTCCTACATTAAGCTTAGTGTTTATCAATATGGATAGGTTTTGCATCTTTCTGATGTGTTGTAGAATTTCGTATTTACCAGGATTCAGGAAAATGTGAAACCTGCCTACGTATGGATAATGAAGGATTACTTAGTTGAAATCTCAAGGAATCTGGAATTGTAACTACATTAACTTTAGTCGTATGTCTCTATTCCAAAGCTAAAATTTGAGTTAATATGTTGAATGGGAATTCGTCTCCAGTCAACATATCGTTCTGTTTTTTTTTTTATTTAGATCGCGGTACATGGTTACCTCAATGCCTTATGCGTGTTTTTAATGTGGCAGATGAACAACGTGGTCTTGGCAGAACCTAGATGACTCCTGATTCAAGATACCTCCATGGTTAGTTTGAGTCCTTTTTCAGAATAAACATTTTCTAATTCTTTAAGATCTTCTATTTATCTCTCGTGTTGTATCCTGGACCATCGGCCATTAATTTTGTCTACAATCGACTGATGATACTTTTTTTTTTTTTTTTTTTTTTTTTGTGAAAGCGGGCTAAATTTAGGCAAAATGTTGATGGAATGGTAAATTATATGTCAATTTTGGTAGGTTGCATGGGTAGTGAATAGCCTATGAAGTAGTTTTGAAATGCCTTTTGGCAATAATCCTATGAGGGAGGAATTAATGAAACCAGTTTAAGATATGATTTTTTGCCTTTGGGGATATTGGCATGATGTAAGAACTCATCGAATTCCAAAATGTTCATGCTAGTCCTGATTCAATTGGTCAGGCCTTTTCAACACACATCTTGTATGTTTTACTGTAATTTGAGTGCAGTGGCTTTTAAAATAAATTGGTAGTGTTATCAACAGTCTGTACTGTAGTTTATATATTTTCTTGTTTATAAAGATGTAAATCACTGGAAGATGGATTGCTGTTAGATACTCTGGAATGTATATATTACTATACTCTCCTAGATCTCAGTAAAACTTTCCTTCAAGATGAACTTTTCGTTGATGTTTCTTTGTTATCTTTTCCTGTTAATATTTCATGGAAATGAGGGATTCATTTATATATGGATTTATCTTTCGGTGTGGATCTTTACAAGAAAGTTAATAAAAGCTTTATCGTGTTTGAAGGATCAAAATATTGAAGGACTGCCAGATTACAAAGATATCAAACAAAATGAATTTTGTTATCGGAAGTAAGATATTTTAACCATTTTCACCATCTCCCTCTTTTCAATATTTTGTATAATTCAATGAATTTTTTCATGAGTTTTATTGTAATTAATAAACATGGTTTTTCTTAACTGGGACAAAACAGCTATAGCCATCGACCATATCTAATTTGACAATGAGACAACTCTTTTCTCACGCACCTCAAGCGACGAACTTCTTTAGTCTTCAACAACTTTCTTTCAGTTATTCTTGTTTGTGGCTGAATGTCAACTTGCATAAAACAAAGATTAAGGATCTCCTCCAAATGTGAATGCAAAGAGCATTTCTGAACTCTTGTTGTAACAAAATTGAAAAAAAAAAGAGAGAAAAGAAAAGAAAAGCCCAGTAGCTATAAACCGCCTAATTGTTATAATGCATGTGCAAGGCTAGTTATAAACCTGGAGAGGATCACTTCATCGACTATTGGCCTTTCGATTTTGGCATATTGTATCAAGTTCCTTTAGCTGGTTGATTGCCTCACCTTGCAACATCAAAAGCCTTGTCTTCTTTTAACTTCAAAGCATGAAGCTTGTGGCTGAATATTATGAGCTTTTTTTGTGATGGTAACCAAGGTTTTTTATGCGCATCTCATCTTATTTCTAGAGAACTTGTTTGACCATATGAACATCTAGTTAAGAAATTTAAGGTTTAAATATACAGGCACCAAGTGTCAAAAAAAAAAAAATGCCAGGCCCTATGCCACTTGTGCTCGTATTTTAGAATCACATTACTTTTTTAGCTTGCTCTATTGAGAGTCAGGCCAACCAGTGGTAGTACAGTTATCCCAAATCTTTTAATATTTGTAGTTTATCCTTTTCTTTTTGCTAATTGGAAATCTTGTAAAAACTTGTACTCCCTTGCCTTGGTTTGAGGTTTGCCTCACTCCTTTTTGGATATTTTGTCATTTTAATGAAATTTTTTTTTGTATTAAAAGAAAGGTTTGATTGAAAAGTATATGAATTTTGATTTTTTTTTCTTCTAACTTAGACACAAGAAGCAGAAGGAGGAGGATATTGCAGTTTGCGAATGCAAGTTTGATGCTAATGATAACGATAGTGCTTGTGGGGAGGGTTGCTTGAATGTATTAACTAGCACTGAGTGTACTCCTGGACATTGTCCCTCTGGTGTTCATTGCAGGAATCAGGTAACCATGAAGCTATCGGGTGTATGTATATATATTTCTTATACAATCTTCCTTTTTCTCTTTCTTTCTTTTCTATATATATGTATATATACAAACTATAAAATTTTGATAAATATAGTACTTCATATTATAAACTCGTTTCATTTTAGTTAAATTATATTAAGTACAATAAAGTATACTGTAAATTATACAAAATGTTAAATGTATAACATAAAGTAAACTAATATTGGTCGAGATTCAACCTAATATTTAGTTGTAAACTAGAACTATTTTTACCGTCTATAAATATATTATTTGATACATTGGAAAATTATTTAAATTAGGATCTAGTTTCTAAATATGCTACCAAACACATATCCATAAACATGGAAAATAGGAAACACAACTCTATTTTCATCCAATTCTTTGTTTCCCAATTTCAATTTTTAGTTCAATAACCAAGCATGCTGTTATATAATCTAATTTTACAATTGGTTGTATTGGAAACATCTGTTATTATGAGCTTGGATTGAGGATTAGAACGAAGAATTGTATTCCTGACTTCTTGAACTAAACTAAATTACTTTACCAATATGTAACAGAGATTTCAGAAATGTGAGTATGCAAAAACAAAGTTGTTCAAAACAGAAGGCCGTGGGTGGGGCCTTTTAGCTGATGAGAACATCAAGGTATTTAATTTTACTTGACAAGGTAGATAGATGTATTTTTTAAATATCTCATTTAGATTGTTGTATTCTTATATGTCACATTGGACCATTACCGTTCTTCAATTTTTTTTGTTTTTTTTTTTTTTTTTTGGTGGGGGGGGGGGGGGGGGGGGCGGAGAGAGAGAGAGAGAGAGAGAGAGAGAAGCTGTGGCAATTAACAATAGAAAGGGCTCCCAATCTTGAAAAATCATGCCCAAAATCATAATTACGAAAGAGCATTTATGGATGCCAGCAAAGAGGCATAAAACCCAACCCCTTGCCTATCCTCATTAGATCTTTCCACTTCTCCGGAAATTATATCATCTCTCAAACAAAATACCCCAAACAATAGGAAGATACTCACTTGGCACAACGCAGGTGGGCACACAAAAGAGCGGACACAAGAGAATTTTCTCATCCTCATAGAGAAGCAAAGCTAGCTGCAACCTATAGTCCTCGACCATCCAAACTATTTAAGATGATGTTGTAGCTTTATTGGTTCTTGGGTATCCAACTCACTTTTTTTTTTCTAGTTTTCTTATACTAATGAAAAATTAATTTGGTTCTGAAACAGGATTCAGTTGATGATTTAAAATTTTTAAATAGTAACTATCTCTCCCTTGTGGCATTATATTCTTTGAGCAGTATCCTCTTTTCATTTATTCAATAAAAAGTTTTGTTTCTTGTTAAAAATAAAAAAGTAACCAACTTTTACATGCAGCTTTCGCACCAACTAAATTTTAGTATCAATACTATGGGGTTTTTAAGTCCTACTATTTCTATTTACTTAATTAACTCTCATGTAGCATTGTAACAAACATCAAATTTATTAAGATTGCCTCTGCATAGGTATTCTTGTGCCGACAACAAGAGACTTAAATGAGGGGCCTTCAATTGTAAATGTATCTTTACTTGACTAACTAAATCGAACCTTCTTCTCTAAAGATTGCTTTCCATTTCTTTTTGTTTCTTGGGGACAATGTAGAATGGACAGTTTATTATTGAATATTGTGGGGAAGTTATTTCTTGGAAGGAAGCAAAGCGTAGATCCCACACTTACGAAAATCAGGGTAACGTATCAATTTAATCAAAGTTACATCTGTGATGCATTATATATAATATAAATAAATTTAGAGCGTCATTTTTTATACCTTTATGATAGGGCTCAAAGATGCTTACATCATCTCTCTCAATGCCTCTGAATCAATCGATGCCACTAGAAAGGGAAGTCTTGCTAGATTTATAAATCATTCTTGGTGAGTTGTTTATGCTCAATATTGCCATATTTTATGTGGTACGTATACCAGGGGAAGGGAAAGAAAGTTTGCCAGTAAACATACCTACCTTTTATTTGTTCTTTGTTGTTGTCAATTATTTTTTTGTAAGCTTGCAGCTTCCCAAACTGTGAGACAAGGAAGTGGAATGTGTTGGGTGAAATAAGGGTTGGAATATTTGCAAAGCAAGACATTTCCATTGGGACTGAGTTGGCATATGATTATAATTTTGAATGGTATGGAGGTGCCAAGGTTCGCTGCCTCTGTGGTGCGAGCAGCTGTTCAGGATTCCTCGGAGCCAAGTCCCGTGGCTTCCTGGTAATTTTTTTTATTTATGAAGTAGTTTTACTTTTAAAATAAGGAAAACAAGATGATATATGACCAGGGTTCCTGGTGAGGGGGTAAATTCATCACAAATTGGAAAGTGCAAGTTGTTATTATTTGTTTTGTATTTGCTGAAAGTACATCAATCTGTTTTCCTTGTCAGGAGGATACCTATTTGTGGGAAGATGACGATGATAGGTAAAACCTTTTCTATGCCTCTGGCCTTCAGCATACCTACCCCTATCAGTTTTTAAAGCTTGCCTTTTCCTAAATGGTCAATGTTAGAGAATAGGTTTGACTGTGGGCCAAGTGAGAAAACTTCACATTCTTTAGCCAGATTGCAGTTGGGTTATGTACAAAGGAAAATATTAAGAAAGGGATCCCAATTATATCCATTGATTAATTGTGTGGATGGTCAAATGCTAAAAAGCATAGATGCTTCAGTTTGGCTAGTGTGTCTGTGCCAGACACATGTCGTTCACTTGGGCACTCCAACGCTTGTTGGACATGTCTTGAACACTCGTTAGAGCAATAGACATGTTAGACATTAGTTTTACATACTAAAATAGGCACATATACGGCAAAAATAATAAAAAAGAGCAAAATACATTAAACTAATTTTTTAAGCATACACATGTACAAACTCATTGACTTTGAATTTTCTTCTTGATTAGATATCATATGATAGATAATTTAGAAAATGTAGGTTTTATTGAGTGTATCCTGGTCGTTTCCTCTATGTCCTGGATTTCAATGAAATAGTGTCATTGTCTCTGTGTCATGCTATATCTATGTATCATACATGTATTCATGCTTCTTAAGAAGGTGTCTGGGAAAGCGACTATGATTTTTGAGACAATACCTCAAAATTCTCTGGTTTTTATGTGTATGCATAGAATTGAAATTTGGATGTTACCCTGATTATATTACTAAGAGTTGGGAAGCCTGAAATGCTTAATAAGCCATGTAGGTGGGTTACGACTGAAATGATCTTGAACTCCTGACCAGATTTCAGAAGCATTTTATTACTATTCCAACCTATGTATATTGTTTAGTCCCAATCAGTCAACACTATTTCAGATATCTACATGGATTCATTTCTTTATTTTAGTTGTTACATGCTCCTCTTGCTTCTGTTCTCATGAAACAGCCGTTAACCGTCCTGCTCGGATTTAGGTATTCTGTTGAGAAAATTCCACTTTACGATTCCGCAGAGGATGATGAGCCTTACGTTAAGCTCCACACAGCATTGAATAACACATATTCTGAGTTTGAAGGTTACCTGAAAAATGAGGACCCAATGATCATGGACGATGATTTGGGAGCTGAACAGCAGCTGGGATCTACTGCATTTATTGATACCTCAAAGGATACGGTTCAATTGCAAGATATAGTTGTAGGAGAAATTAAAAATGAAGCAAAAGAGGAGCCAGAAGATCATCCACAAAATACGCAGCAGAACTTTTCTCATCAAAATGCAATGATACCTCGTATTCGAACTAATACTGCTTGCCATAACTATCGCATTGGACCTAGACCTGTGGCCAAGAAACGTTCAAGAAACTTATCTAATGGAAGGACAAAAAAAATTTCTCTGAAGCAAGTAGATGCCAAATATGTTGCTCGACTGTTAGAGATGAAAGAAGCACAGGACGAAGTCTTACAGTTCGAGGTAATAAATGCATTTTACCAGTCTTTGTTGGCACAATCCTTTCTTTCAACACCTTAGGGCATGTTGAATAGTGGTTTTGAAATGGTTAAAATTTCATTTGTCGTGTTTAAAATTACTTTGAAACACACATTTAATTACTCAAAATCAATTCAATGTTTAGTTGTACAATTTTAAACGTTTTTCATATTATTAAATTTTATTTTGAAATATTAAGTATATGTTTGGGAATGATATTGAAACCATTAAAGTCATTTTTTTCAGGTTCGAAATTACTCCAAATTATTTTCATTTTTAATTTACATTTATGAAATGTTCATATCGTCTAAATTGGTTTTGAATAATTGAAAGTATGTTTCATAGCAATGAATAATGTGATTTGAACTATTTCAGATTTATTCTCAAACGTGTCCTAAAAGTATGTTATGAATGATTTTGAAAATGAAAAAAAAAAAAGAGGAAGATTTTAATCATTAGAATCACTTCCACACATGGAGAAAAAGAAAACAATTCGCTAAGCTTCAAAACCATTGCTTTGCTGATACATCAAAGTTTTGTCATGCAGGAAACAAAGAATAAAGTGAGTGCCGAACTTGATTCGTTGTACAATGAAATACGACCTGCCATTGAAGAATATGAAAGAGATAGTCAAGACAGCGTAGCTACAAGTGTTGCGGAAAAGTGGATAGAAGCAAGCTGTTTGAAACTGAAGGCAGAATTTGATCTTTATTCTTCTATAGTAAGAAATGTTGCTTGCACTCCTTTAAGGTCAGGTGTCTCTACTGAACCTCAAGTCCTCGAAGAAGACGGCGACAACGACCTGAAATTGTTAACTAATTAGACTCTGACAATATGAAACTGAATTAGTTACTTTGGTAAACCATTTTCTGTCACATATTAGCGGATCGGTTGAGGGACACGAGTTCTTGTAGGAGCCAGCCTACAAGGTATGCGGAACAATTCTTATTGAAGCGTTTTCAGGTTAGAGGTAATCAAAGCCTTCAATTATGAGCTTATTTCTCATTCTATTCTTTAAGGATTTTTGTTTGCTGCTTGCTACCTAGTGCTGCACTTGTTTGAAATGACCATTTAATCTGATCTATTTTAAGGTCAAAATACCATTTTTGTCCATTTATCTTAGTTTTGCATGTCCAATTTTTGTCATAAAATCAGGTCATCCTTGATTCCCCCCCCAGCCCAAAAAGAGAGAGAGAAGAAGAGTATTAGCATTGCCTTTATAAACTGAGAAAATGTATTCATATTAGGCTTTTCTTTTATGATTTGCTTTCTCTTTTTTTGACAAAGTATGAAATTTATCATTGTTGTTTAACCGATTTTGATAAAATTTAATTTTGAGGACTGAATTCAAGGTTTATTGAAAGAAAGTATAGTGACTCAATTTTAGAGTTGTTGGAAGTATATAGACTAAACTAGACTAGACATATTTGGGAGTGATTTTGTGAAGGTTTTACAAAATCAATTGTCATGTTCATACCTACTTTGAAGAATATTAGAACTAGCTGAGATAACCCTACAACCCATTATACAGTACTAAATGGGCAAAAATTTAGAGGAGGAATAATGTCATCTAAGAAAGGAATTCCCCCTCCAAATTTACAAGAAATTGGTCTAAGTTTAGAGTTTTCTCTTAGATACCTTTAAGTTTTCACAAATTTAATGATTGTATTTACAATTTAATTAAAGTTTTGTACCGATGAACCTGTATTGGATTAAATAAATGTTGGTTGTCAATTAGTTTTAAGTTTTAACATTGAGTAACGTGAGAGAAAATGTTAAAACATGAAGTAGTAAATTAAAAAATATATATTGAAAAGCCAAACTTTTTAAAAGTGAAAACTACTCTCATAAAAATTGAAAATTCCAATTTGGGTCTTGTGTGCAAAAACTCTCCAAGGGAGTGGGACTTGTTTTGTGTAATTATTAACTAATTGATTTGGAACATTGTTGTAAGATCTGACTACACTATAATCTTCCTTCATTGATTGTTGTACATAGGCCATCATTTATTTGTTCTCTTGTTTATTAATTCTAGGGTAATTGTGAATGGTATCAATTTTTTTTTTAAAAAAAAATTGCAAATATAACAAAGTTTATATAGATATTGGTTGCTAATATTTTAAATTTGGTTCTTAATTTGAAGAGTTTGAATTAGACTGTGAACCCTATATTGGAATGAAATAATAAATGGAAATTGTAAATACTTAAAAATGTGAATTTTGAGATGCAATATAGAGAAATTAAAGGGATAAAAAGAGGAATTGTGTATGGAAAAAGTAAGTGAAAAGAAGTTTATGTGTTGTACACGGTGGAATTGAAGTGTATGTGTAATTTTGTTGACCAAATTTACGGAAGACTCTTTTTTTGTTTTTCTCTCTGTCTTCATTCACGGATTTCATTTTGGCAAAAAAAGAAAAAAAGAAAAAAAGGTTTGAAAGTGAAATGCCGCGTGGGGTCCCCTTCCTTTCATTCTTCTTTGTTTCTTTGTTTCTTTGTTTCTTTCTTTTGAAGCAAATATCCTTAATGCTTTAAAATAACATTTTCCATTGATATTCTCCACTCTATCAATCAATTTACTTATTTACTTATTTATTCATTCATTTGGTGATTGAAGATTGGGTCTTATTGTTTGATTTCTTTATGACAAGGAATTGACGTGAAAAATTAAAAAAAAAAAAAAAAAAAAAAAACTTTAGATAGAGGAAAAATACCTTTAAAAAAGTTGAAGATATTTTCAAATATATAAAATGAGCTAACTTGTATAACTATATTTTCAAATAAAGTGAGATTTCAAAAGTAATTTATTACAAGCATACAAGGTAATTTTCTTCTTTTTCGATCCTGATTGTTAGAGCATCGTTTCATTGTTTTTGTACTATTAATATCTAATTATCCTTAGTACAACGATGTTAATTGAATTGAGCTCTTGTTGACACTTAGAGCAATTGATAATAAATGGAATCAATATAGTATCATTAACTTGAAATCCAACTACAATAATTAAATATTCATATCTAAATACAACTACAAATAATTAAATATTCATATCTAAAAAAGAAAATGAGTGATTTATATGATGAAGTATGTAATGGTTGACATTTGACCATTTTATGAATGAAGAAGAGCATAATTAAGAATATTCATAGTATCCTTTTGCTAATCTTCTTCATTTCTTTTTATTATTATTATTAATCCTATTAGTCAATGGACATTTCTCTTCTTATCAGTAACTCAATTAAATCATATTAATCATTTTTCTTTTTAAAAAATGTTTATTTTCCTATTTCTTTTTTATTTTGAAAAAATAGAATGAAATCAAATGGATTCCTTACTTTATTATTATTATACAAATACTTTTTCTTCATTCTTCTAAGTTCATCTAAGGTTTGCTTTTCAATTAATTTGATATCAAGAAAGAGAATTTTTATTACATTGTATTTCGACACGAACCTAAACATCACATTTGAATATTTGTGATCTTTGTTGAACATTTCGACAGAATTTGAATTTGTTTTTTTTTTTCATTAAAACCCTTAGTCAATGTGTCTTTTCTCTCATACCAAGTTTGGTTTAGTTTTTTTTTCTTTAAATTGCTTGAGTTAATTGAAAGCATTTTTTTGGGTATTATAATAACTCAATATAGATCTAATTGTATAGTAAAATGGATTACTAAACTAAAGGATTGCGTTGTCAAACAAACTACTCTATTTGTTGGTTCTTTAGTGTCAACTTATGAAATTATTAATTACTAATAATTGCATTTGTGTTTATATTTATTTTACAATTATAACCCCATCTGTTTGGCCCAATTTAAATGACATTTACTAACTCAACACAAAACTTCTAGTTGAATTAAGTTTTTGTTCACTTAATTACTTAACTAAAATAAATTAACAATATTCTATATACCTATTTTAATTTTGCAATATCTTAAATTTTGCCATTTTTGAAAATGCCCTACCTTTTATTTAGTTAAATAAGATCGATTAAATCAAGCTTACACAAAAAATTATTTTGATTGAATTTAATAAATTATTGTTTTATGTATGAAAGAATAAAAAGATTCACTCCTATCTATATTAAAAATAAAAATAAAATTTAAAAAAAAAAAAAAAAAAAAAAGACCTAGCACAATGAAATGTGGGGGTGAGATTGTAAAATATTAGTATTATATGAACACATGGGGGCAGTGACTTAATGCAACATTTTTTGACTTGGCCAAACCTTCTTCATTCAATAATACCATCTTCTTCTTCTACCCTTCATTTTATATCTCAACAAATATATATATATATATATGTATGTATGTATGTATTCTTTTTGTTATTATTTTACAAAACTATAAAGTCATATGATTAAATTAGAGACATGCTATTAAATTTTAACTTCACATCTTCACATTCCTACCTATATTTGTATTTACAGGCCGGTTGTTGTTTTATCATACATTTCATATTTGTCATTTATTGTTTTTTAATATTGCAAGACCATTCTTCTTCACTTCTTTTTCTTATGCTTTGTGATTTATTCTTCTTCTCTTTACATTATTAATTTCTTCGTATTCTTACTTCTCCTTTTTCATATTCTCACTTCTTCTTGTTCGCGATTTTCTCATTTTCTCTTCTAAAATTTCTTCATTCTTCTCCATGATCTCTTGCCTTCTTTTTTCTTCTTGGTACAAAATCTAAACGATATTGGTACAAGATCTAAACGACCGCTTACCAATATCTAAACGATAAGTCGTTGTTTATCCTAGATAAACAGAGATAGACCACTATCACTAATAGATCGTTTACAAGATTGTGTGTAGTAAAATCATTTTGATTTGTTACAAAATCGTTTAAACTGGATACAAAGGTACAAGATAGTGTACCAAAATCATTTAGACTAGGTACGACGGTACATGATTGTTTAGACTTGGTACAAAGTAATTTTTAATTGTTTTTTCACGTGTGTAATCAAGTGGTATTTTTGTCATTTCATGTTATGGGCTTGTAGGTTTTTTTCTTTTTCAAAATTGTTCTATATAGTATACATATTTTCGTGTTTTGTTATATTTTTTAAGAAACCTCATTGGTATTTTTATATTACCTAAAAGAAATATAAACACACAAAAAATAAACCAGAAAATGCTCCTTAGTAAATATTTACATTATAGACATTTTTTTTTGCAGATATATAATATTTATTTACTAATCTTAGTCTAAATTTTTAAAACAAAAGCTTGCTTATATATTTTTTTTAGAAATATTACTCTACATTTAATTTAAATCTGGATAAGAATACATTAGTCAAACAAGTTCATAGGGTCCACACAGTCTCATCAATACCCCAACATTTTCAATACGTTATCAATTCATTTTTTTTTAAAGACGAACTTAAATGTATCAAATACACACCTTAGACCTGAGAGTAATTTTAAAATGATAAAAAAACACTTTTATCATATTGAAAAATCATTTCTTTAATTTTCTTTTAAACTATAAATTAGTTTTCATATAGCTTTAACAATCAGTGATTGTATGACTGAGAAGGATGAATTGAATACATTAGATTTGTTACCATTTAGGGTGAAAACACAGAAATGAATCAAAGGTTTGTATGATTGATATAGGAGTAGGGTTCAAAAAAATTGGTTAAATTGAGATTTAAGAGTGAGTATTGATGGGAATATAGAAGAGAAGAAGTAAATAAAATGAAATTAGATTTGATGTTTAGATAGTGTTTGGTAAATGAAACGAAACCCCTTTGGCCTTTTCCTTACCTTTCCTTTGGAGGTTTGACTGTTTGAAACACTTCAATCAAATTAGTGAAATTATTATTGTGTTTTTTTGAGTTTACCAAATTCCACATTCCTCGAAACCTCCCTTTCCTAATCTTCTTCTTCTTCTTCTTCCCTAATCTCTCATTCTATTCATTCATTCCGCCATTGAAATTTCTTCAATCTTCACTCTCTCTCTCAAGATCACAACAAATCAAAACCAAATTCAAAACCAAATTCAAAACCAAACTCAAAATCAGATCAGGCCATGCAATCTTCCTCAGTCCTAATTCTCGCATCCGTCGCTAGTTTCTCCGTCGCAATCCTTTTCCTCTTTTGCATCTTCTTCATCTGCAAACACTTCAAATCCCATCATCCAACCACTCGTCAACGCCAAGTCCGCCACCGCAATATAGATCTCTCCTCCGTCACCGTCGATGAGAGCGCCTCCTTCGATCCTTCCCTCCGAATCTCCATGGCTGAACTCCGTACCGTTACCAAGAATTTCAGCAACGATTTAGTCGTCGGCGATGGCTCCTTCGGCCTCGTTTACAAAGCTCGTCTCTCCTCCGGCGCTACCGTCGCCATCAAGAAACTCAATCCTGATGCCTTCCAAGGATTCAGAGAATTCCGAGCCGAGATGGAAACTCTAGGTAAACTCCGCCATCCGAATATTGTTAAAATCTTGGGATACTGTGTTTCCGGCTCCGATAGGGTCTTGATCTACGAATTCATCGAGAGAGGAAGTCTGGATAATTGCTTGTACGAAACCTCATCCGACGATCAGGATTCCGATGGCTATTTGGCGTCACGGCAGCCATTGCCATGGGATACCAGATTGAAGATCATGAGAGGGGTTGCTAATGGGCTTTCGTATTTACATGGCCTTCCTCAGCCCATTATTCATAGAGATATTAAGGCCGGTAATGTCTTATTGGACTCTGAATTCGAGGCCCATATTGCTGATTTTGGCCTCGCCCGTATGATTGAAACTTCTAACTCCCACGTTTCCACTCAATTCGCCGGAACCATGGGGTATATGCCGCCGGAGTATAGGGCTGGAGTGACGGTCGCCACTGTGAAGGCTGACGTGTACAGTTTTGGGATTTTGATGTTTGAAGTTGCTATGGGCCAAAGACCCAATTTGCCCATGTTGTTGGACAAAAGAGAAGTGGGCTTAATAGAATGGACTAGGATTTTAGTGGCCCAAAATAGGCATATGGAAATGGTTGATGCTACTATTTCCAACGACCAATTAGTGGAGTCTAATGTGAAGGAGTATTTTAGGATTGCTTGTTTGTGCACGAGTGAGAAGTCTAGAGAAAGGCCTCCTATGTCTAATGTGGTCGAGTTGTTGGATCGGATTTGCGACGTCAAGTTGCGCGACAATGACGAGTATCAAGATAAGCTGGATGGGTAGTTTTGGCAACAACTGCGATATTGGCATTGGCATTGGCATTTCGGGTGGAAGAGATGCACCACCAACATTTCAACTGTAAGGAATGTAAATAGTGTGTTGAGCCAATTATTGAAATAGGTCCAAGTGTAGAGTGATGTTATTGAGTTCGTTGTTATTTCTTTTCTTTTCTTTTTATAAACATTGGTGAAATAGTGAAATTTGAATTTTTCAATCACAATCTTAATCTAACTCAAACTTGTTGACGATGAGTTTACGTTGTGTAATTTTTATGGGATGATTATAATATTAAATTTACTTTTACTGGCCAATGATTGATTTAATAATTCTTATCATAAACTTACCAAGTTTTCAAGTTTTTGAAAATTTTCTTGCATGCAGGTGCATCATTATTCACCATAGCTTTCAAGCCTTTTTGAGTCATCATCAACATATTATGGAACAAGGGAAGTTAAATTAGGTATAATTGTTAAATTGTTTAAATGAGTATAGTTAAGTTGTTTAAGACATTAAACTCCAACCATCCAACAAAAAGTTTGAAGTTTTTATGGTCAGAACGAAGAGAGAAATAAAAACAAAATTGTTATAGATGGTACAACAAACGATGGTTGGAAGCTCCCAAAAAGACAAGAGTAGTGGATGATGGACAACTCCATTCAATAACAGGGAGAGAATGAAACAAGGGGTATTGATTGAGATAGAGAGACGGCGAAAGACGATGATGAAGGGAAACAACAAACAAAAGATGCAAAGAAGAGATAGAGAAGTGAGAATGAGCACAACGATGAATGAAAAACAAATAATGAAATTATTTTTTGGTTTAGTTGGGGTTGAACCAAATTGTGAACTGAACCTGCGAACTAAACAAATCAATTCTTTTAAAAATTCAACTCAATCCAACTCTTATGATTCACAGTCCTATGGTAAAAATTCCTTTCACGTTTTTAAGAGAGCAAACAACCATTCTACTGCACCCGTTTAAGTCTGCTCAACCAAGTTTCAAACAAGGCAACTAGACATACAACAAAGGATGAATTGAGAGGGAAAGACAGTAAGTCAAAGGCTAAATACAAAAGGGAACTACCGACAGAAACCAAACGACAGTCAGAGGCAGAACTATCTCCAGTTGATAAATGACGCAACAGGAAGCAATGTTAGTAATAAAAGTAAGAAGGAATGAATCAAAGTTTCAATGTTTTTATTATGTAAATGGAACCTCTAATAAATGAAGGTACAGAATTTTAGCAAGGTTTGAATAGGTAATATGCTCGCAGTGAATTAGAATTACAGACTCATAAAAAAAAGGGGGGAAGATTTTTATATATAACAGAAAAACAGTAAAGTATTGCAAGGAGCACACACACTTGCATGGCAATTAAGTGTAACAGACAACAAAACTCTCATGAAGAATATAAGATGAATTACATGATGTAGATACATAAATTACAGAAATGGAAAAATATAGCAACATTGACCTCGTACGTCGCGTCATTCGAGATCTATTATCCCAAAATTTGAGAGAAGGATCTTTACTTGATCAACAAAGTTCGAACCAGTTGCATACTCAGTCAGTAATCCAACAGCGAAACCAAACATAGCCCACCTGTTTAGTGAAAAACAACCAAGGAAAGTAGTGAGGTATCACCCATTAACAGTAAACGGAACAACTGATATCTACTAGTATAGCAACTAAGGGTATTGAAATGACTCAACAACCCGAACAACCTAACCCACACTGTAAGTGTTGGGTTGTGTTACTTCTATGGTTGGGTTAAAGATTTTCTATTTGTTGGATAGTGTTGTATTACTTTTGTTCTGGAGTTGGGTTGGGTTAAATTTTTCTGTTTTCGTCTGTTTGAATTGGATCTCAGTTGATATTTTTATTTATTATTTTTTGTGTTGACCCAACCCAACCACGCACGTACATTTTCCTTTGTTTAATGTTTGACTGACTATGGATAGATAATTGTGAATTTTCAATGTTTTTCTTTTAGAATAGTTACGATGTTCGTCTTTGTCCAAGGTTTGGGATATAGATATCATGGATATTTGGTATTTAACATTTAAGTTTTACAAGATTTTAGTTATTATTCATGTGTGGCCGATAAAATCAAGTATTTTAAATTAATAAGAATATGACAAACTAACCCAACCCAACTAATATGAATCAGCCAAACATCAAATTATTGATTAGATTTTATTTTAAAATTGTGATGTAATTTTAATATTTTCGAGTTTTATTCTTTTTAATAACATTTAAGTAGGGTTAATTTAGCCCTTTCACAATGGATTAGGATTTTATTGGGAGGATATTTAAGTCTTGCCTTTAGGTTTTTCAAGTTAGTTTCTGACAATTGAAGTTTTAGGGCTTTTCTATGAATAGAAATCGATGACAAGAGTCTTATCACCACCTTTTTGAAGTTTGATCACCTTGAGTAAACTAGTTCTCCTTATCTATCGATTTTCGATCAAAAGGTAATTCAATTCTAGTCCTTCCCTTAGGATTGTTGTCAAATTGATTTGGGGTTTTAGAATTTGATATTGAGGTTCACCAATTGAGTTCCTAATTTTCAAATACTATGGTTTTCAAATCCTCTAGTGATAGGATTTTCATATCATTTGAAATTTGATATAAGAGGTTCACCAATAATTTGATGTTTGGTCGGTTCATATCATCCCCTCCTACTTTTGAAGGATTCATCCTCAAATCCAAATAAAAGACTTGCAAAACAGTGATGTCAAAGGTCAATTGGTTTCATCCTGTAGCGTCAACTGACTCCAATTATAATTTTCTCTCCTCAATTGAGTGCACTTTCTAATCTTGAACGTACGAATTCAATGCTAACTATAGTTTCTTAGTTTGGAACGTGTGATTGGTCCCGGAGACAACACAAGGGCATATCAATTCCTATCATCTTCGGATTGGGGTTTTTAATTAACTTAAATTGATATTAGAGGTTCACCAATTGGATTCCTAATTTTCAAATCATAGGGTTTTCATATCACCAACCCAACTCGAATTTTAAGAGTTGGGTTGGACACCTTTGAAAGCCACCTCATCCAGTGTAAACAACTATGACACCCAGTAAATTATGGAACGAAACAAAGGTACACAAAGGGACTGTTTTTAACTCAATCAGATGCAAACAGAGAAAGTGTTGTAAACGACTCTATTTGAAATGAATTGGTCATCCATGAAGATAAAAGATTGAACATAATCAAAACTTGCAACTACAAGCAAAAATTAACTGGGGACTAGTCAAATAAGTTTTTGAAGCCGTTTGGAAGTTGACACCACAGTGTAGCTTTCTTCTACAAATCAAGAAAAGCCTTTGACCTGATGGTTAAACATATACAATTTAATAACCATTTCACTTTTAGTATTATCTCTTTAAAAAAAAAAATTTATGCTTGTTTTCTCAAAACTTATTTCTTTTTTTTAGTGCAACAACTGTGAAGGTTCCACACGACCTGAACTTACTATGGCTTCCTTACTATGATTTAGCCTTCTTAGAAAAAGGTTTGAATTCTTGGCAACTATCTTGCTTCAGAAATCAATCGAGAAATCCATTCTCTTTATGGGTGAAAATAATCAAAACAATAAACCATATAATATTAAATTTAAAGAGAAAGTGCCAATCCAAATCCAAATACAACAAGAGAATTAGTCCAATGACAGTGAATTGGAAGAAAGGCCTATTATTATTAATTGAATTGCTTCAGAAATATGATAACGAACAAACAAGAATCAATCCCGTTCAAATTTAAGCAACCACAACAGAATCAAAGTAAAAGGAAAAAAAAAAAGGATGGGGAAATGAAATGGACCTTCCATTAGAAATTTCATTCTTCCCGATGAAGCCAAAGAACGGTGCCTGATCAGCTTCATCAAGCTTCTTCTGCTTAAAATACTCCTGAAGCTCCTTAGCCTTGAGCCGCTGAAACTCCAATGTGATCACATTATCCGACGGAGGGGATTGCGAGGGAGGAGTAGGCTTGAGAGGAGGCGTCAGGGAAGGGGGAGAGGGCGGGGAGGGGTCTCTGAGAGAAGGAGAGGAGGGTCTCCGAAGAGGGCCTTCGGTCTGAGAGCTTCGAATGGTGAAGAGGAAAGGCTTGGAGGAGGAGAATCGGAGGGAGGATGAAGAAGAAGCTGAAGAGGAGGTGGAGGCGGAGGAAGAAGCGGGAGCGGCGGTGGTGGCCGGTGAGGAGGAAGTGGAGGGGATTTTGATATTGGGGAAGGAGAATGAACAAGCCCCAGACATTTCAGAAAATTGTGAGTGGAAGTGAAATGGAAGAGTTGAAGTCAAAAGAATAAAGAAAGAAAAAAACAAAGGATGAAAAAGGGATTTGGTTTAAGAGAAAGGGATTAGGATTTGAGGAGGGGATATGTTTGGTGTGGATATCATGTCGCCAAGTTTCAGAAAAATACAAGCCATTGATCAATTTTCAGCCTTTCAAACTCTTTTTTCTTTTTTCTTCTTTCTTTTTTATAAAATATCATTTTGGGAAGTTTTAAAAAATTATTACATTTTTCAAAATTTTAGAGACGTGGAACGTAAAATTTAAAAATTTTAACTTTAAGAACCAAATTTGAGAAAATAATTAGTTTCTTTGAATTTAAAATTAATTATATAATCAAGTATTTTTAGATTTGGTGCTGATCTGTGTATGGATTTGCATATTTTAAAGTTCATAAATTTACTAAACATGAAAAGTTTTAAGAACTAAAACTTATTTATTTATTTCCTTTAAAAAAAAAGTAATGGATTTTAAAAATGTTTGTATTCATAAACATTGCGCCAAAAATGGTTCCATGGTCTAGTGGTGAGGACATTGGACTCTGAATCCAGTAACCCGAGTTCAAATCTCGGTGGAACCTTTCTTACTTTTAGGTATCTTTTATTTTCATTTTTTTTATAATATAGTTCAAATTTTATGTTTACTATTTTAAATTTGGCAATATTTGGGACCTAAAGTTTAATCTGCTCAGTGATTTTAGGTTGGAATTTGAACTAATTCTTATTTGCTGCCATTTTTCAATAATGTTTTTTTTAAAAAAAAAATTATACTAATGAATAGAATAAATGAGTATTTTATTCTACAGTCTAAAATTCTAGTCCTTTGATCAAAATCGTTATGTCTTAATTGGTTGAACAGTTTAGATTTACCTTATTGACGTATTTTAAAAATTATTATTGAAAGATTGGCTGCCTTCGTGGACTTTCATGTAGGAAAAATCAATCTAAATTTTCAATAACTCATAGCAAGTAGCTTTACTCTCTTCAGTTTAGTAGAAATTGGCCGAAGGTGTGGCAATTTCAAAAGTTTATACTTTAAACTTCAAATCAAAGGTTAAAGAGCTAAAAATGAAGAGTTTGAAGTGATAGTTCAATGACATTTTACATCTCAAATTGGAAAAGATATGGCTCTCATAGCCTAAGTCGGAAAAGATATGGCTCTCAGTAGCCTAAGTCTTATTCTGGCCCGACGCTTATTGTTCCATACAAGCATATTTGCCCAATTTGAGCATAGTTTGGCCGATCAAATTCTAATTACCATATCAAAAGTCTGGTTTGAAACTCAGCCCCAAAATCATTAGAGCTTAAAAAAAAACGTGTTTATTAGATACAACACATCTCTAAATATCTCAACAATGGTAAGATATTGACCACCTTCAACATAAACCCCTACAATTTTACTCATGATCGTCCCTTTGTTAATTTAACCAATGGAAAACTTTGATCAAATTTCCATCCAATTCTAGAAAAGCCTTCCAATCTATGACAAACTAGACTTTTGTTGCTGCTCTCAATGAGAGCATTAAATAAGAAAAAACAGAGCTCTTATGGAAATACCCATGGCATATAATTAACTTTATCTTAATCGCAATCAACCAACAAAAGCCCCTAATCAGAAGCTTCCTTCTAAATACTCAACAATAATGAAATATACCAAAAAAAATTGTTCATATAGAGAGAAAAAGCCACGAAAGAAACAGAGTAAAATAATAACAAAGAAGAAGAAAAAACTAAGTGACGATACACAGTAAAAAAGCAAGAAAAAGTGCTAAAAATTGAAGCTCATCCATGTGAATAGAAAATTACAAAAAGAAAAAGAAAAAGAAAAAAAAACTTACTGAAAAAATCAGCACTACCACCACGAATAAATGATCACCATGAAGAACATGGGAACCAACAAACTTCTTCCGATGGTTCCTCCATGTCTAAAATCTCTGACACGGTTTCCCTCTGTCATGAAAATTTCTCGAGCCAACAAGTTTGATTTGATTCAAGTCAGCAGATCTTTGAGGATCTTGAGCAAACGTCACCAATTGTAAAAATGGGTTTTGAATGAATTACATGATACTGCATAAACACCTTCGTTTCCCCATATCGTTTTCATCATCAGATGCATTTATTTCACTGCATTTAGGGATTAAGACACAAACTTAAGATAGCATGTATTTCAGCAATATCCAAGTAACGGAGTTGAATATTGATTTTTGAGTAAGCCAAGTGCTTCATTAATTCATCTTATACTTCATTAAAACAAGGCTTAATATCAGGCACCGGGAGCATAAGGATAATAACAATCAGATCTCCATGTTCTGAAAATGGGTTAAAAAAACACGTCTATCATTTGAAAAAGCTTACAAAATGTGCTGAATGTAACTTTCTGTTAACTTTAACAAAATTAGTATATACAATGCATTCGATATTTGATACAAGTACAAATTTGATCTAAAGTCAAGATGCAAAACAGTACAGTTTGTAAAATTTTCAAACTACACCTACAATAGAGAACTGCAATCTCCATTCAAACTAGGCTTTAAAGTGGGTGAGGTTGCAAAGCAGTTAGAAGTTAGAAGTGACCATTATAATCAAACAATTTATGTCATTGTTCAGAAGGAATGATGTGATGAACATTGAAGCTATATGGGACATTGGCTATGATAAAGAACACATGGAACATGGAACTATATTCAAGCTTCTTCTATAAACTGGGTTTTAAAATTATGAAGTTTTCATACCTTGGTTCAAATTCTTTGACTTCAGCAAGCTGACTTCCACAAGTATCTGTCCACTGTACTTTCCTTCTTTCTACATGACTAGAATCGCAACTACCCTTTCCTCCCGTTGCTTCATTTCCATCAGCATTACGAACAGAATCTATATTAGCATCTGATGTTTTTTTCAAGCTACTTTTAAGCACCATTTTTCTTGCAAGATTATCCTCATCTGAACTAGGAACATGATTCTTTCCATTATCAGAAATAGGAGATGTTCTTAAACTGTCTTGGCGCTGTGTAGTGGCCGGTTTCTTCAAAGGAGGCGGAGTTGTTGGCCCTGCAGGATTATGACGGAAGCAGCGATGAAAGGAGGGGGAGGCGCACCTCCAGGAAATCCACGTCTTTGTCGAAGCCAGCTGAATGTTAACGTCAGGGTCTCGGTCCACCAACAATGGCAACACTCTCATGGATTTATCTTCGCTCTTCTGACCCAAAAGAAGAAGAGACAAGCTACTGCTATAACCAGAAGCTGAAGAAGAAAAGAACCCTCCCCCTTCTAATGCCAATAACATCAGTTGTACTCGTCTGGGAACCTAAATAGAATTTCAACAAAAATCCCTACTCAGAATATTATGAGAATCTTCATTAATCCGTCTATAATTCATAAACAGAATGGTCATCATACCTATCACCAATGAAATTTTTCCTTGATCATAAGATTAATCTCTGGATGGTAAAATTTCTTTCTGCCGATCTGTGCAGATTGGCTGTTTGTTTAGAACAAAGTTAGAATGGCTCTAGTTTCCAAGAGCATTTAAATACATACAGAAACCATAATCCGGTGATCACGAGGCACACAAACAACATATTCCTACGAAATCTAACTTAAAAAGAAAACAAATCACCATCTTTATGCCTTCATCAGTCACAAATTACTCTACAAAGTTCTCCACACTTATCGCCTAATAATGTACCAACAAGAATTAAGAGAAAAAATCCAGGATGTGCATAAAGTAGTATATTCAATGCACAAAAATTCTGTCAGAATCGTAGTATGAAATATAAAGACAGCAGCCAATAAAAACATATGAATATATGATACGAAATTCATCACTCAGCTACAGCTGGACATTTCAACATTCTCTACTATTGAAATCTAACCTTTAATATATTGCTTAACTCTGCTAAGTTTTTGGATCCAGCCGCGATTTCATACGGTGAAGAGAATTTTCAAATTGTCAATTATTGATGAAAAAAAAATCGAAACAAATTCATTGCAGCTACGAAGTATAAACAAGGAACAGACGAATTAATAAATAATTGAACTAGATAAAATTAATCGGCGGAAGAGGGAAAAAAATAAAAATAAAGAGCTACTACTACGCCGTTATTCTATTCTTCACGAAACTCGATAAGATATATATATAACTTTCTGCTTTTCTTCTGAAGAACTCTCAAACGCATCCAAAAACTCCGATAACAAATTGAAATCTACAATCTCCTGCGCAAAAATCGTAAACAGCTTCAAACAAAAATAAATCCTCAACACGAACACCTCACTGGCCATAACCACTCAGTTCACGAACTCTAAATTACAGCCATTTCAGAATAAATAAATAAAAACGCAATTATGTTCCAGTTGAGAAGATCAGTATCGATTAGAACGATCAATTATCAAACAATTTATAAGAAAAAATGCGGACTCACTTTCTTCGAAACAAACAGAAATTGGAAGAGGGATCCATGTGATTCGATATCTGGGGTACTAAAAATGAGATCGAAGAGAGAGAGGAAGAAAATGGTGGTTGTACCTGAGAGCAGATTGGAAGCGAGTGAGAGTGAGGCGAGTTAATCGGCAGCGTTTGGAAAGTGAAATCGGGCGGTCTGACGATTTTGGTCCTGAAAATGGCAGTAGAGATAAAAATCGGCGAGGAATTGGGAGAGAGAAGAGAATATTTTAAAGAATAGAAGAAAGGGAAGGGAGAAAAAAAAAGAGTCAGAGCCGTCTCTGGCTTACATTATTTTAGGGAAGACAAAGATGGTGACTCTCAGGCGCATGATAGTGATGGGCCCCATCTATTATTTTCTTTTTTATTTTCATTATTAACTTTTCTTTTGCAATAAATAAATAAATAAAACTTAATTTCAACTTTTTCTTTTTCCGAATATAATTAATGATAGTGTGAAACGAAACATTAATTTTAATCTTAAATTTATCAATTTTAAATTTCCACACTACATTTATAATTTCATTTATTTTAGTTCTGTAAACTTAAACATGTGTTATAGTTTTTATCTAGAAATTTAAAAATACTGCAAAATTTAATTAACAAGTAATTTGTTGTTTTAGTGAATTCTAACTTACCTAAGAGAACCCATGAGGCAGCCTAAACAAGAGTTTAGAGGGTTTAGTGGAGGCAAATGATATAAGCTTAAGAGTGCTTTGAAAACCTTGAAAAAAGCTTAGCATAACCTGGAGGAGAGTTCATTAAAGCCTAAGAGAGAGCTCAACATGAGCTTATCGAAGCTTAGGATAGAAGCTCAATTAAGCCTAAGAGAGAGCTTAAGAGGAACTCATGGGAGCCTAGGAAAGAGCTTAAAACCATGTCATAAAGGAGAGTTTAAACACACATTAATGGGACCCATGAGGTATGCTCATAGGAGCTGAAAAGAATCTAAGAGAGAGCTCAAAGAGAAGTACCCATGGGGGAGAGCTTAGGGAGTTCAGTGGAACCCATGAGGTAGGCTCAAAATAAGCTAAAAGAATCTTAAGAGAACTTAAGAGAAACACCTATGGGGAAAAGCTTAACGAGCTCAATGTAACCAATAAGGCAAGTTCAAGATGAGTAAGCTTAGAGATACCTAGAATTAGAAGAGAGCTTAAGAACACCGTGGGACCCATTGGACATGAGTAAGCTTAGGGGAATCTAGGAGAAAGCTTAAGAGCACCCATGGGAAAGTTTATATTGCTCAATGAGACTCATGCGATAGGCTCGAGAGGAGCTCAAAGGAACCTAGAAAGAGAGCTCTAGAGGAACACCTATGGAGAAGAGCTTAAAGAGCTTAATAGGACCCATGAGACATACTCAAGATTAATAAACTCAAAGAGCCTAGGAGATACTTTAAGAGCACCCATGGAGACGAGCTTATACAACTCAGTGGGACTCATGAAAGTAGGCTCGAAGACGCCTAGAAAAGATCTTAAGAGAAGCACTATGGAAAAAGCTTAAAGAGCTAAATGGGACCCATGAGATAAGCTCAAGAGAAGTAAACTCATAAGAGCATAGGAGAAAAGAGGAGTCTAGAAGAGAATTTCCTAATTAGAAGAGCTGTAGGAGAAGAATGAATAGCCTTACCTCATAAGAGAGCTCGCAAAAGAAAGAGAACACATAAGGAGAGTACCTTTAGGGCAGTGCCAAGGAGAATTGAGAGGACCCACTATGAAGACCTCTGAGCGATTAAATGTGAAACCATTCAGATTCTAAATGAACGAGAGTGTCACAAAGAGAGCAAAGCACTAATAAGTCTGTTATAATTATAGTGTAAAAGGGGCAATTGATTATGTGCCCCCAACACCAGTTACGAATCATCATTCTATTTAAAATGACCCTAGGTTATTGGTTGACGGTATACATGAATACTCTACTATTTTTTCTATAGTCTAGTTAATTAGAAAACAAAACTGACTTGAGCGTCGATGTGTATATGACTAAACATCACACTCGTGCTTATCCTCTTTTATCTTGTAGGTACTCGGACCAGACTCTTTTGTAAAACAAACTTTACTGTTGGTCTAATTTTTGGCATCGATGCTAAAGTAATTTTATTTTTTTAAAAAAAAACATGTTTAATAAATTATATATGTGTTCCCAAAATGAAATTAATAGATTTTTTTTAGAGAAAACAATATTAGATTTTTTAAAATTTTAAAAATGTTATGTCTGATTAATTTGTGGGTTGGTTAAACTTATTTTGATGCAAAACATTTTTTATTTAAAATGTATGGGTTTATGAAGAATTATGCATTACTTTGTTAAAATTATCTGGTAAATAAGCTTAAAGATTAAAAATGGTAACATTTAAGTGTGGGTCATAATGGATGAAATTAAAATTTTAGGGTTTGTTGAGTAAGTATATTTTTTTCAAGTTTTTTAAAATTAAACTTATTTTCTCTAAGTAGAAGAGTTTTTAGCTAAATTTTAAAAACAAAAACAAAATTTAAAAAAAAAATCAAAAATAGCAAATATTACAAAATATTTACAATCTATAGCAAATTTTATCACTGGTAGTTATTGATATGTTATAGTAATAGAAGACTATCATTGATAGAATCCAAAATTTTGGTATAGTTTGTAAATATTTTAATTTATTTTGCTATTTTTAAAAATGTCTCATTTTAAAAACTATTTTATTTAAACCATTGTTTTTGCTTTTTACTTTTGAAAGTTAAGTCTTTAAGCATCTCTTACTTTAGGACATTTGTCTAAAATAATGTGATTTTAGAAAATATTGTTAAAAATAGGCTTGAATCAAAACAATTGACAAAAATAGGTGAGTTTGGGCAAAGTCGTAGACCCCGTCCACGACTTTAGTGATATGGTCGTGTGGGTCCCATGCCTTCATTTTTCATTCATTATTTATATAATATATATTATGTGTGGGCCCCCACAATATATTTTGTTTTTCAATTTCTTTTTAAAAAACACATATTATTTTATATATATACTAATTCTCAATCCCCTCAATTTTAAAAATATATTTACTTATTAAAATTAATATCAACTTTTCAATTTTAATTTTTTTCTTTTTATTTATTTTTTATATATTAAATATCCCAATATTCAAATTTTCTTATTAAATTCACATTTCTTAATTTAATTAGATTATTTTTTAATCAAAATTATACATATGTTTTTCCAATTTTAAAAAAAACACATATATTAACAAAAATATGTTATTAAAAAATATAATAAAAAGAATTAAAATAGTAATAATAATAATCGAGATAAGTTAAAAGCTTACTCCAAAAATAATAATTACAATAATAATCATAACAATTGACATGGATTTTTTTTTAGAATTGAGAGTATTTGGGGAATTAGTATATATATTTTCAATTGTTATTATTATTATTGTTATTATTTTTAGGGTAAGCTTCAACTTCTCTCAATTATTATTATTATTATTATTTTAATTTGTTTAATATATTTTTAATAACATATTTTTGTTAATATATGTGTTTTCAAAAAGAAATTGAAAAAAATATATATGTATAATTTTGATTAAGAAATAATTCAATTAAATTATGAAAGGTGAATTTAATAAGAAAAATTGAATATTGAGATATTTAATATATACAAAAAATAAAAAATAAAAGATTAAAACAAGAATAAATTAAAATTGAAAAGTTGATATTAATTTTGATAAGTAAAGATATTTTTATAATTAAGGGGTATATGAATTAGTATATATAAAAAATAATGAAAAAGAATAAGACACGGGACCCACATATAATGTATATTATATATAAATAATGAAAGAAAAAAGAAGGCGTGGGACTCACATGCTCACCTCACTGAAGTCATGGACGAGGTCCACGACTTTGTCCAAACTCACTTAATTTTGTCAATAGTTTTGGCCAAAACCTATTTTTGACGATACTTTCTAAAATCACATTATTTAAAAAAAAAGGTTCCTTACTTTAATATCTATTTTTTCCCATGTTTTTTAAAAAATCAAAATTTTTTTTTTTTAAAGTTCTTTAAATTTTGTTTTTGTTTTTTTGGATTTTTGCTAAAAATGCAACTCATCTACTTAACTATTGATAACAGCAATCATGATAAGAAAATAAAAAGAAATATAAACTTAATTTCAAATACATAAAACTAATATATTATCAAACATGACCTTAAATTTTAAATTTTGACTTGATTCTTAAAACAAAGGTAAAAAGCAAGTAACAAAACAATAAACTTGCAAATAAAAGACGAGCTTATAAATGGCTTAATTTCAAAAACTAAAAAGTGTTAAGACAACATATCTCCCAAATATCTCCACAATTGTATGATATTGTCCATATAGCATATGCACTCTCATAACTTTGTTTTAAGTATCATCTCAAAAGGATTCATTCCAATAAAGATAGTTGTCATCACTTATATACTCAAGATCATTCCCGTATGTAACCGATGTGAGATTTTGGTCGAGTTATCAAAAATGAATAAAGAAAATGAAATGGTTAGTAAAGAGTAATAGACATATAGTGTTAATTATTAGGGTAAGATATGGATGATTGTAATGAAGCAATAAAGAAATTTTATTTAAAAAAAAAAAAGGAGAAAGAAAATAGAGAGTGGGGGAGAGGGTCAATCGTCATTTCCGATAGGGATTATTTATTTTAAATTCTCTTTCCAATAAATGGAGACAATTTTAATAATTAATCGACACCAAATAGTCCAACTATTTTAATATGGTCGCCTTATGTTTTTCATTTAATTATTACTCATTTCCAATCCTCTATTATTTATTTTTTCTTCTTTTACAAAACCCTCTAAATAAAATACCCTAACCATACCTTAAACCAACTAATTTCTTAATTATGTGTGTGTTTTTTTTATGATTTAGCTGGGATTTTACATAAATATTATATAAAAAAAAAGATTTTGTGATCTCGACAAGTCTCTCGTTAGCCCTTTATATGTAGATGAGTGACATGCAATAAAAACTCTCACTGATGTGGTATCGAGTTACACGGACTTTGATGCTTAAGTAATCATCAAGTGACGTAATCTTTCAAATCTTATAGGGTGGTGTCATTGATCTATATACAAGACTCATCGTCTGACTTGTATTCAGGTGTATTTTGTACATGAAATAATGTCAAGTTAACAATGCACAAATGATAGTTAGTTCTGCTTCTCTATTACCCTTTACTTTTCTCTTTCCATAACATGCAAATTCTTTAGATTTATTAGACATAGACTCTCCAAACCTAAGCTCCGTTAAAAAGTGACCCTATCATAAACTTTAAGTGATTATCTCAATAATTTTAAATAAAGCATATGACAAAATGATTAGGAGTAGATTAAGAGTTAGGAATAGGAAATTTTGAAAGAAAAGTTGGGGATTCTAGATTTAAAAAATTACAAATAAAATAAGGCTAAATGCCTTTTATGTTTGTTTATATATTAAGATTATTTTATTGACATTTAAAATAAAGGCAATGGCAAAATTGAAAAACACATCATGACAAAGTTATATAATTAAAGTAATTACATAAAGTTTAGTTTCAAAAGAATATATATTTTATATATACAACTCATTTCAGGACATAAATTTAGTTATATATATGCTTTTTTTTGTACAGGAAATAAAATATTTTTTTTAAAAGAGTATAAACAAAAGAAATGAGGTATAACTAGAATTTCATTGGTCATCCTTAAAGACTAAATAAAGTGATTAGTACGTTGTAAAAAGTTAATTTTCATAAATATAACCAAGCATCAAAATATTTATCGTCCGTGTAACAAAATAAAAAAAAAATCTATGAAACTAGTTATTTTTTAAAATATTTCAGGTTTGTCATTCCTTCCTTTCTATCTTCTTTCTTCTCTTTTTGTTCTGTATTTTTTTTATATTTTTTTTTTGGAATTATGATATTTGTTTTCAATCAATCATAAATCTTGTATTTTTTTGTTCAAAATTGTGTATCAGTTCAAGATCGTATATCAAATATAAAAGATCTTGGTATACACGATCTTAAACAAAAATCGTTTGACATATATTGGTACACGCACTAAATATTCGTACCAAATCTAAACGAATCTTAGTACACGTGTACCAAATATATTACGCGCGCGAGTTGTCAATTAATCGTGAGTTGACTATGACATTTTTTATGTTTTTCATTGTGACTTATGAGTTTTTTTCCTTCTTTTAAATTGTTCTATATGGTAGAAATTAGAACAATTTTGTCCGATTGTTATATTTTAAAAAAAAACCCTTATAATAATGTCTATAAAATTTACATTTTATGTCTAAAATGTCTTTAAAGTTTCAAACAAAATATTCAAAAATACCCTAAACTTCTAAAATGAAATAAAGAATACCCTTGCCATTTTATTTTGGAGGGAAACCATTAAATTTTTATTTCAAATTTATCTTTAAACTTAAAAAAAAAAATTGTTAAACTTAGAAAAAAAAAAAAGTTAAAAAATGATCATGTTGTTATATAAACAAAAATCGTTAATACCGTCCTACATCTCTATTTTCCATATCTCCCTTCTTCCACACTTCTTATTCGCCTTTCTCTTAATTATTTGGACACTTATTTACCTATAATAAATAAATTTTAGATAAGGTATATAAACAAGATAATAAATAAATGCTTTTAAGACTTAGATGTGCTTGTTAATATGTAATAGAATCAACATAGTAATTGTGAATACCTATTTTAGGTAATAGAAATCATTTTACAAAGAGAGAAGGAACAAATAAGTGCTTTTATTAAATTTGATTGGAAAGTGTTGAAAAATAAATTTGAGTTGAGAATAACTTTTTAGTCATAAAATCTCATTGGAATGCTTCTATTTAGGGGAACACTCAATAAGATTTTGAACAAAAGAAAAATAAAAATCATTTGTAAAATTGGGATTTCATTAATTACATGTCTGCCCCTCTCCTTTACTCTTTCTTCTAATCAATTAATATTTAATGCTTCCGATTCACCTTTTTCCCTTCATGCCCTATGCTACCCCTCCTATCTCTCTACTAACATTCTTACATTTAATGTATAATTTCACAACCTCTCACTTTTTTGGTTAGGGAGGGAAGCCAACATGAATCTATAAGTCATTGCAACAATTAATTTCATTCGAATTCGATGCTTTTTGAGATGTAACCAACACTAAAGTCATGAAGGTTGTATGTTTAAAGTGGACAATATCGTAACATTATTTTGAATATATATATGGAGGTTCGTTGTTCTTAACCTGAGCTGCCTCTTCACATCTATTCTGTCTCCATTACTACACGTGGTTTATTTCATCAATGAATTTAGAAAAAAGCCCACGTAAGCAATGTTTTTAATTTTTCTCCAAAACTTATATAAAAAAAAACATTAATTGATAGATGCTTTAGGGGCATTTAAAATATTGAGCTGATTGTTCGAGTTGGTCTAAGTCTAAGAGGGGAGATAGTAGAGAGATATTTCAAATGGTATTACTTTAGTTAATTGTAGGTTATAATAGTTGAAAACATCAATTATTACAGTTAGACTAAAATTATATGTAAACTATATTAGATCATTACACCCAACAGAAGTTGTCAGGTCCAAATAACTCCTTGCGTTCTTCACTAAAAAATGGCATTTTTTCCAAGCTAATTTCCTTTTTTTACAGTTTACTTACTTTTACGTGAAAGAAGTTTTATCATGTGCCAACTTTATATTACCTACAATAAATATTAAAATTAGCGAAAAAAAGAAGTTAATGTAGGAAGGAACAACATGAAACAAAATACTAAAGCATTATTCTTAATTTTGCATTGTGTTATACTGCTATTGTTATTCATCTTTGAAAACTGTCGAAATGAAAGAAAAGAAAGAGTAATTCAAGAAGAGGTAAGACAAATAACAAGAACATAAACATTATTAAACGGCCATTTTATCCGAAAAGCAACAATAAAACATAATTATTTTGATGTTATCTATAGACAATGGGTAATAGAAATTCAAACCAAACAACTCATAGCATACTAATAAGTTAAAGAATCTAGTTATGTGGGTATAAATAATTAGTAAACTCCAAAGTTTCATGTAAAATGAAAAGAAAGCTTTATGTTAGATTTGACATTTGTGAAATGGAAATGACAAGGGTTAGCAGTTTGATAAAAAGAAAGAAAAAAAAGAAAAGAAAAAGGGATTAATTCAATGAATGCATGAAGAACCATTATTTTGTCCCTAAGGGAGTTCCTCTAGGCCACTTATAGCTTTGCATAAATTGGACAATTTTGAATCTTCTCTTTGTGGGCCCAAAAAGGCCCAATAGACTTTATCTCTCCTATTTCTATTACAAACATCACAAGAGAGAGAGAGAGAGAGAGAGATTAATTTAAAATAGCTTTATGTATTTATCAATTATCATCCCAAGTCCCAACAATCTTTTTGGCTTTAGTTTAAAAGAGATTATCATTTTGTTTTAAATTTTAGGTTAAATCACTAAATTTTCTATAGTCCATTTGATTGTTTTTTACTATAGTTTATAAATAATTTTTTTTATTATATTTAAAAATGCTAATAAAAAATATCGTAATTATTATATAAAAATTATATGGTGAGTTAGATTTTTTTTAATTAAAGACATACATAGTCTAAAATGTATATGGTCACTCCCACCCTAAGTCAATCTGACTTTAAAAAGTGAAAGTTCGCTCATGGGCTTACACCATATTGGGCTTCACTCTTTACATGAAAGCTTGAGGTCAAATTTGAGTAGACCCATAGGACTAACCTATTAAATGTTACTTTAATCAAATTATTTGAAAATATGTATGTACATTTTTAAATTTCTAAGTGAACTATAATTAAACTTTATTCAAATTTGTATTTGTATTTAGTTTATTGTTTTTTATATTTGTATTGGCCATCTCAATTTTGTCATCTTCACATTTGTTTTAAATTTTGATTAAAAAAGCTTTTGTCAAAAAATTTGATTAGACATAATTAGTTGCAATCTGAATCATATATACTTCAAGATAATTATATTATAATAAAATTATAAATTATAATTTTGAGTTTATTTATCTTTGTTTTTTACTAATATTTTCCCTATATTTCTCTATCACTTTTGTTAAAATTAGTGAGTGGATTTGCCGGAATTGAATAGAAGGTAGAATTAAAAAAAAAAAAAACAATAAAATTGAATGTTTACTGTGAAAAATAAATATACGCACCCATCATATTGGACAATATGATAATCTTGAATGATCTTCTCTATTTAAAATGAGTGTAGCTCAATTGACATAATGTTTGTATTATTATCAAGCTTTAGGTGGTCAAGTCCAATTTTTTTCCAAACACTTTAATACAATTATGTTTGTCACAAAATATATATATATAATGTTGACACTATAAATGCCATTCTCCACTATTTCCAAAGGAAGAAACATTTTCCTCTATTATGCTTTCACTCTTTAGTTAGAAGTGAAAAAAATATAAAAGCCAGAAGTTTGAGAGTATATGATTTCAAGTTACAAAGCTAAGAGATTATTCTAGGCTTGCCTTAATAGGATTTCAAAGTCGCCTTAAGATAAGCATATACTGGACTGAAGAACATGTCATTTTTCGTGTTTGACTAAAGTTTGACCTCAACCTTTGGCAAGGTTGAACACCTTCGGCCATACCCCATTTTGGTCATAGGATGATGATTTGGGCTAGGGTATGCATAGACATGTCCCACTAACTATCTTGGTAAGCTCGGTCGAGTTGAGCACATTAATTTTGGTTTTGAAAAAAACTAAAAGCCTTCTCCTGTGTCCATTTTGATATCTATGGATCTTTGACCCAAACCTTGTTATTTTCTATTATCTATTAACTATACATATCTAAATCTACAACTAAATCTAAACTATATAAAAGGAAGGCTAGGAGGAAAACATTCACTTTTCTCCTTTATCCCTTTTATGAGGCTATTTTACATTTTAATTGTCAAAATGAATTTGTTTAAAGAAAAATATCACATCAAAGTACAAAAAAGATAACCCGAAAGAAAAAATAAATTATAGACTATTTAAATCTACGATAATTACTTTTTAAAAATCACATACCATTCTAGTAACGAAAACAAAAAGAAATATTAGAAAAAAGATCTCAAACAGTAAAAGGAAAATAATCTTTTCGAAAAGAAAAAAAACCCTACCTTCGAAATCTAAGTTAAATGTAAATCAGTTTTAAATTATTAACTAATTAATGAAAAATAACGTTGCATAATAATATTATATGATGATATTCGTAAATTTAAATATTAAAATTAAATCATAACTAAATATTCGATGTGAATAGAGTTTTTTCAAGAATAATAAAAAATACAAACTATTTATACTTTAGGTTAGAAAATCAAAGACAAAAGCTCGTTGATTTTTCTATAAATGTAAATAATTAGTCCATTATGTCATTTTCTTTGCCATTGCTTATGTAAAAATAGCTATATATTATTCTAAAAAGTATTTAAATATTAATTTTATTTAACATATAATAAGATATTTAGGTTTAATTTGCATATTTTTTTATAAAAAATTGTTATGGCTGTATAACTTCATTTTCAGTGTAAAAATTAAATGTAGCGTATTGAAAAGAATGGTCCTTTAATTAGTTTAAAATATTAATTAAATTGTTTTTAAATTTATACATCCAAAGTCTAAACTGGTAGATTTAAGATGGTGCATATAAATAATTATATGAATATATAGTACATAGTTTCTTAAAGTTATTAATTGTGGAATATTATTATCACATGAAACCCAATATTTGTAGGACACGTGAAGAGTTGCCAACGAACTTTATGGGATACGGGACAACAGAATCCCAACCACAATCAATTTCAAAACGATCTTCATTATTATTATTATTATTATTATTATTATTATTATTATTATTATTAT